>OZ018328.1:5301318-5812130 GCA_963969495.1 Ceratothoa steindachneri
CTCTGAGAGGTGATATGGGATGGAGTACGTTCAGAGAAAGGCTTGTGAAAGCGACCCTAATGTACAAAAGCTCCTGATTCTCATTGTAAGATTGGGATATAATACTGATTTGGGTGTGTAATTTTTCTTGTATTTATTTAATACATCAATCACTGTATAATAAATACATTAGTGATTAATACTTTTGGGGAAGATAACTAGCAGCAATCCTGAGCAAGAATTTTTTTTTTGGTGAGTGTTAACTTTTTCATTAGTAAATTTCTGAGAGTATGGCTTTTTGTATAGATGGTGAGAGCATGCCGTTTGAAAGTAGTGTGTATGTGGTGTGTGATGCATGTGGAGTTGAAAGGAGAGTGAATGTAACTGAATGCCGTGTGTGTTTTCTGGAAGGGGAAGTTAGGAGGTTGAGTGGGGAATGTAAGAGGTTGAATGATTTGGTGTTTGAGGTGAGAAGAGATGCAAGTGTGCGATTGAAGGGTGAGATTAGTGCTAAGATGGTGAAAGATAGGGCTAGGACTGGGAACAGTGTGGAAGTTGTGAGTGATGATGAATGGTGGGTGAAAATGGATAGGATAGATAAGTTAGGACAGGTTAGGTGTGTGAATGAGAGGGACATAGAACCTGTTAGGTTGACTAACAGATTCAATGTCCTGAGAGAGGAAGAGTGTGAAAGTGATTTGCCTGGTGTGATTGTGGATGAAAGCAGGATGGGTGGTAGCGTGACTGAGAGCAGGAGGGAGGGTAATGTTAGGCCAAGACAGAATAGGAGAATGACTGAGGTGCTAGTGATGGGTGACTCTCAGATTAGGTATTTAGATAGGAAGTTGAGTGATAGCAAGTGGAAGGGAATGAGAGTTTGTCTGCCGGGTGCTGGTGTAAGTGATGTTTGTGAGAGGTATGATAGGCTGGTTTCTGGGTGTGAGAGGGATGCAGTTGTGATTACGCATGTGGGAGTGAATGATGTAAAGAAGGTGGGTACATGTGAGTTACGTGAGCAGTATAAAAGGTTAGTTGAAAGGATGAGTAAAAGCAGGGTAAAAGGTGTTGTTTCTGGTGTGCTTCCGAGATTGGATGTGGGGGTAGAATGGTTGTCGCGTGCAATTGGTTTGAATGAATTTGTGAAAGGACTGTGTGAGGAGCTAGGATTGGTGTTTGTAGATGTCTGGGGAGGGTTTTACGGGAATAGGAGGTTGTATGCGATGGATGGGCTCCATCTTAGTCGGGCAGGTGTTGAGGTTCTATGGGGGGAGCTGGATAGTGTGATTAGGTCCTTACGGGTGGGAAACTAGAAGCTGTTAGAGGTAAGGGAATAACAGGAATAGAGGGCAGGTGTAGGAAATGGAAGGGATGCAGTGATAGAGGAATAGCTAGGGGAGAGGGCATACTGATGCGTTATAGGGGGACTAATGCCCAAGTGAATGAGCAGATAACTAGGAATAAAAAAGCACAATGCAATGAAGATGGGAATAATCAAAAAACCTTAAAAATATACTACACAAATGGTCGGAGTATAAGGAATAAGATAGATCTCTTAAGAGTGTTAGCAAGTGAAGAGAATTTTGATATAATTGCGATAACAGAGTCATGGCTTGATTTGGCAGGTAATCACTTTAAACCTGAGGTTGAGATTGAGGGCTTTAACATGTTCCATACAGATAGGAATAGGAAGAGAGGAGGAGGGGTTATTATTTATATTAAAGATAATCTCCAGTGTTGTGTAAACAGTACAATTAAATTAGATGATAACACAGAATCATTATGGCTAAATGTAAAGGAAGGTAAAAACAAGCTTGTCTTAGGATTATTATACAGACCACCAAATCTTAGTAAGGAAGCTTCAAATCTTCTGTGGCAGGAGATTGAACGGGCATGTAGAAGTAAGCATGTGTGTATAATGGGCGATTTTAATTACAGAAATATAGACTGGGAAGCTCTTGTGGGTGATCAGGAGGCTGAGGAATTTTTGAATGTTGTCCAAGATAATTTTCTGAGGCAGATTATTAACGAACCCACTAGAGGTAATAATATACTGGATTTAGTTCTGACAAATAGGGAAGAAGTTATTAAGGATACTGAGATTGGAGGAAATTTGGGTAATAGTGACCATTGTGAAATTAGATTCAAGATGAAATGGAATGGTATTGATAGTAGCATGAACAATGTTAAAATTCCTGACTTTAGAAGAGCAAATTATAATGGGCTCAGGACTTACCTGGAGGCAGTTGTACAGAAACCAGGCAATGAAATCAATTCAGGAATAGATTCAATGATATCAGTTAGTGGAGACAATAATCACCAGGAGGAAGAGATTACAATTGAAGAGGAGTATGAAAGAATAATTGAGCAATTAATTACAGGTCAGATGATTAACATTCCATATAAGGAGATTAGGACTAAAAATAATGACCCAAAATGGATGACAGATAAAATTAAGCATTATATTGGCATTAAAAAGGGCATTTATAGGAAAATAAAAAATGGGGAGGATCACTTAAGGCAGAGATATAATGAACTAGCAAGAGATGTTAAAAAGTTAGTTAGAGTAGCAAGGAGAAATTATGAAATTAAAGTGGCAAATAGGGCAAAGGAAGATCCTAAAAGTTTTTATCAACTATACAAAACTAAGGTTAGAGATAAAATAGGCCCACTTATAGATTCCAATGGAGAATTAGTGAGTGATAGGGACTCAATGGCTGGAATGCTAAATGACTTTTTTCTCTCAGTATTTACACAGGAGGATACTCTAAATATACCTGAGGTGTCAATGATCTTTCGGGGTAATGATGAAGAGAAATTAAAGTATATATTGATCACAAAGGAGATAGTGACAAAGGAAATTGATAAAATCAAAAGTAGTAAAGCACCCGGTCCTGATGAGGTCTTTCCTAGAATTTTGAAAGAATGTAAGGATGTGTTAAGTGAGCCCCTAGCATGCATCTTTAGAAAATCATTGGAGAGTGGCATTGTGCCAGTGGCATGGAAGAAAGCCAATGTGATACCTATATTTAAGAAAGGGGATAAAACAAATATGTCTAATTACAGACCAGTAAGTTTGACATCAGTGGTAGGGAAAATGATGGAATCTATTATAGCAAGGAATATTAGAGATCACTTGGATAAGCATAAGTTGATAAAAGAATCACAGCATGGCTTTAGTAAGGGTAAATCCTGTCTGACTAATTTGCTGTCTTTTTATAGTAAGGTGTATGAAGCAGCAGATAATGATGAAAACTATGATATTTTATACTTGGACTTTAGTAAGGCTTTTGATCGAGTGCCACACTTACGACTTCTGAGCAAAGTTAAAGCACACGGGATCGATGGCAGTATATTTAGGTGGATTCAGTCATGGCTTGGTGACAGACAGCAAAGAGTTAGTATAGATGGAGTTAAATCTGAGTGGGGGTGTGTTAGCAGTGGAGTTCCTCAAGGATCTGTTTTGGGTCCGTTGCTATTCTTAATTTATATTAATGATCTTGACATAGGTATAAATAGTGACCTGAGTAAATTTGCTGATGATACTAAGCTAGGTAGGGCCATTAGGGCTGATTCTGATGCTGTTGTAATGCAGGAGGAATTGACCATTCTGTCCAATTGGGCCGAGAAATGGCAAATGAAGTTTAACATAGACAAATGTAGTGTACTTAGTATAGGTAGAAATAATCCATTGAATAGTTATAAATTAAATGTCAGAATTTTAGGGAGGACTGATTGTGAGAGAGACTTGGGTATTTTGGTAAGTTCAGACCTTCGTCCTAGAAAGCAATGTCTAAATGCTAAGAATAAAGCTAATAGGATATTGGGATTCATTAGGAGGAGTGTAAGCAATAAGAGTGCTGAAGTCATTCTAAAACTGTATCTGGCGCTAGTTAGGCCTCATCTAGACTATGCAGTACAATTTTGGTCACCATATTATAGGAAGGATATTGATTTGCTTGAGTCTGTGCAGAGAAGGATGACAAAGATGATTGGTGGGCTAAGGAACTTACCTTATGGTGAAAGGCTCAGAAAACTAAATCTACATACATTGGAAAGGAGAAGAGTCAGAGGGGAATTGATTGAAGTCTTCAAATGGGTAAAAGGATATAATAAAGGGGATCTGGGTAAGGTTCTTATACTTAGTGAACATGACAGGACACGTAGCAATGGGTTTAAGCTTGATAAGTATAGGTTTAGGAAGGTTTTGGGAGGAATTGGTTTACAAATCGTGTGGTAGATGAATGGAATAGGCTCACTAGGCATGTGATAGAAGCCTCCTCTCTGGGTAGTTTTAAGAATAGATTAGATAAATATATGGATGAAGCTGCTAGATGGGACTGACTTTTTTTTATGTACATATGTATATATTTTTCTAAGGAGTGGGAAGATTATATTTTGCGGTTGCATGAATGGACATAATCCTCTGGATGCATTTTATGTATATTGTAGATTAGATCTGACGAACTCCTGTAAAGGGTGACAATGTTGATGACTTTTCTCTGGTAAGAAATCTTTTGTGTGTTGAATGGAACAGGAGCTGCCAAGTGTAGGCCATGAATGGTCTTTTGCAGTCTCCTTCTTTTCTTATGTTCTTATGTTCTTATAAAGAAGAGGAACAATTCCTGAAAAATAATGAAGGAAGATTATTGGGACCACAACTAGAAGAGTGTTTCAAATGACTAACTGCTTTTAGAATATCATTAATAGATATATCTTTGAATACAAATTGAGAGAAATAATCTGAGAGGTGAATAGCAATGGAGCCATTAACATTAACCCAACAACCGTTAATTAAGAGAGGACCTACATATGGTTTGTCAACTTTTTTTTATTTCTAAGGTAACCATGAAGTCTTTTAGGGTCGCCACATGATAGGAAAGACTCTTCTTGAACAGAAACAGTTTACAGTTTGATTCTTTTATAGAGAATATTTAGGTCTCTGAAATGCAACCAAGCTTGAACAATAGGTGGAGTTCTACGACCAAAATGGCTTCTAAGGCATTTGTACCTTCTCCAAGCCATACTCTTCTGCACAACAATCACTCCAGATATGGTCCTAGACCAAGGATGGTTTGTATTCTTTGGATGTTTTTTCAAAGGAACAAATTCACTAAATGCAGAGTGGAGAACTGACAAGAATTTATTGTAGCACATCTCAATGTCACAATAAAAAAATTCAGAATTCCAGTCAATAAGTGAAAGAAAGTTGTTTAGCAATCGCTAATTACCACGATACCAATCAAACAGCTTAACACGTATGTCAGAAATAACATGATTCAAAATTACCAAGCAGCGGAACTCAACACAAACATGTTCACAGCCAGGGAGGGGATCTGTGCAGAAAAGTTCAGATACTTTATCATGGCAGGATGTAAAAACCAAATCTAACACACTATTAGATCGGATAAGCGTGAGGAACATAACTCACTGAGTAAATCCAAAAGAGTTGAACATATCAAGAAATGAACAAGAGGGGAAAGAATGAGCCAGAGGCACCAAACCAAACCAGTCTATATGGGGTAGGTTAAAATCACCCATCAAAATCACATCCCTTCCAGTGCAAAAAGAATCCAAGAAGGACAACGACTCTACATTATCTAGGAGAGAATAACTAGGTGGCCTATGCACTACTATAACATGAAGATTGAAATCATGGAGCAGAACACCAAGTGTATTTGGATGAGTATTATAAATTCGGGAGATTTTTAATTATTTATTAATGTACAGTCCAACACCATGTTTTGGAGAATTAGAGGGTGAGTCATTTCTATAAAACTGATAACCTGGGATAACAACTACTGAGGAATTAATGGAGTACGAGAGCCAAGTTTCAGTAACGCCAACTAAATCAATATGATTAGTGATACAAAAATTGTGTACAAAATGAGCTTTATTAGACAGACTATTTAAATTAACTACCTAAAACAAAACAAACTCAACAACAGGGTTTAAATTCTTGATTGAAAATTTGCTACCCTTGTGAAGATAGAGCCACTGGGAGTGTTGTCCAAGGGTGGAGGAGAATCTGCACTTTGACCCCTAAGGGCTGGTCCACCACCAGGCTGACACCCAGCAGTAGCCTGCTCCCTCCTCTCCTTCCTTTCCATCTTCTGCTTATAAGTCAAGTCACGGTTGATATAGATATGACTAAATCTTGAGCCAGCTAAACATTTGGCCTTGGAGAGGATAGTTAGGCGATGTTCTTGGTTTATATTATAATTTTAGCTCCTATTATGTTGGTTTTTAAAGCTACAATATCGGAGACCAAAACATTCCCCAAATTAGGACATATAAATGAGATAATGTCGTTAAAGGAAGTCTGGAAGACTGCGAACAATGACAATATGAACTAAACAAATCAACTTAGCTGACAGGAGACTAAGTAGCAGTTAAACAAATAGAAATCATAGAGAATACGAGAGTACAACTGAATACGTCCAACCTCAATGCAGGATATTCGTCCTGTTTCTCTCAACCTCTGCCCTATTCACAATCATTACTTTGCTCTTTTTATTGCTAAACTTCACTCCAAAATTCCCCTCTGTATACATCAACGATGTCTAGTATACTCTGTAGTTCCTCCGCTGTTTCACTCATAATTATTACATTGTCCGCATTCAGCACTATGCATATCTTGTCATCCCCAACTCTCACTCCAGCATTTATTCATCTGACTCTCCCAGCTAATTCTTCTGTGTATAAGCTAAATAGGGTTGGAGATAGAATGCATCCTTGCCTACCTCTTTTCTCGCTTTTAACCCACTTAGTTTCTAGGTCTCCTAGTCTATAAATTGCTCTTGTATCGTCATACATACTTCTAATAATATTCGCTAATTTATCACTGAGGCCGCTCCTTTCTAGGACTTTACATAACATTTTTCTGTCAACCTTATCATATGCTTTTTCTATATCTAGGAAACATGGGTATAATTTACTTCCTTCATTCTTATTTCTTTCCATTATTTCATTCACCACAAACATATTGTTTACTGCTCTCCTATCTGCACAAAGCCCATTTTGTTCTTCACCCAGTACTCTAGCTCTCTCAATCCATCTACAAAGTCTTTCATTCAGTACTCTGGTGAAAATTTTTCCTAGTGTGTTTAGGAGAGCAATTGGTCTATAATTCATTAGTTCATTCTTACTCTTATACCAGTGTCTTATAGCAGTGTCACTCTGCATTGGTTCCACCTCTTAGGTACTCTCTCTTCTTGCCACACTTTATTAAATAACTCTGTCATTTTCTCAATCACCACCTCGTCTCCATTCCTGTATATTTCATAGAGTATTTCATCTGGTCCAGCGGCCTTACAGTTTTTCTGTCTTCTCACACACTTTGCAACTTCTGTACTGATTCTTTCATTTAATTCCTCTGCATCCTTCCTTTCCAAGGTTATACTCTCCTCTCTCACATCAGACACTTCATCAACTCCTTCAATTTTCTCCCAGAACTCTTTTATGGCCTTTTTCATATCTTGCTTCTCACTTATATAGTTGCCATTTACTTTCAGACTCTCTACACTTTCAGAGCTACTCATTCCTTCTCCTCTCATGAATCTGTACCATTCACGGCCACCTTGCAACCCTTTTTCCTTTAGGGCCTGGATCACTTTACTCTAGCATCCCTAATCATGCGCTTTGCCACTTTCTGCTGTTGTACATACTCTGTCCATACATTCTGATAGTCATTTTCAGTTTCATCACTTTCATGTCTTCTCTTTCTCATCTGTCTGGATTTTCTGTTAAGCCTCTTTCGCTCCTTCCTAGCATTCTTAATCTCATCATTCCACCATGGTTTACACTGTCTTTCTTCTATTTACTTGTATATGACCTATCTTGCTGACTGCAGCATTTCTTACATTTTCCACAAATCCTCCATCCATCTCATTCACATCATGTAAATCACCATCCATCCAAGTTCTTTCACTCAAGTCAGCTTGGAAATTTTCCCAATTTGCATCTCTCAATCTCCATTTTCTTCCTTTATCCTTCACATTTTTCTCCTTTCTCCCCTACAACTTACATTCCACCAGAAGCATATTGTGTGTCAATTATTCCATCTTTGTCTATCCACATACGGGATACCATTTCTCACATTCTTCCATTTACCAACATGTAGCCGATTGCCGGTTCTAGATTTCCTTGCACTCCATGTCACACACCCTTCCGCTAAAGTTTCATTCAGGTTTTCCATCTCCATATCATTTATAAACTCAGCAAGCGTTTCACCATTCCTGTTCATCTGTTCTCCTAGCATTCCAGTGTGTGCATTCATGTCCCCCATGATGATTAGTCTTTCATGTGCATGATCTCTTACAATCTTCTTTAATATACGATACTTCTCACCATTTTCTCTCCTAGCTCTCTCACCTTCCACAGTCATGTATACTACTATCATTACCACTTTCTCAGGCCTTTGCTGTTCATTCTGGCACTCTACTCTAATAGCCAACACATCTTCACTACTGTTACTGCCTCCAACCTCTATTTCCTTGACTATCAGATGCCTTTCTTTCCTGTGATGAAAGGCTATACCCCCTCCTAATTTTTCCTGGTTCTTTCGTCCTTTACCAATCATCACATATTCATTTCCATCCATTTGTACCTCACCCCTCAGGTGTATGTTTGTCAGTCTCACAACTTCAAACTTCCACTCATTTAACTCTTTACAAACGTCCTCATACTTTCCTACACCCCATCCTCTAACATTTATACATCCTATCTTCAACTACTCACATAATCGTCATTCAAACCTCTTATTCCCAGCCTCACTCAGGTGCACTCTGTCTGCTGCAAACATTTGGTCATCTCTCAGTGGACCATCCGTGTCAATGAAGCTGATGTTCCCTGTCTTCTGTCTCATCCAAGCCACTTTCATCTTCATCAGCTCCTCGAAGATCCTCACATTAGTCCTCCTCCTCACTTCCTCATACCGCTGTCCTGCACGTGGCCTTCTCATCACTCCAACCACTGCCACTTTCACCCTATTCCCTTCCACCGCCTTCACTGCTGCCACCACTTCCTTCACTGTCTCATCCTCTCCCACTTCCTCCACCCTAGATGACCAGCATGCTATTCTTCAATGTACCTACCTCCTGTTCAACTTTCTCCCTTATGTTTTTGATTGTTGCCCCACTCAAGCTGGTGCATCCACTTCCCTCCATCCTGAGCTTCACTTGTGCACCCACTCTTTTCACCATGCTGTCTCCATTTATTCTCACTGGTAGCCTCTTTTTCACCATTCTCATTTGCCTGGGTGTCACTGGACTTCTGCCAGTTAGAGGCTGGTCACTCTGGGGGTCCCTCTGCTGTCTTCTCTCTGTTCTGGCCTACCTAGGTGGCCTTATCTTCCTGATCTTCTTTTTCCATCTATACATACTTCTCTCATACTTCTACCTCCTTCACCCACTAACTTCTTGATCGATCTAGGCATGGATCGCACAAGTATATTAAATTGCTGAGGTCGAGCACCTTGGTGCCCGACCTCATACCCACACATGCCATGTGGAACCACTTTTCACATCGCTCACGTTGCCACACCTCCACTCCTGCTCATCACTCCACAATTGCTCAGACTCATATTCACCTTATCTTTCTGCTCAATCCAAATTGGAAAAAAGAAAAAAACAATAACATGATACTCAATTTTCAGCAGGCTTCAAAAACATGTCAGTATCCTTCAGCAATCAGGAAAAGATCTATCTCATACATAGTGGGGAATTAAGAAGTTTCTTCTTGTGATGATCCCCACCTCTATGACCTGTCAGCCGCATGCCCTTGTCTTATGTGCCTGTCATACCTTGAATTAAATGTGGCTGTTTTCTGGCAGTGCATTCCAGGGGTCAATAATCCTAAGGGCAAACCAGTTCCCTTTCATTGTGGTGCACCGGTGGTCAGTTTTATGCAGTTTAAGGGAGTGGCCCTGCAGCTGGTTAGTGTTAAGCTGAAAGAAAGTAGTATAAGGAACGTAGTCGTAACCGTGCAAGAGCTTGAATGTCTCAATCATGTTTCCCCTGACTCTTCTCTCTTGCAATGTCTGCAGACCAAGATGTTGGTAGTGTGACTCATAGGGCAGCTGGGTGAGGCCTGGTACCAGCTTTGCTGCTCTCCTCTGCACCCTATCTTGGGTCTGGATGTCCTTCACCGGGTATGGGGACCATAACTGGGCTCCATAGTCCAGAATGGGGCGGGCTAAAGAGAGGTAAAGTTGCAGCAAGATCCTTAGTAAACACACTGAAATTCCTCCTGATAATGCCCAGTCTGCTGTTCGCTTTGGCAGTTACAGTTACAACATAGGTTGAGGACTTGAGGTCATCAGCCACAATTATACCAAGATCCTTTTCCTGGTCAGATTTCCTCAGCTTACTGCTGTTTTGCTGGTTGCTGTAGCTTATATGCATGGTCTTGCACTTGTTTGTGTTTAATGTGAACAGCCACTTACTGCTCCTTTCCTTCAGGTGTTTCATGTCTCGTTGGATGGCATCTACATCGTCCTTGGTCTTCAAGACTGTATACCTTTGCATCATCAGCAAACAGACTCACAGATGATTCAAGGCTGAAGGCAATGTCATTTATGTAAACCAGGAAAAGGACCGGCCCCAGGACTGACCCCTGTGGAACTCTGCTTAGCACCGGTAGCCAACCGAACACTCCCGCCTGATGCAAACCCGATGTCTCATATCTGTGAGAAAGCTTCTAATCCAGTTCAGGACATTTCCAGTTACTCCTATTGCTTTCAGTTTCACCATTAACCTTCCATGAGGGACTCTGTTAAAAGCCTTCTCACAGTCTAGGTAGTTCACATCCACACAGTGTCCACAGTCCACTGCATTGACCAGGTCATCTAGGTAGCACAAAATATTGGTTAGGCAACTCCTGTTTTTCCTGAAATCATGTTTTGCATCCATTATCAATGCATTATCTGTGAGGTGCTGCACAATATCTTCCCTTATGATCTTTTCCATGATTTTGGACACTATTCTGGTCAATGACACTTTTTTGTGTATGGGTGAGACGTTGGCCTTCCTCCAGTCAAGTGGAACATCGCCAGTCCTCATAGATGATAAAAATATCTCCAGTAGTGGTGCACAAAGAATGTCAGAACTGTCTCAAAAATTAGTACCCTGACATAAATTCACAGATGACAAAAGCCACAAGGGCCTATCAACTCCTTCTCATTCAATGGAACCCCACTGTTCAACTGCATACCAAAGGACATCCCGGACCTCACTGGAGTGACTCCAGAAACATTCAAGAGGAACCTGGGCAAGTGGCTAAGCATGGCAATCCTTACTTGTAGCTACTAAGAAGTTGAAAGGTTCTACTTTCAACAATGTTTATATTACAAGGGATTTGACTTTCAAGCAGAGCTTGGCTCTCAAGGAACGTCTTTCTTCTTGCAGCTCTGGTGCTGCACCCAGAGCTCTCATGCCTAGTGTTCCTAATGCCAGTAGTGGTGCTCCTTGCACCCTTAGTATTTCAAGGGTAGAGCCTGGTGGGTGTGGTGACAGTGGCTCCCATGGTGTCGGGGCCCCAGGTATAGATGGTGCTGGTGACCCTGTGGTGCCTCCTGGTGGTATCTGCACTGGTGCCCCTTTGCCATATGTTGGTGGGGCAGAGGCACAGGTCCCCACCCATTAACTATTAATCATTTATTGCATCCAGTTTCCCCAGTTAACACTAGATTCAACCTATTTTATATAGTTCTTTCTAGCTTGAACTGCTTATCTAATAAGGTTAGTTATGTCAGAAACTTTTATTCTGAGCATAAAATTGCAATTTTTTCTGTTACTGAGTCTTGGCTCAACCCAGTTATCCAAGATTCAGTTGTTAATATTAATGGGTATTCCTTATTTTGCAATGATTTTGTTTCACATATTCCTAAGTTGGGTCTTTATACTTATATTAAGAATAATATTAAGGCTGTTGTTTACAATGACTCAGAGTCCTTTCCTAACACACTGACTTTATTCCTTCCTACGCTTAACCTCTACACATTAACTGTCTATCGACCTCCCTCTTACTTTCATGACACAAACATTGCACTTATTAATTACATCTACAATATTAGCTTGGGTAAGGAACTTATATTGATGGGTGACTTCAACCTACCTTCCATTTCTTGGAATAGTGTAGTTACTGACCTCAACACTAGTGTTACCAATGCTATGTTCTATGACCTCTTCCAAACTCTTGGTCTTCGTCAATTTGTATTGTAATCTACATTTGTTAGCTCAGGCAATACTTTAGATCTCATCCTATCTACTGAATATGACAAAAATCAAGATGTTAATACCTATCCCCCATTTCCATGACAGAGCTAGCCCCCCCCCCCCCCTCCCTATTGGACTGGGCTGTATTTCATTGAAATAAACAACTACATAACATAAGTATATAAAGAAAATAATACTTATAATGAACACACTCACATAAGCGCACATACAAATATAGGCATATGTACATTTCACAAACAAAGAGTTAATATATGTATAAATGACATAATGTTGGTTTCACAAACCTAGGAGTCCAGTTAGTAGAGAAACTGCAAGATCTTCATACATTATTGTACATTTTTATCCATTATCTATTTTACTTTTATCTAATATTGCATAGGTTAGTTATGAACTTAACGCAAAACTAAATTAGAACAGTATACAATTTGAAAATATCCCTCTTTATTATAGTTATTGAGAATGATCTTTTTGAATAATAGTAATGACCAGTCAAGGTTATACTACTGTATTTACACTTTAACAATATATTGAAATTGGGCACTGATGTGTATACCAGTATTATAGAGCTAATTACTATCATGTAAGCTAGACTGAAAATGAAGTTTATTTGACTTTTTAAAAATTTTTATTTTTCTATGCTCTTTTATTTCTTTTCATCTATTCATTGTTTTAATAATTTCAGGGCAATCCAGCAGTTGTATCCTTAGAAATTCACAAAGTCATTTTCTACCTCCATTTCAGATTATATTTGCATATTTATTTTAAAATGAGTTATACAGATGCGCATAGAGCATTTTTACAAATGCAGTTACAACATCGTGTATTAACTAAAACACAAGTGAATGGAATTTTTAAGCAAATATGTTCTCACTTTAATATAAACAGTAAGTTTCTGTATAATGATGATTATATTAATAAGGGTATGCTTCAGGACTCTTAAAACTATGTACCTGACTTGTATTTTAATGATGTAGGTAAAAGTTTGAATAGTTGAATTGTACCTTAAAATTGTAAGAAGATTCATATCTAATGTTTTCCTAAAATATTATATCTAATGTTTTTCTAAAATATTATTATATTTAATTTTTTCCTAAAATATTATTATATCTTAATGTTTTCCTAAAATATTATTATCTATTTTTTTTCTAAAATATTATTATATCTAATGTTTTCCTCAGTCATTTCGCATGAAATCAGGCAATGCCAAACCGGTGACCATCTTGGATTTTCTTCATTTGGGGGGTATATTGATACATGTCAGAGAAAGAACTTCACATGCAAAATTATAGCTCTGTACGTCAAACGGTTCCTGAGATATGGCCTCCGTAATTTTGGAGGATTTTTAGAGACTTAAGTCTATTTTTCAAAATTGCCGACTTTGAGGCCTTATAAAACATGCAGTTTGAAAGATATAGATCTGAAAAGTTCAGGTCCTAAAGAATCAGGGCCATAGATTTCAAAAGAGCAATCAAAACCAATCTATCTCTAACCATCAAAGAGTTATAAGCTAGCAAAAATTGAAATATTGAACAAATCTGTCACATCTGAACCAACTTCCGATTCAAAATATTCATACTTAGAAACAATACTAAAATTTATAACTGATAGGATATGATGATATATGTCTTTTATTGTATTTAAAACCATTTCATAGCAGCTGAGAAATAGTGTTTCAAATATAGTCAATTTTCATGATTTTCAGAAAATGACCTTTACCTTTTGACCTTTTTGACCCTGTCAAAACATGAGGACCCCCTTCAAATTTTTTGTGCTTGAAGGGGAAGGTCTATACACTAGCTTTACTAAATATCTTATTTGTTCCATCCTTTATTCTTGCATATTAGGACAGACCATGTCACCATTGATTTAGCTAATTTACTTATCGTATTTACACACCTCACTGTACGGACTAATGGAAAGTATGATATTGTATGTGCCACAAAATATATCTATGTTATAACCATAAAATGAACAGAAACACTAACCGTATAACTATATTATCATGCAGGTAGTTCCTTTCTAAACAGATTGATCAATCGATATCTATGATTTCTCACAGTATTGCAGGACTCTTTGCAAATCAGAATTCAACAATAAATACTGCCTGCCACTTGCTCCTTGGGCACTAGGGGCATCAACTGTGCAGATTACATCTTGGAAAGGAATCCAGCAGATGTCATGTTTTCGTAGCTATGAAAGTGACTGCTCTGTTGCACCCTTCTGCATGAATTTGACAAGCATGTCATGCTGTTTGTCAGAGTGATCTTCTACAATCCCAATATACCATTCTTCATCATACATGAAAGCTACATACTTTCCTACCTCAAAAGCACTATCATTTTGTGGCAAGCTTTCTATCTCAACTGTTTTAAAGATGGTCTACTGAAATTCACCTAATCTCAAGTTTCATGTCCCCAACTGGCACAAAACTATGATGGGAACATGTACCTGCGACTGTAGACACATGACATAACATAATTTCACGGATGACAAAAGCCACAAGGGCCTATCAAAGGTCATCCGCATCCGTCAAAACCCACCCACAAAAAGCACCATCGCCAGGGGAAGACAAAATCAAAGTCCCCCACAATATAATATAACAGATGACAAAAGCCACAAGGGCCCATCATAGGTCATCCAAGTCAAACAGCCTTTTTTTTTTTAAGGCACCCAAACTCCCAAGAAAACTACATCCAGAGGATTGTGTCCAGAAACAAGGGTATCACCAATCAAGGCTTGTCAAGAACTAAATCATGCAGCTATAGATATATACAAACAATATTAATATATACAAAACTTAGAACCATCACAACCTTCCCTCCCCATAAACTCATCCAACCTACTCTTAAATACATTTAAATTTAAACTACCTACTACCCTCGTCAGCAATTTGTTCCAGAAGTCTACCACTCTATTGGTGAAAGAATATTTTCTTAAATCCAACCTACACCCTTGCCTTTTAATTTTCAAGTGGTGACCTCTAGTCCGATTTCCATCATCTAACTCAAAAAACTTGCTAACATCCAATTTATCTATCACTTGAACCATTCATAACTATTGATGACATCTGTTGCTGATACATAAAAGAATTTTATACTTTTCACATTGATGACACACCAATCATGCATTTCTAGAGGGGTTAGAATTTGTCTAGAGATAGTGGCCTGCAAACTAGCACAGGCAACTAGATGTTTGACAGTGCCACCTATGCCATCACAAGGACTCTTACCGTGACTAGTGGCAAAGAAATTCCACTGTGCAGGTATTCCAAAATGATCTTTGTGGCAGCAAAGATTCAGAAGGTTTTTGTAATTCTTATACTGGGAAGCAGCACCATCGCTGAAGTACTGTATATCTGTCAAAGTGGGCATCACTGTTTTGATATGTTTGATAACAACCTCTAGAAAAGCATGAACAGTATTGGTTTCATGATTCATAGAATCTGATATCACACACATATTCAAAACATTCAGCCTGTCATCTACAATGTAGTAGAGGACAAGTGGGTGCAGTGTGGCTTGACTGTTATCCCAGTGGTGGCCTTGAACTGCATCTTGAACAAAAATGTAATTTTCAGCAAAGTCTAACAACAAAAGCCCAGTACTTTCAGAAATGGTTTCTTTCAGGTTGCTTAGATGCTGTGTTTGGGCTTTTGTGATGAACTGGTGAGAAAGCACTGCTTCATACACTGAACAGAACTTGTTAATAAAATTCTCAACTGTACAAGACAATGTTTCCAGAGTTGTTTTACCCAACTCATTCCTAACCCACTGTTTATATTATATGTTATCATCAAGCTCTTGCTCATTAGCAGTAAACACACACATCAAATGTTCCCTAATTTTCTTAAAACCAAGACATTTTTCACAGATTCTCAACATACAGTGCCGCTTAGATATGTCACAAATAGCCATTGGCAAAATATCTTTGTAATCAGTACCATTGATGGCTGCGGTGAGTAACCCATTGAGAAACAACCTGGCATCCTGGTGTTTCTCACACACAAACAGAGTGAGAGCTCTTACTCCCCACATTTACACACTATTTGGGCCGAAGCTCAAAGAACTTTGATATACCAATCTTAAAATTGGGGAACTTCGCCTTGAAAATTGTGTACAATTCTGCGATGTTTACCAAAATCAGTCTTTTCTGTTTGCAAACTTTTTCACCATTGATTCTGACAGAAACAAAGTCTTTCTTTCCTGGGCAAATTCTGGAAAACTCATCATCCTGATAAAACAATTCAACAGCACTAATAATATCTTGTGACAGTGTCTTACTTCCTAGATAGGCGTCAGGTCATGCAAGGATTCCAGATTTCTTTTTTAGATCTCTAGCTTGGTTTATTGCATATTTTGAAACGCCAAATTCATTGCACGTTTTTTCAATAGTCCAGCTTTCTGGAACAAGTGTCAATATTTGAATTTTTTCCTGTTTGAATTTGCAATTTTTCAATTTCTCCTTCATCAAATAAATCAGTCTAAGTCAGAACATTTTGTACAGGCTTCATTGGTGGTATCCTGTGACTGTATCGATTCTTTAGTAATGTTGAGAATAGTGATTACCTTTTTTTGCCACAACTTCTTGAACCTCAGATACTTTCTACTTACCATAATTTACCTTGTCTCTCATTCTTATGTTAGTCTTAATTGGGGAACATTCTAGTAGTAAAACATTTGAGTTGAGGGATTCAAAGGTCTCTTCAAATGACTGCTCGCTGGCATCTTCAAGTGTTGTTTCTTCATAAGCGGGGTAATCTGAAGCCACTTTCATCTGGGTATCACAACCTGGACAGACCTTCTGCCTAGATTTAAGCTTGTACATTTCAGCTCTTGGGCTTTTCACAACCCACAATGATCCTGAAAAAGATGGGGACAATAAATAGATAGAACTTATATTACTCAACAACACAAGGCTTATCCCCTCGTCTCATTTTTTTGACATTGTATAGCCTTCAGGCTAGGGGTATTTTCCACACTAGATAATTGTAAATACTGTTCACAAAAACTGTAATGAGTTTTGTATTTAGTGTATAAATAAATCATATCAAGGCCCCTATAATGTGAAATTAAACTTATTTCTAAAATGTAACTTTACATAAATTAAATTTTAAATAAAGAACTAATGAATTTCTACTTACCAGTCACTCGCTTTTTATGCTTCTGGAATGAGTCAGCACAACTTCTCTGCAAACTTTGATATCTACTCAAAAAGACTTTCTCATGATAATAACAAAGTGAGTCACCTTTGCATTTATATCCAGTTCTTTTAACACTATCATTGGATAAGTCTTCCAAAGATAAGACACCTTTTTTCCGTGAAAAATTGGTGCTGTGGCAATCCTCCTTCAGATAATTTCCAATACAGCATTTGCTAGACTCAGCTTTTGCATCAGCCATCCTGCAAAACTCATCCTGCTAAACAATTGGAATTTCAATGCTAATATTGAATTATCATTACAAGCATTCCTAACTATCAACCCAATACATTAGAAGCCAAAAATATGAGAGGTTTCAAGTAGAAACCATGTTATTCAAAATTCATGATATAAAGGGACCCTGCTGTACCGCTGATAGTGTCCTGAATTCAGCATTGTGAAAATGAAGTAAGGAATAATGGAACAAATAAGATATTTAGTATAGCTAGTATATAGACCTTCCCCTTCTAGCACAAAAAAATTTGAAGGGGGTCCTCATGTTTGCATGGAGTCAAAAAGGTCAAAAGGTCAAGGTTATTTTCTAAAAATCATGAAAATTGACTATATTAGAAACACCATTTCTCAGCTGCTATGTACGTTTAACTGCCAGAAAAAGGTTTTAAATACAATGAAAGACATATATCATCATATCCTATCAGTTATAACTTTTAGTATTGATTCTAAGTATGGATATTTTGAATTGGAAGTTGGTTCAGATGTGATGGATTTGTTCAATATTTCAGTATTTGCTAGCTTATAACTCTTTGATGGTTAGAGATAAATTGGTTTTGATTGCTTTTTTGGAGTTTATGGCCCTGATTATGTAGGACCTGAACTTTTCAGACCTATATCTTTCAAACTGCATGTTTTATGAGGCCTCAAATTCGGTGATTTTGAAAAATCGACTTAGTCTCTAAAAATCCTCCAAAATTATGTGGGCCATATCTCCGGAACCATTTGAGGTACAGAGCTATAACTTTGCATGTGAAGTTATTTATGACATGTAGCAACATACCCCCAACTGAAGAAAATCCAAGATGGTCACCTGGCAAGTATTTTTGAAATTTGCCTGATTTTATGCGTAATGACCCTCCTAAAATATTATTATATCTAATGTTTTCCTAAAATATTATATCTAATTTTTTCCTAAAATATTATTATATCTAATTTTTTCTTAAAATATTATTTTTGCAAAAGATGGGAACTATTTTATCGGATGACCAGGCAATGGCTTCCCCACTCCTCTTTACGGGGGGAGCTTGAGTTTCACTACTAAGATTAAAATTTAAAATCTAAAAAAAAGCAGCCATGGTTAAATTTTAAAAAAATTTCTGAACTTTGCCAATTATAATAATTTTAAAAAGGAACTCTAAACTAAATTTCCCCCCTTTCAAAATATCATGTTGCTAAAATATAGAAGAAGATATATAAAAATAAATTTTCTGAACTTAACCATTTGTAATTCTTTAGGTTTTAAAAAATTTACAAAATTTCAATACTTATATTTATTTCTGAACTTCACCATTTTGTTTTTTGATATTATAAAAGAATTATTAGAAATAACTTTGATAAAAAAAATATAAGTCCATGATCAAACTAAGATGAAATTATTATTCAAAAACTCAAAAAAATCCCCTGCTTAAATTATAGTTAGTGATGATGATGATGATGATAATAATAATTTCAAATACTTATTCATTTTTTTTTTGCCATACATTGGATACATTAATTACATTTATGCATTTGGTATAAGTTCAGGTTCCAAAATATATAATAGAGTATTTTTTCATAAAAAGTAGCATAACTGTTATAATTTTGTAGGAAATTTAGATGAAATTAAATTTTAACGAGTAAAATACTCTCAAGGTTTCAATTTATAAGGAAAAAGATGTATCAAGGTAGAATGAAAGTAATGTCTGATTTTAGGGTATATATTAAAAATAAAAAAAACTTACTACAGTGGTACCTTGATTTACAAGTGAACCAATTTACAAGTTTTCCGAGGTATGAGCTGTTGCTCAGTTGATTATCTGCTTTGTGGTATGAGCCAAGATCTGAGGTACAAGTTAGAAATGAGCGACTGAGCTTCACATACACCGTCAGTAGGTAGCACAGCAAGCATGCCCCCACATTCGCACAGCCTCATTCACTTCACTGTTGCTTTTTCCTTGTTTTGTGCTTTTTGTGTAGTTATGTATTTTGTATAGTACTATGGCTAAAAAAGCAAAACCCAGTGGTAAAGAAGAAGACTAAGAAGTGATAAAAATAATAATACTGATAAAAAAAGCTTTTAATTAATAGAGATAAAGTGTATCATTAAGTGTGTAGCGAGTAAGTTAAATTTGGCAAGAAAGTTTAGTAAGTTAAGCAATAGAACACAGAATGAAAGACCCCTCCCCAACCTCTATCACCTCAGCAAGCATCTCCATCTGATCTTCCACCAGGTAAAGTACACTTAATAAAACCAGATTATTTTCTTACATTCTCTTTTATTCTCTTTTATTTTGATTTATTATTTTCTTATGCATTATTTGTTATTTATAAAGTACATTTTTCTTATTTAAAAACTTGTACTAAAAGAAATTGGTGTGGTTTTGGGGGGGCTGGAACTAATTAATGGCCTTTCCATAAGTTTCAATGGGGGAAACTGCTTTGATATCTGAGTAAATTAAGTCATGAGCTTGGTTACAGAATGAATTAAATTCGTAAGTCAAGATATCACTGTACTTTGGAAATATTTAATCATAAACATAACCTTCATATCTTTATTAAGGTTCAAGGTTCCAGCATAGCTTTTGCAACGGTGCTGGATTTGGTCAATTTTTCTTATTATCCAATGTGTCTTCTTAGCCAATTATTCTTCTCTAATTACTTGTTTTTGTCGTATTGTCCAGATATATTCAATATACTTCTTCACTTTGCTCACTTTCATTTCATTCCTATTCTGGAACAAGAAGCATATTGTTTATGCTTAAGTCATTAACTCTATTTTATACCCTGAAGGTTTCAAGACCTGGCACCTCAAGAGAAAGTGTTCCAAGGTCTCTTCCTGTTCTCCGCACATGGTACAACTTGTATCTTTATGGGAGTAAACGTTAGGCCAGTTTAGTTGCAGTGTGTTTGAGCGGCATCTAAACAGCAGAACTGAGCTAAAATCATTGCTGCATATGTCTGATTCTTCCTTGATGTTAGTCTTATTGTTGTGATAGGGTCGCTGTAGTTCTCTTACAAAGTTCTTCTTTCCACTTTTCTGTTTGTTAATTGTTTATTCTCTCTTTGATAGTTTCAATTCTGATGTTAATGTCCTTAAACTGTCTAATGTTGATTTCTCTATTATATTCTTTAACAGTGTTTATCCATTTGTTGTGTAGGCACTTGTATTCCATCTCTCATACTATTTCTCTTAATAGATCATTTTCTTCTTCCTTTATATTTTTCATATAAGTAGTCTTTGTTCCATTTATCAACAAGCTTATAAATGCCATGCTTGTAAAACTCTTTACGTTTTGATGCAAAATATGAATACAACTGATTTTAAACCTCTTCTTGATGTTAACAGTTCGTAATGGACAATACCTTTAATATCCTTCCTTGACTGATCCTCGAATGGCGGTGTTTAACATTATGATATAGGGTTTACTTCTCATCACCAGTAGCAAACCTGTCCCATAATGTTCCTTGAATGGGTTGTGAAAGCAATGACTCGCAATAAGCAACAGGCTGTTACAAGTTCACTATGGACAGTTAGTGCAGGACCCAGATGTATGGGTTATGTTAAATTGTTCTGCAAGTTCCCTAGAAGTTGTAGCAGGATTCACTATGACAACAGCTTCCAACTCATCAGAATAAATTTTTTGGGTCCATCTTTTAGACTGAATCCCAACTTTGGAAATGGGAAAACTACCTTGTGCAACTTGTTTCATTTACTCCATCACCCCCACAAGTTCTCTGAATGGATTTTGCCGCTCTACTTGCACTGACACCTTTATGAAGCTCAGAGTAAAAGATATCTAATATGATTTTTAGATGGGCTGAGCATAGAGGTGAATACTGAAGAAGATTATGACATTATTTTTATAATCTGAAAGAAAAAGGTATAAATTACTCATTGTATCTTTCTTAAATGATAACAAATGTCACTACTTTATTCTAGAAAATGGGACATTACTTTTGTCCAACCTGATATAAAGGCTGGGGAAATTATCAGGAAATTAAATGAAGATTTATGAGAGAATATTAGAAGCAAGATTAAAAAGAGAGAAAAGGGTGAGTGGGGAGCAGTTTGGATTTATGTCAAGAAGATTAAAAAACAGATTTGGTTTTACAGTAAACCCTCGATATAATGAACCTCAATATAATGAACCAAATTTCCTGGCCGAACTCCATTGGGTTTAACAGGCAATCGTTATGACCAGCCTGAGTGAGTGTTGGTGTGTCACATGTCTCCTACATTGCAAGATTCATATCAATACTATGTTGTGTAGTCCACTTAACTTTATTAGTAATTACATATATATTACATATCCATAATGGACCCAGTGGTGCTTGGCATGGGTGCTGTGGTCCACATTTCAGGAATTGACTGATTTCTCTGTCCCAGTTGAGGAGTTTAGGTCAGTGGTTGAGGCCATTGAGTTCTCCGGCAACCTCATTGCCCTGGACCTAACTACTATTCCTAGAACATCTGGCCATTTTGCATGCCGACTACTTTCCTGTTGGTCAGATTGAGTATGAGAGGCCCTCAGATATTAGCCATATGCCTACATACCTAGAAGCAGTGCCTGAACCATTTAAACTGACAATGATTTTGTTGAGCTAGGGCTAGGTTCTGGTATATTTTGAAGCATGCCTGCTGCTTTTTCTTTTGGGCCTATGTGGCTTCACTTTTTAGAAAGTTCCTTCTTGCAGAAGCGTGGAAGCTAGTCACTAGGATTCGGGTTAAGTGCTTGCATGATCCCTATCCCATTCTTCAGGAGAATGGGGCCACAATCTCTCACCCCATGTCCATGGCTGAGTCTTTCACAACTACTTTCTCCACATTTTCTAGATGAGAATATTCTCCACCAGCATTCAATACACATCATGATGTTGCTGAAGGCCTCCAACTGGACTTTACCTACAGAGGTGGAGAACCCTTCTATGGCAGGTTTACATTGAGTGAATTGTGTTTTTCTTTTGCTCCATGCACTTACCCTACTCCTGGTCCATACAATGTCCAGTATGCCATGCTTCGACATGTAGGTGAGTGAGGCATGACATTTCTGCTAGATTTGTTCAACAGAATCTGGACAGAAGATACCCTCCTAGATCCTGGCTAATGGCTACTGTGTTTGATTTTCACAAGCCTTGTTTCCATCCAATTATTCTAACCTCCTGCATATGCAGGTTGATGGAGAAATTAGTAAATGTTCGATTAGCCTTTTACCTAGACAGCAGAGGCCATATTTCTTATGCACAGTGCAGGTTCCAGAAGTTCACACTCCACCTCAGATTCTCTGCTCTCACTAGAAAATGCTGTGGCCTTCCTTCATAGATATGCCACACTATTTTTGATTCGGAGATGGCCTATTATACTGCATGCAATATGGTAGCATGGAGACTGCACACTATATGGGTGAGGGGATGCCTCCCAATCTTTATATCTAGATTCTTGCAAGATCCTCAATTCTGCATACAAGTGGGGGGAGCCCCTCTCCAGCCAATGGAGCTGAGTAAGAAGAGGATTTCTCATAGGGAAGTGTCCTCAGTGTTGCACTCTTTGCCCTGAACATCAACGGCATCACCCGGGGTTGCCGGAAGATGTTCTCACTACACTCTAGTGGATGATCTTTCAATCTATTTTGGTGCAGCCCAGATACCAACTCTGGAGTATAGACTCCAACATTGAAGTGCATAGGTTTTGTTTTTCCTTGGCCAAGACTAAGTGTTAGTAACCTACTTTAAGACCTCGGTGTAGCTCTTGGGCCAGTGGCGCCTCTGGTTCTACCTAGGACACCATCTTGGAAGGTACCACCTTTGAATATTTGTCACCACACTTCTGCTCCCAAAGCTTCCTCAGTGCTGTGAGTATTTTGTCTGACCTTTTTGGAGCACACTTCATGCCATGCTGGATCTGTGCCAGTGTATATGGATGGCTCCAAGTCCAAGGAGGAGGTTTGACTTTATATGCCGTATCCCCTCTGTTTGAAGTCAGTGGAGCTCTACCAGATGCTGTGTCTGTCTTCACAACCAAGTTGGTTGCAATACCCACTCAGTATGTAAGACAACACATTATGTCCAGTTCGAAAATTGGATTGTGATCTTTACCAGCTCACAAGGCACCCTGAGTACTATTGGGGCATTGGAATCCCCCCCTTTCCTTGGTTTGTGTTATCTGTGATGTCACAGTTGATGTGAGCTGTGTGGATGTCAAGGTTATCTTCTGCTGGGTTCCTGGACATCATGTGGTAATTGCAGGGAATGAGGGCATCAAAGAGTCCGCAAGGACTGGGTAACCAGACCAGCACCTTCTCTCTTTCTCACCCTAAATGCATATCAGGAAATAGGGCAAAGAAGTTGGGAAATGGCTGAGGGGAAGCTACAGTTGCATGCCATTATGCCACAACTGTTCCCAATGTTACAAATGTCTTCAGGTAGCTTTCTCTTGTCTTTGAATTGGGCACAATCGCAGGAATGCAACACCATTTGATGGAGCGATCTCATGTAGCTTACTGAGATGATTGCATCATCCCCCGATTGTCTAGGTCTAAATGATCTTTGTACACATTACCTGTCCCTGTACTGGGATGAGCGGGGTCACTATCTCTTGTCTTTTGTACTTGGAATTGGTTTGTGGACTATGTAACTTTTCAAGGAGGTTGGCTTCCATTTTATTTGACTTTGGTGTTGGGAGGTGGTCCTGTCCCCGATGCCAGTGTGAGCTTCCTTCTTGCCTCTTTTTTTTATGTTTTGGTTTTTGGTGTCTCATGCAGCTTTTTTTAAATCTAGCCTAACATTAGCCTATGGATGATTACAATGACTTATGCCCAAGTAGGCAGTTGCCAGATTAGTGCTGAACTTTTTTTTACCCCATGACCAGACCTTTGGATTGCAGATTTCTAGAGGTGGAGCAAATTATTTGAGGATAAAAGAACATTTGTCATGGAGATAAGGAATGTCAATCTATGGCATGTTTGTTGGATTTTTCATTGTTAGATTCCTACTTGAAAGAGAACCCATTAGAACCAAATTTGCAGTAAAGCATATTTATTTATTTCAAGTGGCGCAAGATTTCATAGCAAATTTTTGTAAATAGAGTTGCTCAAGTATGTTATTAATGTGCTAAAAAGAGGCTTTTGATTCAGCAAACAGAGCTATATTTTGTTGCATGTTTTCTTTTACAAACTCCAAGGCTATAGGACTGGCATATACATTGCCCGTCAGTTGAAGTGTCACACTTGAGGCTGTAACACTTCATCTGGCAGGATTTGGTATGGTGCTTACATGACAGGGGAAAAAATCGCTCAGGAGAAATTAATTACATGGCAACCTTCTTTGCGCTCTCTTCTATTCATGCAATCAGAGAAACAATAACTCAGTACTTGATGAGCTTTAATTAGAGGTGGGGGGGGGGGTAGTTGTGTTACACTGTCAGATCCTATTTAGACCTGTTCATTTTCAGGCATGTGGCCATATTTTGCCTTATTTTTCAATGTGCAGGATGTCAAAGCTTTTTACTATCCATGACAACATTGCAAGAGTAATTGAATGTTACAGATTAGGTCTAAAAACTCATGAAGTTATTTAGCAAACTGGTTTAAACCGGTGTTCTGTGCAATGTCTGTTTACTAAGTACAAGGCATCAATCCGCTGGAACTACCCTCCAATTCCCATTGGGGAGGTCTCATCCTGTAGTCCTTCCCTGAACCCTTGGCATTATCAAGAGGCAAGTGGAAGCAAATCCTACCTTAACAGCAAGGAAGATAAAAGAAAATAATCCTCTGCTTCTCAATAAGGCCTCTTCTGTCTGTACCATACAATGCTGCCTCCATGACAATCTTTCTTATAAGAAAGTCGCAGCATGTAAGAAGCCCCTCATTACGGCAAAGAGAGAAATGGCTTAGTTTTGCTGTTAAATATAAAGATTGGAGCTTAGAGCAGTGGTGAGAGGTGCTGCGGACTGATGAAGCAATGTTTAAGGGGACTGACAGCAACCCTAAGAAAAAGTGTGGTCATGCCAAGGTACTGACCCCCTCAGTGAGAAGTTCTTTGCCAGCACTGTAAAGTACCCTGTGTATATTATAGTCTGGGGTTCACTTGGATATGGTGGCCTTGAACTTGTAATTCTTCCCAGGAACAAAACAGTTGATAGTAATGCTTACTACACCATCTTAAATGACCATCTCAAGAGCGCTTTTGAGAAGAGTGTTACCAGCATTTGGCTCATCACACTGCCAAGTGAAATTTATTGAGGATTGGCCTGGTAATTCCCCAGACTTTTCTTCTATTGAGAATGTGTGGAGGATTATAAAAAGTCGGCTACAGGGTGTGGATACCTCCACTATACAGAGGTAAGAGGCGGCAGTCGATGAGGCCTGGGAAAGCATCAGCCGCAACCTGCTGATGAAACTGTGATTCTGTACCCCCAGCGGCTTCTAGAGGTGAAAAAGAGGAAAGGAAGGCCCATCTCTAAGTAGAAGAGATGTTGGTGAGTATCATACATACTTTGATATTATATTATACTGGCTAAGTGGCAGACGGCAACGGGTGGTGGTGAATGGACAGGCTTCTAAGTGGGTGCCCGTTACTAGCGGGGTGCCTCAAGGTTCTGTCCTGGGACCACTGCTATTCATCATCTACGTCAATGACATGGACGGTGACATGGTTGCCAAGATTTCCAAATTTGCCGACGATACCAAGCTTGGTATGAACGTTGCAAAGGATGGAAACACTGCCCGACTGCAGGAAGATCTTGGGAAGATTGAGGAGTGGTCGGACACGTGGCAAATTCCTTTTAACGTGGAGAAATGCAAAGTAATGCATATCGGCCACAGAAACCCCCAATCTCAGTATATCCTTAAGGGCACAGCTCTTGAATCAAGTGACACTGAGAAGGACTTGGGTGTAACTATCACTAGCGACCTCAAGTTCTCGAAACAGTGCATTGAGGCAGAGAAGAAAGCCCAAAGGATGCTAGGCTATATTAAGCGCCAGTTTGGTTATCGGAACCAGGAGATTGTACTGTGCCTGTACAACTCACTTGTCCAACCGCACCTGGAGTATGCCGTACAATTTTGGAGTCCTTCGTTTCGAAAGGATATTGCAAGGTTGGAACGTGTACAAGCCAGGGCAACCAAGCTGATTCCCTCTATCCGACATAAAAGTTATGAGGATAGACTAAGGGAATTAAATCTGTTCTCGCTGGAAACCTGTAGACTGCGTGGTCAGCTATCAAAGTTTTCAAAATACTTTGAGGGTTCGAAAATGTTGACTACCGGGATATTTTCACACTGAATGAGAACAGAACGCGCAATCACGGCTTCAAACTTGAACTGAAGCGTTACAACCGCAATCTGTGTGGAAACTTTTTTACGTACAGTATCTGTGGTAAGTGGAGCGCACTTCCAGTGGAAGTTGTCAACAGTGAATCTGTTGACCAGTTTAAGTCAAGACTAGACAAAGTCTTGAAAAGTGGCCGTTCAGGGACGCAAAACAATTGAATGGACCGTAAGGTCTCCTAGGGTACTTACTTTCCTTGTTACTCCTTGTTATACATGTATTATGAATGTATGGTGATGCATTCCATATTTTCACATGCGTTAATGAAGGGATGACACTTCAACTGACGGGTACTCTAGTTCAGTCTGTAAAATTGTTCACCTCATTTTAAATGAAAAATCATCAAAGAGGTGAACTGCAATGTGACTGGAGTCAAAGGAGTTAAGGCAACAGCATTGATAAACTTTGTAATTTGGTAATCCAAGTCCAGAGAGTGCTGGATTAAGCACTATTGACTCCTGAGAATGATCACTTCCTGTTGAGTATTGTTTTCTACTACAGTTTAATAAAGAGGACAGATGTGAAAGGAAAAAGAATACATGGTGTTTGGGCTAAATGTGATGGTTTGCATAACATGCACCTCCCCCCTCCCCCCTTCAAAAATAAATTTATTTTAAAAATTTAAAAATATAAACTATTATTGCATGTAAAATAATAGCCACCATCAGCTTCCACTGTGACCTCAAGACAGCTCTGAATCTTATGTGCATTCCTTGCTGTGTCCCTGGAAAGATCTTCAAACACTTCCTTTATCTTATTGACTGCTCATTCTTGATGTTGCAGGCACAGGGTTGGTCTCTTTCTCTGGGGAATTAGGAGGCCAAAAAGTGCTGCTGGTGAAGTATAGAGGTATAGCCTTCCAGCAGCACTCCTCTCCAGCCAGAGTCTGACCACAGTCCATACAGCTCCATATCACCATCTGAATTGTGCCTAAGACCCTGTTCAAAGATGTGGGGCAGCATGATGTCACCCTGACTGGAGACACACCTAAAGACCATCACAGTTGGTGAGAACTTGGTCTTCATGATACATAGATAGTCGCATTGATTATAGTCAAGCCACTTGTTCTGAGTGTTATGCAACTTGTCCTGGGTAAGTTAATTTTGTCTGAGAAGAACTAGATTGTTCCCTGCTCAACAGGCTGCTTCAGTTTACTCAGGAGCTTCTTTGACTGTCAAGTTGTTCTCCCCGGCCTTGGCTGTCAGAATTTGTCATTTGTGCCTCTTGTACAAGTGGTAGCGAATGTCCTCATTAAGGACCAGCTTCATGGTGGCAATTACTACACCTCTCTCTCTCTCCAAAGCATGGATTCCCTTGCTCAGGTTTACCATCACCTCCTGCAGTTGTTGAATTAAATTCTGCCTGAGGATGGAGTCAGAATGCCTGTTGTGTCCCTTTCTGCTGGCCACAGCTTTGTAGTCTCCATTGCAGCTATCCATGGCACATCTTACATAATTTAAAATTCACAGAGTATTGAGTAGCAGTCATTATGTCGGTATTTTTATACCATGCCTCAATCATCATGATTCAGGTAAATATTAAAATATTCAGATGGCTTCCAGTCCTCCATGTCAGCTATCTATTTCTCAACTAAAACTTTACTCTGTATCATCTCCAACACTTTGACTGTTCACTGATACATCAACCTATTCCTGAAAAACAGGAGACATTAAAAATTGTCAAATTTGTCCGGAACACCCTCTAGAATATGCTTCAATTGTAGGTTTAACTTAGCAGCACTAAAAGAGAGGCCAAGTTAGTAAACGGAAGAGTGGGCAGGAGGCATTTATACTCAAGAGAGTTGACCAATATGGCTGATAAATTGATTAGGTATGATTGACATACCCATTTAAGAGAGATGAAGTCTTTATTTTTATAATCTCTCTATGATAAGATATTTAAAGTGATTAATATTGTGAACATGCTAATGTAAAATGTTTATAATATCACCAATTAAATATTAATTTTGATGCAGAGAACATCTCTTGCACTTTACAGATGCATCACTCGTAAATTTTATTAAAGAAATCAACAATGAACTTCTTGATCTGCACATAGCCATCAAAAAGTCAATTCAAGAGAGCATTCATAAGGATGTCAATTGTTTTGTCATTGTTAATAATTTGAACAATGATTTCACAAGGTAAAGATGCTATTTTTCTTTCTAACATTTTTATTAATTTTATAAAGTGAACTAAAAGTTGACAAAACTTGCATAAGGGTTGTTTATATACCATTTTATATATAAATATATTCTAATGAGCTGTTATTTACTCATCTATCAGATCATGTTCTTTGTTTACAAAATATTCTAATGAGCTGTTATTTATTCATCTATCGGATCTTGTTCTTCGTTTACAAAATATTCTAATGAGCTGTTATTTATTCATCTATCGGATCATGTTCTTCATTTACAAAATATTCTAATGAGCTGTTATTTATTCATCTATCAGATCATGTTCTTCATTTGCGCAATATTCTAATGAGCTGTTATTTATTCATCTATCAGATCTTGTTCTTCATTTACAAAATATTCTAATGAGCTGTTATTTATTCATCTATCGGATCTTATTCTTCGTTTACAAAATATTCTAATGAGCTGTTATTTATTCATCTATCAGATCTTGTTCTTCATTTACAAAATATTCTAATGAGCTGTTATTTATTCATCTATCGGATCTTGTTCTTCATTTACAAAATATTCTAATGAGCTGTTATTTATTCATCTATCAGATCTTGTTCTTCATTTACAAAATATTCTAATGAGCTGTTATTTATTCATCTGTCAGATCATGTTCTTCATTTACAAAACCTGAACTTGCCTTTATGAAGAAGCTAGTGGAAGTTTTAATTATGTCTGGAGAAGGCTCAATCTCTGAAACATCAGTAATTAATATTACTGTAACTCATTCTATTAAAATGGCAGCAAGTGCAATTGAAAATTTGATCATCAAACTTACTGAAGAAAAGTGGCTCCTAAGTGTAAGTCATATTTAAATATACTTTTACATTTTTGTCTTTCTTGATACACAAAATTGAAGCAAATATCTTTTCTTTTCTTTTCTCTATAAAATTAAGAATTTGAGAATAATTTTTTTCTTGTGTTCATATCTGCATTCATCCAAAAACAAAGTCCAAATCACTGAATCATTGTGCCATGATTTGATTAATAAAGAAAGTTAAAGTGTAATTAATGAGAGCATTTCACTTAGAAAGGAAGCCATGGGGTTAAACTTCCACAAGACCCCTCTGCCCCCCTCCCCCTCCTTTAACAGGGCAGGATATCCTTCCTGGGAATGGCTTTGGTTGTCCGGGCATGTTTCACATCTCTCACCACAATGCACACACTAAAGTTTTTTTTGTTAACACAAATGACTGCCAATCACTTCTAAGATTTTCTTCTAGCCAGAGACAGTGAGAGTAACCCTGGACCTATCCACAAATAGACATTACCAACTTGCTTTAAACATCACCTTTAGTCAACAGATTAAGGGTGGAATGCAACTCTTACAAGAGCTCAATCTAGTTCACATGTAAAATACTTTCCTCCAAAAACACTACTTAAACATTGGACCTGTTTTCCGTACCCCTACTTTCCTCACCTATACCATCTTTCACTCTGTAATTACACCTTGTACGTTGTAATATTAGCTCATACTCTTGGTTCCATTCCTATAATTTTTTCACCCTCCCTGCCCCACTGTTTGCAGGACCTGTGGCTTTGTATCTTATACTATTTTTAATCCTGTCTACACTCGACACTTTCTTTGCAGATCTCTCCTCACTAGTTTATGACCTGCAAAGGGAAGGATGGGGGATAACATCCCTGCTACAACTGAAACCTGGAGAACAGGCATGTCCTCCTGGCCAAAGTGCTGGGGTATGATAATAATATGTGATCACACACCCTTCTCCTTAGTAGACCTGCCTATCAATATTCTTCTTTTTTTACACACCTTACCAAATTTTCCTCTTACTATGCATAGAGGTTCTGGTAGCTTGGGACACTTCTGGCCTCTTGCCAGAACCCGGCCTAGTGGCAGAATATACTACAAGGGCTTAAAAGACTGATGGTTGTCCTGATAAAGGGTGTGGATTCAGCTGAGTTGTTGATTTTCTTCACCACTACAGTGCACATGCTCTGTATAGCTCTCAGGCCACAAGCACCTATGGTTCTGCCTAGGATGCCACCCTGGAGGGCACCTCCTTTGACCATTTGTTGCCTCGCCTCTGCTGCCAAAGCTTCTAAAATGCCGGGAGTATTACGTTTGGCCTTTTTGGAGCACACTTCATGTTTTGCTGGAACCATGCCCTTGTATATGGATGGCTCCAAGCCCTAAGAGTGGTTGGTTTCCATGGCGTGTGCCCTCTGTTTTAAGTCAGTGGGGCTCTTTCAGTCGCTGCATCTGTTTTCAGGGCTGAGCTGGTTGCAATACACCACTCGGTACTGGAGATAATGCAGCGTGCCTGGTTCGGAGACTGGATTGTGATTTAGGGTGACTCACAAAGTGCTCTGAGTGCTCTCAGGGCATTGGAATCTCTGCATCCCCTGGTTTGTGATATCTGTGATGCCATGGTTTTGGCGAGATTATGTTCTGTTGGGTTACTGGACATGTAGGAATTGTGGGGAATGAGTGCGCTGGTAAGGTTGCCAAAGAGTCTGTGAGAACTGGGTGACCAGACCAGCTTTTCACTCTTCCCTAAACCGATTACATTCTTGTTGAATGTCCCAGCCTGAGTGATCTTTGCGCATGTTACCTGTCCCAGTACCTGGATGAGCGGTGTCACTACTGCTTGTCCTTTGTACTTGGGATGAGTTGTGATGAGTACAGAGACTTATGCCCAAGTAGGCAGTTGCTAGATGGGCTCTAAAAAAAAACCCAAACCCCTCACAACCCAAAATTCCAATATCCAACTTCACTCCCTCGCTTCTCCACCTCCACCACCATTGCCATCATCATTCACTAACTTCATTTTCATCATCACCACTTCTATCCCTTCTCCCCCCCCTCCCTACATCAGCCCTCTGCAGCAATACTTAACATACTGTATAGATTATCTTAACATACTGCAATTGAATATAAATGGTATTTATACTGAAATACATGACCTCGCAAACTTTTTGAACTACAACATAAAAGGTGCCATTCTTTGTAATGCTAAAGATACCTTTCTTCTCAAAGTTCACCACCATTAGATAGGCTTGGGCTGATGATACTGGTGTGGACTCATCACCCTGCTAAATAAATCAATTATAAACAGACCATTGCACACACTAATTCCTTCTTACCCTGCACAAGATAAATGACACGACCATGCTTTGAAATACTAAACAGTACAGACATTGATACTGCTGTGCATACCTTTAACCCATCATGTAAAGGATAGATAAATACATCCATAGAGGATACAGAAAAACACAACCCTAATTTTGCACATTAAAACACAACTCCACAATACCAATCATACAAGACAGCTTTCTAAATGTAAGAACACTGGCAAACTGTACAAAATGCTAAACACTATCACACTTTATAACAAACGGTACACAATCATATGCAACAATCACCACAACGCATACCATAACCTCAAACATAGAAAACAATCATTTTTATCAAGTACTTCTTTCACATTAGCCACTTAAACTCTTCTCCCCCCCATCACCTTGATCATCACTGAGTGAATCAATGCAAATGACCCTGTCCAATGACTAAGCCTAAGCCACAACTTTCACAAATTGCCAGACAAAACACATACATAACCTCAGATGCCTGTGGCCCAGACAACATTAATAAAATACCTCAGATCACATGGAATACAAGTGCTCACAAACATAGAAAACTCTAGCCACTCACACAACACAATGTAGTGGTTGTGTATGTTTGCTTCTAAGTACCATAGGTCCTATAAAAGTCCTCTTATTTAAGATAAGGTCCTCTTTACTTATTTTTATTCTAGCTTGTCTTTTTTTTAAGGTAGGTATTTAAATATTTTTCTGTTTATTATAGTGCTTATGCTCAAACAGTTACTCGGTACAAAAAAATAAATATAAGAACTCATTGAATACCTATCGTACAAAAAAATAAATATAAGAACTCATTGAATACCTATCATACAAAAAAATAAATATAAGAACTCATTGAATACCTATCAATGTATTTTTTCTCTAATGTGAGTCAGTTTTCTATTATTTCTCAAAATTCATGTTGGGTACCTTTCTTTGAGAGATCTATAATGAAATGATAGAATTACATTATATAGGTATAGTGGAAATGTCATGCAAAATTTAAAATCATATATTTTTCAGAAAGCAAATTCTAATACTCATTTTATTATAGTGTATTAACAATGCCTGGTAAATGTCATTTTCAAATTAATTGGATTAATTTTAATGAATTTAAAAATTTGCTTGAAGGAGTTTGATAAAAACAAGGCAAAATGCAAGCATTGCCAGGGAGAATTTTCAATATAAAAAAAAGGAATAGGAGATGTAAGACAGCATGCAAGAGGAAAAAAAGCATATTAGTTTAGAAAAAACTTTTAAGAATAACCATCGGTTAAATTTTTCAACAAAATCCAATGATCAGACAACTTCTAATACCTCAGAATAATTAGCTGGTAAGTGCTTTATTTTTTTATATAAAAGAATAATTTTTCTAAAAAACTTAGAACCTTGCAGAATCAGGTTAAATGTGATGTAGAATTCAGTGGTAAGAATACTTGCCAGATGTATACTACTTTTATGACTATATTGGATCTAGTCCAAGATCAATGTATCGTATTGAAAGTCATTAGGAGGAAATGTAGGCCCTTCTGGCTTTTATCATCCATTGAATTATGAGATAGGAAAATTTCTGAGAAGAAATGAGCATACCAAAGATTACATGGGTAAAGTACTACTGAGAATCTGAATCATTATACGTTAACTAAGAATGAATTAAATAAAATTATTGAGAAAAGCAACAAGGCCAGCAGAAATTAATTTACCTCAGAATAATAAAAATCTATGAAAATTCTTTAGCTATTATAAAATCAATAACAAATCTAACAGATAAAATAACACCTAATAAATATGAAGGGTTTGTGAAAGAATCTGATGAGTGAATATTGGTTATTGGTGAATATTATAAAGATATGATTTATAACATACTAAGAACAGCTGACTATGTAGTGATAAATTTTGATGAATCCTTAAATAAAATTGTCCAAAGAGGACAATGGCCATCCACTTAAGATATGCTGATGAATTTGGCGTTATTCATACCAAATTTTTAATTTCTGCATTCTTGGGGCATGCATCAACTCAGAACGTTTACAAAGCATTTATTGAAAGCCTGAGGGAGGAAAAGTATATATCAAAAGTTCTTCAGGTTTCTCTGGATGGACCTCATGTCAACCAGAAGCTGATTGAGTACCTACAAAGAGTCAATGAAAAATAAAAAAAATGGATTAATATTGGGTCCTGTGGATTGCATATCATAAATGGAGCCTTTAAAGAAGGTTTTAAGAAATCAGCAGCCTATAATATTTTTAAAATAGCCCAGCAAGAAGAGCAGGCTTCCAAGAAGTATCTAAAGGAGACAAATTTCCGCAACATTTCACAGGAATAAGGTGTCTGGAGAACAGAAATGAAGCTTTACATTTAATTCCCCTTGTCTCTCATTTAAAAAAATATTGAATGTATGAAACAAAGTATGTATATAAATGCTCTGCTAGCAAAGGTTTTTCAATTCTTTCATGTAATTTAATCTTTGTTCCCGTAATTCAAGCAAAACTTTAATTTTTTGCAGCAATAGCATATGATTTTGAACTATTTTTAACAACAGAGTTCCAATCAAATATGCCCTCTTTCTACATATGTATATGAAAAATACAAAACTTTGCTAAAGAGAATTATTAAAAGGATTTTTAAGCCCAATATTATTGATAAGCTAGAAGGAGTGACCTATGTAGATTTGATGTTTTTAAAAAAGATTTTCTATTTCAATCTACAAATCTAGAGATTGGTTTGTGGGTTAAAAGAGCCTTGCATCAAAGCTCTGATAAAAAATATTTCATTAAATTTAGGTTATAATGTCAGGAAATTATACAAACTATTATTGTAAAGCTTCAAAATAAAAATCCAATTAAGTTTGGTGCAACTATATCCATTTACATTAAAGGAAGCAATAATACAAGCCTTGCAAGATTGAAGATTTTCTGTAAATATCTTTTAGATTGTGGTCAAACTTCAATACTAGAAGCCTGATATTGGATCTAGCCAATGGGCCGAGATTTCAAGAAACAATTTTCCAAAACAAAGTGAAAGATTTTAATGGACAAAGGTTAAATACATTCTATTTGAACTATATTTCTTCAGAAAAATACAAAAAATTGCAAAACTATGTAGTCAATTTAAAGACTTTTCAATCAATAAACATTTACTAGAAGATAACGAGTGAGAGATCAATTATCTCACAAAGCTTGTTCACCAAGCTCTCAGTGATAAAACTGCTGGCAATTTTCCTGATATAAAAATTGACAACAAAGTGATGAGCTATTTTTATCAAGCTTCTAGAAGGAGACACAAACATTTAGAAAACTTAAAAAAGATAAATCTAGAAGAAAATATAATAAATGAAAAGAAAAAAAGAAAACACTTGGAAATTCAAAATTTGGAAAATAAAAAAAAGAAGATATTGGATGAAATAACTTCAGTAGTCGCATCAATAGGCAGAAGTTTGTACCAGCTGCAAATGTTCATGTAGCATAGATTTTAAACAAAATAAATGTTATTTTAGATAACTAGTTAATATTGTTCAGGAAAATAGCTAAAAGAACATGTACATAAGTAAATATTAATTGTTTAAATTATGTCCTCTAACCTTTTCACTGAGGGTCCTCTAAAGTCCTCTTTTTTCTAATCTAAGGAACAAGTAGACACCCGACATGTAAATTTCTTATCCCTGTCTTCTCTTTCAGGAAAGTGGTTGGAGAGTGCCTGATGATTGGATAGGGGGGGCTTGATGGATGTCCATCATATCCTGTATGAAATGATTGAGACTGTTACTGGTTTGGTGAGAGAAGCGAGCAAGTTATTTGGCGAAGATGAGAGGAGCTGGTGAGGTTGCTGAGTAAGGTTTAGGTCTGCCTGTGTGTGGATGTTTGAAAGTCCCTTTGACTGAGTGATTTCTCTTTTCCAACTCCTTAGGGCCTGTGAATACCGTTGCTTGTGGAAGTTTCCCATTTGTGGTATCTCATCCTCCAAGTTGGAAATGAGTTGCAAGGCATAGCCGGTTCCTAGAAGAGAATACCATTAGGAACAACCACCATTACATGGCAGAGAGTAGGGCCCCCACCAATGAAAACAACTTATTTGTGTTGACGCCTATATAACCATGAGATTGGATACCATCCCAACAGCATTTCCGATAGACCTAAAAAGAAGGTGTCTACATGCAGTTGTTCAGTGTCAGTTGCATGCTAGAGTGCCCGAGGAAGGTGGCAGGTTTTGTTTCAAACTATTATCCTTTTTTAATATAGCCTAAATAATTTGCTAACAACTTTTTCTGTTGACTGTGTCCCTGGCAGTGGTTGTCTGAATGACTCAAGTTAAAAAAAATTTTTTGTTTTCCAATTTAATGAAAAGCATCAAAGCAGTTCATTTTTAATCAATTGGAGAGGTGAAAAGTAAACATGGTTTGGGAAAGTCTTTTGAGTCAGTTTGGAACTATTTCTAGAAAAATCATTTTATAGGAACCTTTTGAATGTTTTACTCCTTAGAGTAATACTCAGTGGTAAAAATCAATTACAGATGTCCTTTTTATTATACATTTCCCGTTGCAGAATCTAAGACATGAAAAGTCAGCAGGCTGCCTTATTGTTATTTGTACTTCTTGGGATTTAAAGGGAAAGGGTATTTTTGTGATTGATTTTTTTTTCTTTAATTGCTAATTCTCCAATGAGAGAAAGAGGGAGAGAGAGGCTTCCCACTAGTTTGTTTCTGATGGATTTTGCTTTGCAATTAGTCCTTTAAAGGCCTATGATCCCATATGGAACCACATATTTTCAAGCCACTTTTACTCTTAATATTGATTTAAGAGTTATTATTATTATTATTATATATATATATATATATATATATATATATATATATATATATATATATATGAGGAATTAAACCACATTCTCCGAAGACAATTTAATTCAGGAGCACTGGGAACAGTTTCGGTGTATATATATATATATATATAATCCAATTTGGGCATCAAAGGATTAAATAGATGGATGAGTAAGCTTTTTTTTAATGTAATTTTTAATTATAATTCTCTATGTTCATTCATAATTAAAATGTAGGCCATATCATGGGAGAGTTGGCATTGGCCTTCATATTTCCACGGTATGAAATGAAATGAGTGATGACTAATTTTGCTTCATTTCTATTACATTTTATCTTTTCTTTTTTCAGGAAAATGGCCTAATTTCACTTAGTGCCCTCACAATCTGTGAACTTGAGATGTATATTGAAGAAAATTTTGAAGAATTTGTTATGAAATGTTATTTCTGTACAAGTTTGGTATTCAAGGTATGAAGTTCATCTTTCGCCTACTCATGCCAAAATTTGTTAAATTACTCTGTTAACACAAATTTTATTACCAATGTTATAGAAGTGATTAGGGGTGTCTTTGGAGTAGTGATTCTAGATATGGTGTTAGCTTTGCTAGATTGCATTTAATATTTTAGATCTCTCTTTTATTTGACATTTTTAGCCTGCTCAGCCTTTACAGCTCCATTCATTTTCACATATATGCATTTTTGGGTCAATGGTCTACAGCTCATCTAATTGATTCAATTTCTATTGCTATATTTCTTTCTCGTCTAATTTATGAATGGCATAGTAGAGAATGACTTAGGAATAGAAATAGATGGGTCATTAAGGTTTTTTAAGTAGCCTATTGAGACAAAAATTAAGGCAAATAGTACCGATTCATTGGAGGAATTTTACTTATAAAAGTAAACTCATCCTTATTTTCTAACTTGTATGTGAGGGCACATTTAGAGTGCAGTATACAGGCACAGTCCCCTCATTTTAGACACAATATCCCTGAGGCACTTTGTATTTATAGATATCGGCCATTGCAAAAGTCCTGTTACACTCATTGCAATGCTTTCGACAAAGGACACCCTGCAGGGGTTACCCTATGTAGCCTGTTACACTTAGTATCTGAAGAAGCTGGACATCCTCCCAGCCTGACTGCAAATTAGGGAAGTCCCCTCGCTGGGTTGATATGAACTCTTTGATGGGGCCTTGCAAAGTTGTTGGTGCGCTTTCCCCTCACCTTCATTCATCACTACTTTATCATTATTATTGTTATCATTCTTATTATTTATTTCTATTATTATTATTATTATTATTTAGTATGAATTTTATATTAATATTATTAATCATTCTTATCTAATAATATTATTTAGTATGATTTTCATATTAGTAGTAGTGTTTATTAGGAGGTTATTATTATGTATTATATTTAGTATTAATTATTATTATTAACACCAAAACTGAATCTGCCCCTGTGCAACATGCTTTCATGTTGCTCAGGCCCCCAAAGAATCACAAGGAGAGGAGGAACCTCCTCCCCAGTCTGGTGCCCCTCTGACAGGCAAGATCTTTTCTATCTCAGAGAAGGATCTTGGTGAGGCTGGTCTGTACAGACTAGGGGCTCCTTCTGGTGATGGAGAGAAGCAGGCTCATTCCCCACCTCTCCTCTCCTAAAAAAAAGAAAAGAAGTAAGGGGAAAACAAAGAGGACTGAGGGTTCCTTTCTCTCTGTGAGAGCTCCAGGTATGAATTGGTCTTCTCCATTAGCGTCCAAGACAAGATTGACACATGGTCTCGGGTTGGGGGCGGGTAGATCAAGGCCAAACTCGTTAGTGTGCTGAGTGGAGCCTTCATTATGTGAGGGGGGGGGGCCTCATTGAGAGACTCCTGGCATTTTCGAGCCTGTTGGCTTCAAACGCTCTCTGGTCGTTTGATCCACTGATGGCAGCATGTTGGCCAAGGGCAACATGCTAAGAGACTTGTGGTGAATGCGTTGGATCCCTCTGAGGTAGCCATGATTAGTGCCCTTCACACACCTAATGGCTCATCAGGGTATGATGCAGCATTCTACCATGAACTTCATGAAAGGAGTAGTTTATGTGAGGAAACTTGTTGACTACTCCATACATGACATCACCTTAGAGCTGGCTGTCCATGGAGTGGTAAAGGTCAAATGTGTGATGAGAAAATAGGGAGGGGGTCTCGACACCCACCCCTACACTCTTCATCACGTTTGACTATAACAGGCTCCCTGAGTCGGTGCATGCCAGTTTGTATCGTTACCAAGTGAAGGCATTCATGCCAATTCCACAGAGGTGCTACTACTGCCAACTCTTCGCCCATCTTATTTGCTTGTGTAGATGTGCAAAGTTGGGTTTATCTGGTCTGTGTAAGTTGTTTCAAGGCCGTACATGATGAGTCCCTATAGTGTATAGCCAAGTGTGTTAATTGTGGCAAACTGATCCCAGCTTCTTCGAGGTAATATGGTGCATATCTTCTAGAAAAGGAAATCCTGGCCATTCAGGCCCAGGATCATCTCTCATTTCACCAGGCTAAGGACTTGGTTCTGGTGAGCCTGGCGCTGCCTGGGATGTCTTATGCCTCAATTTTAAAAAGGCACCCTTTACTCCTGGGTCCCCCAGGCCAATGAACAAGGTCCTTTCCACACCCATTCAGAATGGTTCTGTGGATTCTACTCACCCGGGATGCTTCCCTGGTAGAGCTGGCAGCACAAAGGCTCACACTCAGCCTTACCTAAAACAGGACTCCCCCCCTTCCCTAGCATGACCATTTCCCTTAAGGTGAAACAGCCACACGCCTCCACCGAGTCATTAGTCTTACAAAAGGCAACACCCTGGAAGGTTGCCTTTAGGGCCTCTTCCAGGGTTCCTAAAGCAGCCCCCCTCCTCCCCTGTGAAAGGATGAGCGACTCATACGCCCCCAACCATTCCTTGGCTGGGTTGCTTGGAGATGATGGATCATCCAAACCAAAATCCCCCCTTCCCTTCACTGAAGGGGGAATAAGAACCCAACCTTCACGATAAGTCCTCAAAGGCAACAGTGCCAGGAGTCCTTCCGGGAAGTGTACGGCTATTCAGGTTATAGTAATCTGTTTGAAGACAACCTTTGCATCTTCTCGCAACTAGGCCTGGAGAGCGCATTCCTTTAATGGAATTGCAGCAGACTCCGGGACAACTAGGAGGAATACAGAGGTTGTCTCCTCCACTTCCAGTCTAGTTAACCTTTTGCAGGAAACCATATTGGGTGCATGCCTAATTTCCACCCTCCCGTGTTATAGGGGTTTTTCCACCCCACCACCGCAGGATGGAGGATGCGCGATTTATACCCAGCATGATATCTTTAATACCTCCTTCAAGCATTATCTGTGCAGCTGCACCTTGACAGGAGGTATACTGTTTTGACTGGAAACCAGTCAACAGGATTTGGAGCAAGTTCTTGCAGGAGAATGGGAGACATTGAAGCTCCTCTACCAGCATTCAATGCATGTCGTGATGTCACAGTAAGCCTTGAACTGCACTTTACTTCCAGAGGCGTAGAACCCTTCAAAGACAGGTTTACATTGAGTGAGTTGCGTTCTGCTCTCGCTTTGTACACAGACATTGCCCCTGGTCCGGACCATGTCCCTTACGCTATTCTTCGACACGTGAGTGATTGACGCATGGCCTTTCTGTTAGATTTGTTCAACAGGATCTGGATAGAGATTATCCTCCCAGACTCCTAATGAATCGCTACTGTGCTCACTTTTCACAAACTGGGTAGAGATCACTCTTCCTCAGCTGGTTTCTGGCCTATCTCTCTAACCTCCTGCATGTGCAAGTTGATGGAGAAATTAGTAAATGTTAGATTTACCTTTTTTTATTTACAGTGGAGACAACCTGCCTTCTTCACAGTGCGGCTTCCACAAGATCCACTTCACATTGGATGCTCTGCTCTAACTGGAAAATGCTGTCTGTGAGGCCTTCCTTCGTAGACAGCACTACGTCATGGTGTTTTTCACTCTGGAAAAGGCCTATGATATTATGGCGATATGGTATCATGGAGACGCAACGTGAAGGGGGCAATGGGACTCCTCCCAAACTTTATAGCTGAATTTTTCCAAGATCGTTGATTACATGTACGGGTGGTAGGAGCCCTCTCCAGCCTAATGGAGCAGAAAGAGGGTGTCCCGCGGGGAGGTGTCCTTAGTGTCACACTCTTAGCCTTGAGCATCAAGAGCACACCTTGGTGCTGCTAGAAGATATTCTTGCTATGCTCTATGTGGATGACCTTTCAATCTCTCTTGGCACAGCCCATATGCCAACTCTGTAGTGTCGACTCCAGGCATTGAACCATGTCTCTTGCTATGTTGAAGCGCACATGCTTTGGTTTTTCTTGGCCAAGACTAAGGTGGTACACTTGTGCCGCCATCCACTGCTCCACCCTGACCAAGACTTGTTTCTAATTGTGGTTTGCCTGGAAATGATGGACTCGCACCATGGTCTTGTATTTGATGGACGGCTCAACTGGGAGGCTCATATTTGCAGGTTTAGGGTATCTTGTACCCGCATCATATATATTCTTCATTCAGGGACGTTCAGTGCCTGATGGGCTCTTTGGGTTACTGCCTTACTTTTTTATTGATCTTTTGTTTGTTTGAAGCTCAACTACGGAAGCGAGTATTGTGCATCTGCAGACCTGTGTGTATTGCGGAAGATAGACTCAATCCACCCTTGGGAGACGCCACTAGCTCTACGCCATGCACTGTGCATTATTCACCCGTACACACGAGCCTGGCGACTCCTTCAGTCACAAATAGCTCACACTGCATCCGCAGCTGATCTCGATGGTGCCTATGCTGCCGAGAAATGCCAGTCATACCCTAAGCCCTTAGGGTTTAGGGCTAGGAAACTCATTCAAGAGCTAGGCTCAGGCCTGTGGCGACCTTGGTTCTGCCCAGAAAGCCACCCTGGATGGTACCACCTTGGACTATTTGTCACCATATCTCTGCTACCAAAGCCTCTACAGCTCCCGGAGTATTGCATGTTTCCTTTTTGGGGCACACTTTGTGTCACGTTGGAACCCTGCCAGTGTATAATGATGGCTCCAAGTCCCAAGATGGGGTGGATTTCCACGCTGTATCCCCCTCTATTTTAAGTTGGCAGGGCTGGGCCAAGTGCTGCATCTGTCTTCACAGCCGAGCTGGTTGCAATACACTCCTCAGTATCAGAGATAATGCGACATGCCCAGTTCGGAGACTGGATTGTTATAGCGACTTTGAAAGCACCCTGAATGTTCTCGGGGGCATTGGAATCTCTGCATCCCTTGGTTCACAATATCCATGATGCCATGGTTCTGGCGGATGTCGAGATTATCTTCTGCTGGATTCCTGGACATGTAGGAATTGCAGGGAATGAGCGCGCTGATGAGGGCACCAAAGAGTCTGCAAAGACTGAGTGATCACAAAAGCATTTTGCTCTTCCTCACACAGATTATATGGTAGGAATACGGGCTGCTTGGCAAAGGAGATGGCGGATGGCTGAGAGGAACTTAAAGTTGCATGCCATTGTTCTGCAACTGTTTCCATGGACCTACTCCCCAATGCCACGATGGCTTCTGGTTGCTTTCTGTAGTCTCTAAATTGGATGCACTGTTATTTGATGGAGTGCTCTCCTAAACTTTATTGTGAAGACTTTGGCATATTGTTGTTGAATGTCCCAGTCTGGGTGATCTTCGCCTATGTTACCTGTCCCGGTACCAGGACGAGTGAGTGGGCTCACTACTGCTTGTACTCTGGACTGATTTGTGTACATAGACTTGCAGTCTATACAATTTGGGGGGAGGAGGCTGGCCTCCTCCACATTATTTGACTGTTTGTTGTATGTTGCATGTTCCTGCGCAGGGGAGAGGTGGGGTTACCCCATATGCCGGAGTGCACTTCTTGCAGCCCTTTTGCTTTGTTTTCTTTTTTTGCTATTTTTTTTTTAGCCTTTGTCCCCTTTTTTTATTGTACTCATTTGTTATTTACATATTATTTGCTTTTTAATCTAGCCTAGTAGCAGATTGTTGTGTGAGCATGGCGCCTTTTGCTCTAATGTTAGAGCTCCTCAAACTGGATTATGGCAGCCATCTCTTTGCTGCAGCTGCAAATTGTCAGGTGAACAAATTAGACTTATCCTTCATCAAACTATTAGAACAGCGACGGGAGCCTTTAAAAACTCCTATCCAGCCCCTATGCATAGGAACAGGCTTGCTACCTCTAAAACTTATGAGACGACTAAGGTCTAAAATACTTCATCCGCTTAAAATGTGAGAACTCCAAACTTTCACAAATCATCAAAAACACAACTCCATCAGAAAGATTCAGATTGCGCACATACTATCCATACGCATTGTGCATACATAATAAATTAGAAGAACTGCAATTTCCATCGTTAAAAGCCCTCCTTGAAGGAGATCCTGTCATCCCCCCCTGGAAAACAAGCCTGGAGGTGTATGTACCAATATTAAATTATTTGAAATCTTTCCTCCCAACTTTAATAGTGGCTCAGCTTTTCAAATAGCACAGAAATGAACATTTAATGGACACACCAATCTACACTGATGGCTCAAAGTTGGCAGAGGGCATTTGCTGTGCAGCCATTTTCCTAAGAGGGAACAAAATGTCGCACTTACCACCAGTAGCGTCAGTCCTAACAGTGGAACTCACAGCAATTTACGTGGCTCTCAAAGCCACAAACCAAAATGCTCCTCAGAGTTCGACCTCACTGATTCTGCAAGTGCCTTGTAACTCCTCCAGAGTCCAACAAAGCACCATCCTCTCTCAGCCACTATCATATACGAAATAAGCCACCTTCCCCATGAAATAAATCTATGCTGGTGCTTGGGGCATGTAGGCATCACCCTGTAAGGGGCATGGTAATTTGCCTTCCTGGCCACTGTGCTGACGGGACTCAGCGCCCCGTCCAGCTTGGCTTAGCCTCTTCTTTCTGACACCCTGCTTCCTCACTTTCCCTACAACCCCTCCCACAACTTTCTCTGGTCAGCCTCTGATTTCACAGGGTAGACGCTGACCAGCTTCCTCTCACCCAACCATCCTGAATTGGGGGGAGGGGACAATGTCCCCCCTCCTCTGAGCTCCGGTATGGGTGGGGGTAACAACCTGCTTCATCCCCACCCACACTTTACTCACATCCCCTTTCTTTCTCCTTTCAATCTCTATCCATTTTACGCCACACCTAAAATAGATCCTCCATGCCAATGAGCTGTGGGAGTAGTGGCCTCAAATGGCAGCAGTCGGTTCTGCTGGCCCCGTGATGAGCGTTTGCGTCCTGTGCTACAAAAAGGCTCATCATGCCCAATGACGAATTAAAAAAATATATTTCCCCTCGACCATTGATGTAGCCTGCAGCTCCACTGAAAAAATGGAGGTCCCCTCCCCCCTCCATACTTTCACAGGGAGCCTCCAAACCTCTCTGACCGGAGAGATGATTTAATCCTCTCCTTTGTATACAGGTGCAGGGTATTCTCCCTCACCCTCTTCTCTGGAGTCCCCCTTGGGCGGGATAACGGCAATTCCCCCCCCTTTGCTTTTGAGGGGACTGCCAAGAAAGCAGGCAGGCGGCCCATAATTGACCTTGAGCGGCTTGATAGGGACCACCTGGCCGTGGCAGAGGGGCTTGCGAGCACTGATGATCCCAGGAGCCACACCAGAGTAAGACTAAGTTTCTACAAGAGTCTAACCGTACTGGACAGGTCCTGGGCGAGGAGCCAGACCAAACATACCCAAACCTTGTGGGGCAGCTGTGTGTCCGAACTCCAGTACACTTTTGGCCCACCTGGTTCCCCCTATACAGGGGTTCTACACTACCGACCTGTGGTTTTGTGATTGGATTCACAAGGACTAAGTGATTCCACACCGAGTACAAAGATGGGTGAGGGGGACCCCATGAGGCGGTTTGATGACGAAACTCTGGAATCACTCCGTCCCCCCCAAAATGTACCGACTCCTGTACGGTCCTGCTGAACCTGACCCACCGGGTATATGGTCTCGCAGCTAGGCCATGTAATGGGGATGGTAGGGCGCCTGGACCGTCGAAGCTACGGGTGCCCCCCGCCCTGCTGTCCTGGTAAATATCAGGAGGGTCCCCACTGCTTTTAAACCGACAGCTAGACCTCAGCATGAGCCAACCATCCAGGCCGTAGGGACCCGCCACATCCCCTCTGGTGAGTAGGTGAGGCTCATGACTCCAGGGTCGAGGTGACCTTTAAAATAAACTTCCCAGAAGTCGAAGACTCCTGGTCTCCGTGAATGGAAAAGGTATGACCCTTTTGGGTCTGAAATGGACCCCGATCTGGACTACAAGCGCTTTCTTGACCTTAAATCAAACTCCAACTTACCTCTCTCCAAAGTAGATGTGTTTGATGTCTATGACGACTTTGTAACAAGGTGTGGTGAGCCAAAACAAATGTGGCCTCGCAATGATGGCTGCTTGGTGGTAGAAGCAGCATCTCCCGAACAACAAAAGGATATCCTCTCGCTAAAAACACTGGCAGATGTTGAACTTTCCCCGAACCGTCACCCGACATTCAACACCTGCAAAGGTGTCTTGAGGTCCGGGGAACTGATTGACTACAACCTGCAAAGATTGATCTCAAAACTAGAACAACAAAAAGTGGTAGATGCAGTCCGTCTACCCTGTACAATTAACAGCATCAAGGTACCTTTATCAACTATAATCCTCACCTTCAACAGAACTGAAGCTCCATCAAGAATAAAAGTGGGGTACCTCAACATCCCCATTGTACCCTATGTGGAATACCCCAAAGCATGTACCCAAATGTGCATATGTGTTAACTGCAGCAAAGAATATCATGCCCATCTTGCAATCTGGTAGAACTTGCTGTGCAAACTGCAGTGAGAACCACAGAGCATCCAGTAAAGAATGCACCATCTTCATATATGAGAAAGAAGTCCTGGCAATCCGAAACAAAAAGAAAGGAAGCCCGCCAACAGGCCAAATCATTGCATATTGCACCGAGACGCAGCTTCACTGATGCATTGAAAAGCCTAAAACCCAGTAGGCCTCAATTTAGACCCCACCCGCAATCTAATTCATCAGTGCATCAACCCCCAACCACCCAAGAGATTGCACAATCAACTGTCACAGCTATCAGTACCGATAACCAGCCACCAACACCCAGGTATAGTCCCAAGAAAACACCCACCAGCCAACCTAGAGGAGCAGAATATTGCACCCCACCTGGAACACTGCCCAACCAATCTTTGACATCCAGATCATCGCCAAGGCAAAATAAGAGAGCCATCCTGCCCCCTCCTTCATCTCAAGCACCTTGCGCTAAAAAGTCACTTAGCAAGGCCCAAAGAACCCCAAGAAAATCTGACTGAGAGAGAATATACCAAGTCCCAGTTTTAGGGAGGAGCAAGCCTGATGAACAAGATAGCACTGAAGTCGAGTACACAGTCCCACTCATAGATATACATCTGATCCAAGAAGATTTAGCACCCACACCAGTGCATAATAAAAGTGGGACACCAAACACCTGTATGATGGAACTAGTCACAAGCTCACGAAGTCCACACGAAACAAAAACTGCTGAGAAGCTGATCTCTGAACTGGTGGAGTGAGAAGCCACCATAGACATCAGCAAGGAATTAGACAATCTTATGGCAAGTGCCATCTCCCCTAGCATTGGTATCATTCCTAAAACCAATCAAGGAGTGAGAACCACCCATAAGACCCTTGAACACCTAGCAATGGACACAGGAAAAAACCAAAGCATCCCTGAGGCTCATCAAGAGAGTCTGCCAAAACTGTCACCTCCTCTACCACCACCAAGGAAATCGAAGCTCCCAAGCAAAACAAGCACTGCCACAAATCAACCATCAACATTAAAAAGAATACTGCCATACTCAAAATTAACTACTACCATTAAACCACCAGGAATAAAACTGAAAGAAATAAAGAAAACCGCCACCAAGGAAGACACATGCAAAAACCAAAAATAAAGCCCATCATACCCCCAACCATAGAAAACTCAAAAGACAAAAGTAAACTAATTACACTGAAAAGACAATGAGCAAATTATCTTTCATTCATTGGAACTGTCAAGGAATTTATGCGAAGTGGGAGGAACTCAATAAAAGGTTGAGTGAGACTAATCCCACATACATAGCACTACAGGAGTTAATACTAGGATGTAGGCCTTCCCCCAACTCCCAAACTATTCAAGATATTATAAATCTATGGGGCCCACAGGAGTGGCCCTTTTCATCCAAAACTCCTTCCCACAGATGGTAGTACCACTCAATACACCATTGCAGGCAGTGGCCATTAGGGTACATACCACCAAAAACTACACAATATGCTCTTTATACTTACTTCCAGACGATTGTATAACAGAGAGTGATATGCTCAACCTCTTCTCTCAGCTTCCAACCCCATTCCTTGTCCTTGGTCACATGAATGCCAGACATCACTTGTGGGGCGATACAGCTTATTAATAATACAAGAGGAAATATGTTCGAAAAAATTGTTAGCACCTCAAACCTGTGTCCTCAATAATTGTAGCCCAACTTCCTTCCACGCAAAAACTAATACTTATACGTGTATCAGCTCACCTATCTGCCCTAGGGGCAGTGAACATTTCCCTATGGTCCTGGAGACATCCCCTTCCCCTTACATTCCTCCTAAAAGTATATTGAGATGGAACACAAGGAAGGCAGACTGGCCAAAATTCGCATCTCTAACTGCTTCTCTGAAGTGATATAACTGAGAGTAATATTGATGAAACCCTTGAAGCCTTTTATAACTTACTTAATATGGCGGACAACTCATCAATGCCAATTAAAGGGAAGCCCATTACAAAGAAAGCACTCCCATGGTGGATGAACGAGTGCACCAAGGCTGTCAACGGTACGAGAGGAACCCCACCATCAGCAACAAATTTGAGCACAATAAAGCCTGAGCCATACGGCCAAGAACACACTGACAAGCAAGGAGAACCTCCATGAGAAGTTACATCTCCTCGCTTAATTTTAGAACCCCCATGAGGATAATTTGGAGGAAAGTAAAGAAATTCATGTGTAAGGACCCTGGTCCCTGTCTCCCAAATTTGACTAGAGCGGGTGAGCTAATTGGGGACCTCTCAGAAGCTGCACAAGTATTTGCCCAAACATTCACAAATTACTCGGATCCAGTAAGTTACCCCAAACCATTCCAAAAACTAAGAAAAATACTGGAATCAATACCCCTGGAATTCATGAGTGAACATTAAGCTGACAAACCATACAATAATATCCTCACCGTGACTGAATTCAAAGCAGCTCTGAAACAATCCCATATCACCGCACCAGGACAAGATGGGATCACTTATGATATGATCGCGAACTTAACCCCTGCATCCCAATACCACCTCCTTAAGATATTTAACAAAATATGGACACGGAAGGTTCCCATCCATCTGGCAAAAGTCTATTGTGCTCCCATTTAAAAAAGGACAGAGTGGCATGGAGGCAGCCAATTACCGCCCCATCTCATTAACATCATGTCTATGCAAGCTGATGGAACGGATGGTAAATCCCAGACTTGTCTGGCTCCTGTAAAAGGATCAATCGATTACCTCAGTGAGGTCAGGTTACAGAAAGGGCCAATCTACTACTGACCAACTAGTTCGAATGGAGACCTTCATCAGAGACAACTTCACAAGAAGACATCATGTCATCGGTGTCTTCTTTGACATAGAAAAAGCGTACGACACGACCTGGAGGAGGGGCGTTCTCCAACAGCTCCACGACTGGGGACTTAGAGTTTACCTCCCCAGATTTATCCAAAATTACCTTCTAAGACGCACATTCCAAGTCAAGGTAGACAATGCGCTCTCCTACCCTTATGAACAAATATAGAGCATACCCCAGGGAGGAGTACTAAGTGTCACTTGCTTTATCATAGCAATCAACAACATTTTGAAAGGGGTACAACCCGACATATTCACATCACTCTATGTTGATTATCTTGCCATAGCATGTTCCTTACCACACTTGTCATTCGTGACTCGTAAGATCCAGCAAGCACTAAATATAATAACCTCAAATACAGCAAGCAAAGGACTTCGCCTATCAATAACAAAGACTTGTGCTGTGCACTTCTCAAACCTCAGGAATGCTCTCTGGGACACCCCAGAGCTTTTCCTGAACAAGACCCCTATAAAATTTGAAAAAGATAACAAATTCCAGGGTATTAGATTTGACAGAAACTAACATTGAACATCACATAACCAAGCTGAAGAAGTCATGCACAAAGAGGTTGGACTTAATGAAACTCCTCTCTCATACAAGCTGGGATGCAGACCGCCAAACACTCTGGATGCTCTACTCTGGCCTAGTACAGAGCAAGATGGATTATGGTTCTCAGATATACAGCTCAGCGAATAATACAAACCTCAAGGCCCTGGAACCAATCCGCAACCTGGGAGTTAGGCTGGCCCTGGGGGCCTTCAAATCTTCCCCAGTGTTGAGCCTATATGCCGAAAGTGGCCTTCTCCCATTAAAATACCACTGCCTGATTCAGAATCTGAAATATTTCCTCTGTATCCAAAAAATACCTAATACTCCAGTCCACCAGAGCATCCTAGGGAGATGTTCAAATGCAATTTATGATAGAGTGCCATCCATTGCATGACCATTTGGGTTAAGGATGGGTGAGCATGCAGTGCATATTGGAAGTGCTATCGGGATGCCCAGCTACCAACCACAAGTCTCACCGTGGATCAGAGGCACCGCTGAACTGCGCGAAAAATTCCACATTCCCAATAAATCAGACTTCCACCCTCTCACACTGAAAAATATGTTCTTACAACATATAAACGAAAACCATCCCATGAAACCTGTGTTCACTGATGGTTCGAAAGGCCTGGCTGGTGTTGGGACAGGTGTGATATCACCCACAGGGACTACCCTAGTCACACTCCCACCCCATGCATCCATTTTTACAGCGATACTTGCTGCACTTCATGAGATCTCCAGCTCACCACCTGATTCTTATTTAATCTATTCCGATGAAGAAGTGTACTAGATTCTATAAGTTCCCTACACAACAAGCACCCACTTGCCCTCAAAGTTCAGGACTGGCTGTACTGGATGAGTACTAAGCACAAGATTACCTTCTGGCCATATAGGGATAAACTCGAACGAAAAAGCGGATGAAGCCACAAAGGAAGCAGCTGGGAGAGGGCCTGCTCCCATTGGGGCACCAATCCCTGCTAGTGACCACTACCCACTGGTAAGGGCATATGCCTACTCACTTTGGCAGCAGGAGTGGGAAGTGATAGATCCCTTAACTAAGCTTCATGGTGAAAACCATTTGTGCTTCCATGGCCAAATAGAGACCAGCCATTGAGCAGGAGAGAGGAGACTATTGAGCAGGTTGAGGATTGGGCACACAAGGCTCAAGCATGGGCACCTCATGTGTGGCGCCCCACCACCCATCTGTGCCTCTTGCAATGTGCCGGTATCCATCCTTCACATCCTTATAGAATGCCCCTCCCTCATTAACCAGAGGACAAGAGCATTCCCTTCCATGAATAATAATCCAGCAAACTCAGCCCTGAAATCGGTTTTATCTTCAATGTCGTGATGGCCGCCGGCTGGACTTTACCTCCAGAGGTGGAGAACCCTTCAACGACAGGTTTACGTTTGGAAAATGCCGTCTGGGATGTCTTCCTTCGTAGACAGCACTACACCACGGTGCTTTTCGATCTAGAGAAGGCCTATGATACCGCATGGCGATAAGGCATCATGGAGACTCTCCACACGACGGGCTCGAGGGGACGCCTCCCAATCTTTATATCTGAAGTTTTGCGAGATCGTCGATTCCGCGTACGGGTGGGCCCTCTCCGGCCCAATGGACAGGAAGAGGGTGTACCGCAGGAAAGTTTCCTGGGTGTCACACACTTTGCCCTTAGCATCAACGGCATCACCTCGGTGCTGCCGGAAGATGTTCTCGCTACGCTCTACGTGGACGACCTTTCGATCTCTTTTGGCGCGGCCCAGATGCCAACTCTGGAGCGTCGACTCTAACAGGCATTGAACCGCGTCTCTCGCTATGTCTAAGCACACAGGCTTCGGTTTTCCTTGGCAAGACTAAAGTGGTGCACTTGTGCCGCCATCTACGCCTCCAGACTGACACAGACTTGTTTCTGGAAGTGGTGGACTCGCACTGTTTCCTTGGTCTTGTATTTGATGGACGCCTCACGTGGGAGGCTCATATTAGCAGCCTTAGAGTCTATTGTACCCGCGTCATGGATATTCGTGGCTCCGTGACGTTGAGCGCCTGGGGCACTGATAGGGCTACTGCCTTACTTTTTTATCGATCCTCTGTTCGTTCGAAGCTCGACTACGGCTGTGAGTTTTATGCATCCGCAGCCGAATGTCTATTGCAGAAGGTGGACTCGATCCTCCACACCGACCTTCTCCTGGCGGCCGGAACCTTCCGCATATCCATTATTGACAGCCTACTTCTCGATGCTTGGGACATGCCATTTGCTCCGCGACTTTATGCGCGAGCCCGGCGCCTCCCTCAGTCGCCAACAGCTCTCACTGCATGCATTTGCAGCTGATCTCGACGGTGCCTATGCTGCCGAGAGACGTCAGTCATACCCCAAGCCCCTCGCGTTTAGGGATAGGAAACTCATTTGAGAGCTAGGTATAGCTCTCGGGCCGGTGGCGTCCCTGGTTCTGTCCTGGACAACACCATGAATGATACCACCCTTGACTATTTGTCGCCACGCCTCGGCTCCCAAAGCTTTTACAGCGCCGGGAGTATTGCGTTCGACCTTTTTGGAGCATACCTCGTGTCACGCTGGAACCGTGCCAGTGTATCGGATGGCTCCAAGTCCGAAGAGGGGTTCGGCTTCCACGCTGTAATACCTCTGTTTGAAGTCAGCGGAGCTCTGCCAGGCGTTGCGTCTGTCTTCACAGCCGAACTGGTGGCAATACACCACTCGGTACGAGAGATTACGCGACGTGCCCGGTTCGGAGACCCGATTGTGATCTATAGCGACTCACAAAGCGCCCTGAGTGCTCTCGGGGCATTGGAATCTGCCGCATCCCCTGGTTCGCGATATCCGTGACGCCACGGTTTTGGCAAGCCTGGCGGATGTCGAGATTATCTTCTGCCAAAGAGTCCGCGAGGACTCTGCGACCGGACCAGCGTTTCGCTCTTCCTCACATCGACTACATGGCAAGAATATGGGCAGCTCTTCGGACTGCTTGGCAAAGAAGATGGGAGACGGTCGAAGGGAACTTAAATTTGCGCGCCATTGCGCCGCAACTGTTCCCATGGACCGAACCCCCAATGCCGCGAAACTTCATCTCGCTTTCTGTCGTCTCCGAATCGAGCACACTCATGTGACGCATCTCGATTTGATGGAGCGCTCGCCTGCGCCCTATTGTGACGACTGCGTCGTCCCCCAGACTGTTCGGCACATTCTTGTCGAATGTCCCAGTCTGGGTGATCTGCGCGCACGTTACCTGTCCTGGTACCGGGGTAGGCGGGGTCGCTACAGCCTCTCCCTTGTACTCGGGACGGATTCGTGCACACCGACATGTGGACTTTTAGACTATTTGGAGGACGCCAGCCTTCTCCCCGTTATTTAATATTTGACTATGGATCTCGTCGACGGAGCTCGCTTTATATTCTTTCAATTTGTTTGTTTTTGTTTTGTTTAGTTTGTTTTTTCTGTTTGTATTTAGTTTGTTTTCTCTGTTTGTATTTTTTTTTTTGGAAGGGGGGGGGCTTTTAGTATAGCCTAGATTTAGGCTAGGTTGAGTACGGCGACTTATTCCCTAGAAGGTAGTCGCCAGATGAAATATTAAAAAAAAAAAATTGCATTGGTCTAGATAGGGGTGGTGTCCTGATCGTAGGCGGGCCAGAGAGACTGGTTGGGCGATCCAGGGTGGTTTCCAGAGAGTAGGTGTTTGGTGGGACGCGTTGAAGTAGGGCGTTGTTTACCCGCCGCCCGATTGCTACGCGGGTGAATTTGGTATCTATGTATATTGTGTTCTTTTTCGGTGGTATTGGCGGGCTGGTCTTCCCACTAGTTGGGGGTAGTGGGAAGCGGGGGTAGTCCAAAGGTCTCTGGGGGGTGGGCGCAGGAATGGAGAGTGGGGTGTTGGGTGGCGCAGTTTTCTCAAGAATTGTGCCCACCGTGTCTAGGTGGTCACTGACAGACAGTATTTTGGTTTCTGCGTGGAGGTGGGGTGTTGGGATGCCTTTTGTGCAGCCGGTTGCCATGAGGATGGCTGTGCCTTGTGCTATTTTTATTTTCTCCCAGTTGTTGAATAACTTGGGGGTTCCAGGCTGAGAGTGCGTAATTTAGGGTGGTGCGGATGAATTGTTTGTATAGTATTTTGTTTCTATTGCCCGAAGTTTGTTTTTATGAGTCTCTTGAGAGGGCGTTGGGTGTCGATGTGGCCTTGGTAGAGATGTTGAAGTGTGTGTCCGGCAAAGGTCATGCCCATTAGGGTGGGGTTACGGTTGAGTGTATTGGAGCGTGATATGGAGTGTCTGATGTATCCATGTGTATGAGGGAGGGGGGGCTGTTGATTTGGGGGTAGAGGTGATATTATGTTTAGCTTTTCCTTACTGACTACCCTCTTTGAAAGCACTTTGAACTCTATATTTGCAATAATAGGGAAAATTATAACGTGTTTTTACTTAGTTTGTGACCAGTAGACCAAAAGAGTTGTTACTGATGCAAATGGATCCTGCGAGAGTCGTTCCAAAAGTAAAACCTCCTATTTTTTAACCCCCAAAAGTTAAAGAGTTACAAAGACGGGAGTGGCACCATTGAAACGAGCGGACATTTTTGCATCGGAATTTATTTTTCCACGTCGTCACCGACATTGGCAATGCATTTCCACCAGCGATGAGCCAGGGCCTGAATACCGCGCCTGCCGAGGCGGTCCATTTCTTCACGGCGTCGATGACGGTGTCGTTGTCTGGAAAACTCTGCCCGCGTTATATGTCCTTCAGAGGCCAGAACAAGTGGAATTCAGACAGTGCCAGATCGGGGCTATACGGTGAGGGCAGCAGCACCGTCCAGCCAAACTTTGTCACACATTCCGTGGTCTTCAAACTCGTGTGTGGTCTGGACTTTTATCGTGTTGCAAACAAAATATTTCTTTCTTCTCTGGCCTTTTGCGGGCAATCCGGGCCTTCAGCTCGATCAACGTTCCATCCGCGCGGATGAGCTGATCGAGGCGCGCTTCATTTCCCATTGGTGTTTGTGTATGTGCGTCCGGCGCGCGATCTGTCACTCACATCTCTGTCGCCGCTCTTGAATCGAAGAACCCATCTTCTAACCGTGCTGACATCAACTGCCTCAGCCCCGTAAACGTTCACCAAGCCTTGCTGAATGTCGATTGATTCAACTTCTGCATGGAGGAATTCATGACGCATCTCTGCTTCTGACGCACATCCATGACAGGGGTTGCTTTCTTAGACTCTCAAACCGTCAATATCTGCAACGGAGAAATAAAAATTTTAGGTTATTAGCGCAAAGGTTCAGTCATCATAATAATGCTATAAGCAATCCCTTCGGACCCCTTGGGGCGCAATAAAAAATTAGGAGGCATTACTTTCGGAATGCCCGTAGTATTTTAATTAGATATTCACTTTTCTTTTTAACCCATCTTCAACTACTATTGAAAAACGACATTACATGTGAAATTGACCAAATAAATTGTTCTAGAAAGACAGCGCAATACTCTTGGAAACGGTTTAATAATAGGAAACGGGTGCATTGTTTCTGTCTTCATTTCTACAATGCATTTTCGAAACTAGTCATTCATTAAACTCACCAAGGATTTTACAGTATTTTCTTTTATACATCTATCCTTTATTGGCAGCCGCTAATTATATAGATTGCCGTGTATTTTTGTTGATGCTGCGTTAGTAAGAATTTAGTGTCTGATGGCGCCTTTTCTCCATTTGCATGTGTTTTATCTAATCCAAGTTTAAGGACTACTTGATTTCACGTTTTTAATATTACCCTTAACTGCATTGTTTTTCCAGGGTTATACATGTCCCGAATGTGAAATGTGTGGACATAGGAGTTGTCTCAAGAAATACTGGGCCGAAATGAATAACTCAGAAAGGATCTGCCCTCGAAATGGATGTGACACTGTTATTGAAGTCGAAGAAATGGCGATACCTAAAAGACTGCGATTACAGAGAAGCATCGACAATTGATACCCTGTTTGTTTCCGCTTCCTGGGTCCACACCTTATGTTCATTCCTTATTTGAGGTGAATAATCTTTCAGATGCTCTCATTGATTACACAAAATCTCTTATTTATATTTGATCCTTGTAGTGATATCAGAATTTTTTTTTGTATTTATTAAATGTTTTTGGATCGCCTTTGAAGTTGCCTTTAATAAAGTTGTTCCTTTTAAAAGTTAGTTGATTTTAAGGATTGGGCTTTTGAATTCATGGGACGGGGAGTAAAAATCCCACCACTGTAGTCTCAACGATATATCATAGTTGAATAAATGGGACCCACCCATGCATGACATGTGTGGGGACAGAGCTGAGGGCATGATCTCTTCAATCTTGAACTGTAACTGCTTTCACACACAGTGGGATCAGTGTACATCAAATTCATTAAGAATTAATTTTCTCTCTGTCAAACTCAAAATATTCTATGATGTTTTTCTACGCAAAGTCAGTCCTTCATAGCGATAGGGTTCATGTGTTGTCTTCATTTCGATCAGTCAGAATTCATCACTGAGCATAAAGGCCAAAGCATTCGCCCCGGAGACTTGGGTCTCCAGCCTTCTCGTGGAGAGGAGAATCCTCTCACTTCTGCGTTAACTGGCAACTGGACTTATCCGCGCTGTCCTCCCCCATTCGTTTTTTTATGTCTTGTTCCCCCTCCCCTTTCCCTCTCTGGGATCTTTTCTTCAGGGGTTGTTCCCAGAGAGGCTCTGCCTTTCTCGTGGCGAGGGGAGTCGGCCCTGGGCTCCTTAGGGGTTTCATAGTGCTGCCAATAAGACTTTTTAACATGCCCCTCTTTCTTTCCCTCCCTATTACGTTCTTCCACTGCCCTTTATTTTCCCATCTTTCGAGAAATCCTATCTAGTGGTCCTTATGGATACCCGACTTCTGCTCGTTTTATGGATTGATTCCGAATTGTTCTTTCATGAAGGTCGGAGGAGGTTGGGCATCTCCACCGCCTTCGTCTACTGAATGCCCAAGGAGAAACTCATCGTTGGCCCCTTTTCTCCGTGCCTAGGAGAACTCGGGCAGCCTCTTAGGTTTCTAAAGATGGTGTGGTGGATCCGTATCCATTCTCCAAGAGGACATACCGGACGTAACTGATTGTATAGTTGCAGTAGTGCCGGGCCCTTGTAGGCCTCCATGGTGGGAAGCCCCGAGGGAGAATGCGAAGTGTTTTTCTTTTTGCAATGGCTAACTATAAACCAAAAACCTCCCCTTCTCGTAAGAGTTCTTGTGCCAAACGTTCCTTAGCTCCCCTTTCAGCCTTCCCTCGCTCGTTGGACCCCTATTCCAACGAAGTAGACCCAGATCTTGATTATCCTCGCTTTCTTGTCATGAACTCATCATCTGACATCCCACTTGCAAAAGTCGATGTGTTTGACGTCAATGAATCTTTAGAGTCCCGCTGTGGTGAACCCCGCCGGATGTGGTCAAGAGGAAGTGGTGATGTAGTCGAGGTGTCATCCCACTCTCAACACAACCTTGTGCGAAATCTATCTTCGATAGCTGAAATTCCAATAACTGTCTCGCCCTATTCGCGTCTGAATTTTGTCAAAGTTGTCCCGTTCAAACGAACTTGGGACTATGACCTCACCCGCCTTCAGAGCAAGCTCCACTAGAGTCCCAACCGCCACACTGATATTAACATTTGAACAAGAACTTCCGCAGTATATTAAAGCTGGGTACCTTCGTGTCCCAGTAAGTCCTTACATCGAACTACCCAGACGCTGCTTCAATTGAAATCAATTTGTACATGTTAGCCGTTCCTGTCGGCACCCCCGCTCCTGCGTGAATTGTAGCTCTGACTACCATGGCCCCGAATGCACCAAAACACCGCTGTGACAACTGCGGAGGTACTCGCAGTGCTGCGTCAAAACTGCTCAATATTTTTATATGAAAAGGAGGTGCTCGCTTTGCGCGACTCTACGTCTGTCTATATATAAGAATGAATGAATGGCGCTGAAAATAAATGCTGCAAAGCCCAAACGGACTCTTCCGCAGCCAAATTCAAGGACGGGTAATTTGCAGGAGTGTTCTTAATAAAAAATATAGACATTTGGAGAATATACAAAAATATAGCTATGAAATTAAGATCAATAGAATGGAAGTACAGGAATTTAAAATCATCAAGGGGTGTAAAAGGATATAAAAAAAATAAACTATTGAAAACTCGACAAGGATAAAAACACTATAGATGGATCAACAATAGATACAAGAACAGGAAATATAAAATCATGAAACAATATATTAAATTTTGCCCAAAAGATTAGATTCTTCTAAAAATTTAAAAATTCTATTCACACTTATGGTATTTGGTTATTAATGGGATTTATTTTAGTTATTAAATCAGCCTAAATAGCTATTTAGAAACCATTACCATAAATTTGTTGAGTTTGATGGAAATAGTCTTCTACTAGTTTTTAGGCCTAAAGACAAACGGGAAGTGAACTTATGACTTCTGAACTAGGTTTGCAAGAAAAACAGAAATAAACAAAATAAATATATTCACAAAATTAACGAATGCACAATAAGAGAATTGAATTAGGAAAACAACGTAAGATACGGTAAAGTAAATATAATAAAGTAACTAATATATGAAATGAATATTTTGTGAAGTAAAAGTGAAAGAGAAGGAGACTATGATGGACTGTGAATTGGAGTCTTGATTGGAAGTAGTATAGCAATTCCCTCTGGGCATTCCTATAATAAAAACCTCCTAGGAAACTTATATATATATATATATATATATATATATACATCAATTATTATGTAAAATTCATATCATGCAATTCTTTTACTTTTGTCAATTAAATCGTTCAATTATTTTACTTAACTTTTGTAAATTAAATCATATTTTATGTACAACTTAATAATTAATTAATTCATTTATTTTACTTGTCAATTCATTTAACGAACTACTGTTTCAAACATCATCTCTTAAAATTTCACACACAAACAAACAAAAACACGCTTTCAGCTCGACCAAATAGCACACTATTCTTTCCCATTCGACTCTTGCCATTCTGCGTATAAAGGTCAGTAATCATTCCTTCTACAATTAGTCATTTACCCCTAAACAAATCATACTTAGTTAACTCCACATCCTCACAATTCTCTGCAAACGACCATACGAGAGTAGGTCCTAATTCTATTTACTTCTCATATTGCAGCCCCATTCAGTCCATCATAGTCACCATATTATTCCACCATATTATTTCACCATATTAATTCATATTTATTTCACGTACTTCATTTCTCTTCACATCTCGTTACTGTAAATCATATTTTACCAAATCTTACGTTGTATACCTAATCTAACTTATCTCATTGTACATTCGTTGATTCTATGAATATATTTATATTTGTATAATTGTTTTTCTTAAAACCCAGTTCATTATTTCAAAATTTATTTCGCTTTCGTCTTAGGCCTAAAAACTAGCAGGCAACAACTTCGATCAAACAAATTTATGGTTATGGTTTTCGAAACGCTATTTAGGCTGATTTATTAACGGAAAATCAATCCCATGAATAACCATATACTATAGTAGAGTCGGGCACGAATGAGAGAGAATTCGCGTTATTTAACAATTGGTGAAATGCGTGTGTTTGTATGTGCGTGGGATTTTAAGAGATGTTGTTTGAACCAGTACGTTAAATAAAAATCAGTTTTTCGTCACAGGATATTTGAATTATTAAAGGTTACATAAAATAAATGAATTGCAAAAAGTTATGCATAAAATAATTGAATGATTGAATTGTCAAAAGTTAAGTAAAATAAATAAATGAATTATTAAGTTGTACATATTCGCATAAATGATGTAATTGACAAAAGTTAAGTAAAATAATTGAATGATTTGAATTTTATACATAATAAATGATAATATATATATTTAAGTTTCCCAAGAGGATTTTATTATAGGAATGCCCAGAGGGCCTTGTTATACACGAAAAGAGACATGAGTCTCAGACTAGATGCCCCGCAGAACCTGTGGGGGGGGGGGGGGAAATCTGCCCAGTAATGAAAGGGAAGACCCTCCTCCCAAGATTTCTCGAAAGGGGACACTCAGCAAAGATATGAAGGGAGGACAGCTGCACCCCGCACAGGATGCACAAAGGTGGGGGCTGCCCATGAGTGAGGCGGCAATGGACGTTCCAGATAAACGACCTCTATGAAAGCGGGTTAAAGCCGATCGATGGAAACCGTATCCTGCTTGGTGTCAAGCTGCAGTACAAAGAATTGCGGCTTCCTGGAGACGACGAGAAAGGGTCCGTCATAGCCAAGTTGCAAGGATGTGCGATTGGAATCGCGACGGACAAACACATGAGAGCAAGTTGCCATCTTTTTTGGCACGAAATGTTTCTGATTAGCAGGCACGATTGTGGCCGTCGGCTTTACCTCAGACATCGCCCGTACTAAAATGTGTACGTATGCAGCAGGATGTATGTCGTAAGGAAGAGGACAGTCAGCGGAAGAAAAGAATTGACCTGGAAGACGAAGTTGCGTATCATAGACGAGTTCCACAGCAGAGCAATTCAAATCCTCTTTCAAGTAGGCATGAATTCCCAAGGTAATTAAGGGCAGTTTGTCCACCCAAGTAATGTTGGGGTCAGTGGAGCGTAAGCTTCCTTCGAGAGTCCTGTTTAAACGTTCCACCTTAGAGTTACTCTGGGGATGGTAGCTAGTGGTATGGAGACGAAAGGAGCCAAGCAGTGACATGAGTGTATCCCATTTGTGGGATTCAAATTGGCTCTCTCGATCAGTCATGATCGTTGATGGGACACCAAAACGAGCAACCCATGCTGAGACGAAGGCTCGAGTGACAGTGGAAGCCCTGATGTCGGGGATAGGAACTTCCTCTGGCCAAGAGGTAAAACGATCGATCATGGTGCGAAGGTAAGTGCAACCACGCGAAAAGGGCAGAGGACGAACCAGATCGATGTGAACGGCGTCAAAACGTGCCGATGGAAGTGGAAAAGCAGCCAGAAGGGACTTTGTGTGGCGTTGAACCTTTGCACGTTGACAAGGCAGCCATGCACGGGTCCATCTGACCACGTCGGCGTTCATACCGGGCCACACATAACGTTGCGTGTGAGCTTGCGGGTTGCTCGAATGCCAGGATGAGAGAGACCGTGAGTCTGGTCAAAAATGTGCCGACGGGAAGCGAGAGGAATGAGTGGACGAGGACAGTCAGGCAATGAATAGTCAACCAAGATACGCCTAGAGGGACTGTCCGGCAAGTCGATTTCACGAACAAACTGAGAATAGTGACGCAGTGTTTGCGTGTCTCCATCTTGTTCCTGGGCAAGCGCCATTGTTGCGTGGTCGGTGGGCGCAGTTTGGGAGAGTTGCGGGCCCGAAATCGATGAAATGCGAGAGAGCACATCTGGTACGACGTTGGAAGAACCAGGAACGTAGCGAATATCGTTTTCATCTGCGGGATGAAGTCAAGGTAACGAGTATCAACTGCAGAGTGCACAGATGAAGTGCTACTAGAGGCGAGCGCACCACTCAAATGGCTTGTGGTCGGTAAAAACAGTAAAATAACGTCCTTCCAAGTATTGTTCGAAGTGACGGAGGGCGAGGTATATTCTCAGTAATTCGCAGGAAAAGGTACTGTACATTTGTTAGGAAGGAAGAAGAGCCTTAGAGAAGAAGGCGAGAAGTTGCCAAGAGTCACCAACCTTCTGCTGTAGCGTCGCACCGACATGAGTAGCGGACGCGTCCGAAGCAACGCTTATGAGGGCTCCTGGGCAAGGATGGACCAGGGCGACAGTGGAAGCCATAACCTCTTTAGTGCGAGAGAAAGCCTCGCAAGCTTCGGGGGGCCAGGAAAGAGGAAGGCTCTTCTTGGACTTGGAAAGCAATTCGAAGAGAGGTTGCATAATGTGACAGATGTTCGAATTGAATCTGTGGTAAAAGTTTACCATCCCACAGAATCTACGAAGTTGCTTTAGCGAAGAAGGTCAGGGAAAAGCCCGGATAACTTCAACTTTGTTCTCGAGAGGACGAATTCCCTCAGGGAAAATGCCGTGTCCCAAAAAGGAGAGCTGTGTGACACCAAAGATACACTTAGAAGTGTTGAGTACGATACCATACTCATCTAAACGTGCAAAAATCTGGCGAAGGGGAGAAAAATGCTCCTCAAAAGACGAAGATGCTATCAGGAGGTCTTCTTTAACAAAATACGAAGGGAGACCTCTCAGAACTTTATCTATGAAGCGCTAGAAGGTCTGACCACTGTTACGAAGTCCGTAAGGCATTCGGATCATGACGAAGGAACCCAATGGAGTGGTGATAGCCGCCTTAGAGATATCATCAGGGTGAATCGGGGTTTGGTTGAAAGCGCGAACCAAATCGAGCCGAGAAAAAATGGAGCAACCGAAGAGAGCGGAGTTAAAATCGGATAAGAAAGGCAGAGGATATCTATCCGGAACTGTACAGGAATTGAGTCGCCTATAGTCACCTACAGCTCTGAATTTCCTCGGAGTAGACTTAGGTACTACATGAAGCGGTGAAGCCCATGAGTAGGTGGATGGGGAAGCGATCCCGGCCTCCATCATGTATTTAAATTCTTGCTTCATTAGGGCAAGTCTATCCGGGACCAGTCGACGGGGACGAGAGAAAACTGGTCCTCCTGTCTTCTCTATTCTGTGCACCACATTGTGCTTAATCTGTCTGTCCTTAGAAGGAGGCAGACAGAGGCTTGCGAGCTCCCGCAAAAGTTGCTGGAAGTGGGGAACAGTTGCAAGGAGACGAACAGAGAGGAAAGAGCTGGTGGAAGGAAAGAAGGAACCAGCCACTGTTATGTGTCGTGGTTCTGTCGATAAACTTGCGGCGACGAGAATCGACAAGAATGTTGTGCGCAGAAAGGAAATCGAGGCCTAAAATTAGAATGTCGACGTTGGCTATGATGAATGTCCATGAGAAAACACGACGTAACCCGAGAGAGAGAGCTTGAGAATACGCCTCCCATAACTCCTTATATCCGATGAATTGGCCGCTTTAAGGATAAGATCAGAAGAAGTGCAAGCTTTCTCGACTGAAGAGGCTGGAATGACACTGCATTGAACGCCAGTGTCAACCAGGAAGGAGAAACCAGAGAGTGGGTCATGAATACTAAATGGATGATCGACCTGATGAAAGGATGAGGCTGCATAGGTGACAGACCCATGTATCACTTGCGAATTCAGTTTAAAGTTCCCTGTGCTTAAGATGAAAGTTGGGTAAAACAACTCGTATAATTTTGTATGTGTGAAGGTGGTGAAGTTAGTCTAGGCGCAGTTTGAAATGAAGATTGAGCATTTTGATGGTACGAGCATGGGGTTGAGCATTTTTCTGCTCTTGCACCAAATTTGAGGTGGTACCAGCAAAAGTCTGAATGATGAAATATAGCAGTATGAGCAGCACCGCCAGACTGGGGATTAAAGTTGTAGGCATGAGATGATGCCTGGTAAAAATTGCAAGGCTGAACACAGCGGACAGCGTTGCTCCCATAATTAGAGTGAGACTAGCAGCTACCCTGAGAGTTGTCAGGATAGGGGGAATTAGGCCTAGGTTTGAAATGAAACTGCTGTGCCCCACCTCTTGTGCTGGAGTTCCCTCGTTAGTGTTGCCTTTTGCGGGAGTAGGGACGACGTTTGACTCCTCTGCCTTGCTCATGATTTTGATATCGGTGAAGACTCGTTCGCACCTTTAGGGCACGAATATCCATTTCAATCCTCCCCAGAACGGATAAAAACCAGAAGCTTGGGAGGATTCTTCCTGAGGGAGTCCTGGCCAGTTGTAAGGTGCTCTATCCAGTGACTTAACCTGAGAAATGGATACATGTGAGTGGTGTTTAACATTAGAGTTTTAAGATGTGCTACGCCCCCTATTTTCATCATTTCCCCAGCTGACGAATGGATTATTATATAGGGCGTCAGCCGCCTCTGCCATCTTCACCACGTTCGATGGGGAGGACATTAGTATGAGGAGCTTAATTTGATACGGCATCCCACGCATAAATATCTCAGTTATGAGTGGCTCAAGTTGGTCGAGCTGTGCCCCCTTGGCATGTGCTAGGGCCTTGAGATGGCCCAGAAAATGCGTGGGGCGCCTGTCCCCCATCTGCTGCGTATACAGTAGGATACGGAGGTCCTCAATTTGTGACCTCCCAAATTCCTCCATGAACGCGCTCCTGAACCTAACCCATCAAGCAGAATATTCTTTAAAGTGCAAAAGATACTTAGAGGTAATTTCTGGGCTACGACGATTGTTTTATGGTCCTCAGGAACTGCCTGGTGTTGGAGGATGAGCTCCACCATTTCCCACCAGCCAATGAGATTTTGTGAGTCGAATGGCGGTAGCTGAACCATAGGGGGAGTGGGAGGCGAATGCGGGAAAATGCTTACGTGGGGAGCGAAGGTGTTTGAATGCGTCGTTGTTGTTGCTGGGAAGGATGCTTGCGTGGTTTTTACTGTGGCTGGAGTTGGGGCGTAGCTTGGGGCTCCATTATAATCCATTTATAGAAAAATAAAGGTTTGTGTTTGTGGGTATAAGCATAAATCCAATTCACGCGCTTGAACGTAAAAAATTGCAAAAAAATATATTGAAAACTGTTCACTCTTTGTATTTATTACTGTATATTATAATTAATTTTACGAAATTGCTAAGGGAGAAGTTAAGGATGTTAAGATGACTAAGGATAGAAAACGAGCACGTGTCGAAAAGTCACTCGTTAAAAAGGAAAGTCCACGCGAGAAAAAAATTTAACTGAGTGAGGCGAAATGCGTCGTCCGAAAATATAACACATGTGACGGTGAAAATTAATTTTTACGAATGAATGAATCGATGGGAGATAATTAAACTATTCTGGGCACCATTTATAGGGGTTAGAGTGTATATTGCGCCAATGCACTAGATAGCTCAAGTCACAATTAACCCCCAAACCTATATTTCGCTATTCAAGGGACTGAAGTTAAATGCTACGCGAAGTCTAAATTTGTGCAGATGAATTTCATTAGGGATTGTCTGGGATTGAAATATTAGCAAACGATCCGGCCAAAACATCGGAAATATGGGACAAGTCTCCCAACAGTTCTCCGGCCTGAACAATGTTGGGAGCTGTAAAGCCATTGGATTTCCCCAATAGCTTTTTGATCTCCTTCAAGATCTTGTCTACAGGGGTCTGCCAACATATCGATGCGATGTAACCATCCAACGAGGTCTTTCGAGCTCGTCGAAGGGTGCGTCGCCGTGCTGCCCTTGCTCGGTTACGATCAAATTTCTTTACCATCGTGGGGGACCGATGGTAACGTTGGCAATCCGTTTACATTCAGTGACAACTCTCGAGCATTCAGCAGACCACCAGGGCAATTGTGGTTCACGAGTAGTTGAGCTGGAGAGCGGGATTGAGGAATTAGCTGCATGATTGACGTGGGCTAGAAGATCATCAATAGCCACTTCAATATCTTCATGAGGGAAGCACCCATCATGGCTCGAGAGGTAACTGAACTTAGGCCAGTTTGCTTTTTTGTATTGCATCTTTTGCTAGGTGGTGGAGGAGGACTACCTGTATATGGTGTTATTACGATGAGAAAGTGTTACTGCCTCGCAAGTCAGGATCCACTGCTCAGTCATAATCAGCTCTACAGCTTGGTGAACAGAGAGACAAGTCCACACATGCAAAGCTGTTCGTCTGGATGTGAAATGATGTGTGGCTGCCATCGTTAAGAAAATAGACATCATTAGTGCCCAGAAATCTCTCAGCCATATTTCTTTTAGGGTTGTTATCATGGTCTACCCTAAAAGAGGTGTCGAGCATTAAAGTCGCCAATCAATAAAAAGGGAGGAAGAAGTTTAAAGATTAAATTAGCTAACTTTGTAGCTAAAACAGCTGTATCTCTTTACTCGCCAGGAGGAAGATACAGCGAACAGACCGAATAATGGCGACTGGAAAACAGGCGGACAGCAACCACCTGCAGGTCTGTGTTAAGAGAGAGCTGGTTGTGGGGAACCCTGTTGTTAACAAAACAGCAGAACCATGAATTGTTTCTCCGGGGTTCTTATAATATCCCACAAAACTCCTGTAAAGCAATACAATCGGGATTGTAATCCTTAAGCAGGAGATTTAACTCTTCCCATTTAGGGAAGAGACCTTGCAGGTTCCAATGAATAATTAGAAACATTGTTACCGTTTAAGCATAACGGTAGATTTCTTCCTACCCTTAGGGGTAGGAGATTTTGGATTTGAACTACCAGCGGAAGTAGTTCGTGTCATACTAGCCTTAGGCTTGGATATGACAAAGGAGGCATCGAAAGCTTGAGTTTTGCCTTTGGTTTTTCTTTTTAAGAGGTGGCGCATCAGATTTTAATAAGTGGCTGTAAGAGAGAACTGTCTTCACTGTAGAAACAGAGATGGTAGCTACTCCAGTGGTCAGTTCAGGTGTCGAGGGAACAGACGATGTTGACACTGCTGGTGGTATCGGTTAAAATGGTAGAAGCGATGGTGGTGGCAAGGACATCGGCAAAAGTTGTGAATTCTTTGCTGATAGAGAAGGATGTGGAGTCAGTTTTTGAGAGTCCTCCTCAGATGAGGGGGTAACCTCCACAACAGCTCGCTCCTGGGAAGGAGCAAAGGTTTGTTCCTTCTCATTCTGGGATCGAAGGAATTCCAAGCAGTATCAACAAGAGGGGGTGGAGTGATAACTGGCTTTGGAGCTGAAGAAGAGCTTGGTCCTTTAGGGGCAGGGTGAAAGTCCAGAGGTAGAATGGATACCACCTGAGGACGAACATGATCAACATCTACATGTTTTGGAACGGTAGCAAGGTGCTTAACCATCCTTGGGGAACCAGGAGAGGATGGAAGGTTCCTCTTCTTGTTGGCAACCTCAGAAACACTGTTAGGTGCTGGCCAAGAGTGTTCATCACCAGGAGATGTACTTTTAGGATGGGGAGGACTTTTTACCTGGTCAGGCACAGGAGAACCAGTAGGAGGTCTCTGGCTTCTCCCTTTATTTGACCCGGTAGATTGCAGAGCATCAGAAAAGCTCGCTCACACCAGGTTGGACATACATCTCCTTTACTCTCCTTCTGGCCTCTTTAAAACCGACCCTGTCCATGTTTCTAATTGCAATGACTTCTCTCTCATAGATAAAGAAAGTGCATTGATGTGATATTGCAGGGTGTACTCCACCACAGTTAGGGCAGCACGGCTGTTGAGAACAGGGCGTCCCGTGATAATCCGATCCACAATTCACACACAACCTTGCCTGTTTACAAAACTTGCTTACATAGCCAAAGCGTTGGCAATGGAAGCATCGTCGTGGGTTTTCAACGTAAGGCTTGGCTGGGACTTTAAGATAGCCAGCCTTAACGTACTTGGGCGGTTCCAATCTGTTGAAGGTCAGGATTATGTTGGCGGTGGCGGTAGCTAACCTAGCGCCATTCAAAACCTGGAAATGCGGTGGGCACCTACAACCTTCTGATTTGTAAGTTTCGATACAAGCCTGTCAACATCGAAATCTATTAACTCTCTCAATCAGATAAGACCTTTACTGGTGTTAAATGTCGGTTGTGAAGCAGAGGACATGTCTACAGAAGCTAAAGACCGCAGAGTCTTAATCCGCTGATGCTGCTCGCTTAATTTCGCCTCGACTATCAATGCGCCATCATTACGTGGCCACATTTGGGCAGGTTCGCCTCATTTCTCAACATAATCCTCGTAAATGTTGAAGATGTCAACCTTACTAAGAGAACTATTGTTCGCTTTCAAGACTAAAAATCGGTCGTAATCCAACTCAGGGTCGACTTCTGACCTAAAAGGATCAAAGCGTCTACCGTCAGGGTCCAAGGCACGATGACCAGAGACCTGGGAGTTATGTTTGTTAAATTTACCCATTTAAGTATATATTTTATTTTGGGCTGTCCCATGAGCCGAGGGCATTCACCAAATCGTCATCGTGAGTCTAAAGAGCGCCCATACAGCCTAGACGGGGTAACCCGCCCCCCGACTCCCACTGTCGTTTTATAAACAGTGGAGCCTTATAACGGGGATTCTCTGGACTGCGGTGCTAAGACCTCCTTTAAGACACGGTCTTGCAGACGATGACCCCATTAGGCGCAACCGTCAACCCGTACAGAGGCAAAAGTAAGAAAAGAAGGAGAAAAGGCTAAGCTGTGGCTGGACGGGGCGCTGAGTCCCGTCAGCACGGTGGCCAGGAAGGCAAATCACCACGCCGCTTACGGGGAAGAGAATTGGTACAGAAGGCGAGATAGGGGTTAGCGGAAGAAGAAAAAGAATGCCAAGCTGGGGCCGGACGGGGCGCTGAGTCCCGTCAGCATGGTGGCCAGGAAGGCAAATCACCGCGCCCCTTACGGGGTCTAGATATAAGAGAGGCCCGCCAGCGTGCTCGAGCACAAACCTTACCACTCGGCCGTCTCTTCTCTGACGTATTACGTGACGCTGGACGAAATCGACCATCACGCCCGAGTTCCGACCAGCCTGAAGCACTTGATCCTACATCTACTCGCAGCGTCAGAAACATTCAGGATATGCAGTCGAAGCATCGCGCTCACACCGAGATAACCAATGTAGCCGCCTTCTCTCCATCAGCTTTAGCTGGGAGAGACGCTCAGGTTGAGACACTTGAAGACATCAGACGCTATTCGAAAGAATCCTCAACATCGACCAGTGAAGGTTTATCAACCCGGCCCTGAGACCCAAAGTCAAGTGGTAAGAGGAAAGTTTCCTCACCTGGGTCATCGACCACCAATAAGCGGGCAGCCTCTGGAGCTGTCTCGGCCGAACCCTGAGAATCTTCAATGGATTCTTTCCCTATGGCCCAACATTCTATGCCCTTAAGTCCGTGCCCCCCCTCACAAGACTTAGGCCCCATCCTGATCCAAACGATGACAGATATACACCCAGCTCCACATACCTCGCTCAGATCGCCTGTTCGTTCCACTTACGCTTCTACCCATAGTTCGATGGGAGCAGTTGATACTCCAACATCACCAATCGCGGCGGTTGAACCAACTACTCAGAACTCAAAAATACCCTCGAACAATAAATCCGGATCTACCGGCCGAAAATCCCTTCTCGATCTTCCTTTTCCGCCAGGTTGTGAGCCCGAATTAAAATCAAGGGCCTCGGTCGGTTCTCCAAAACCCTCGATAAAAGCCACAGTTACTGCTCCCTCTACGATCTCTCCCCCTGCAAAAGCAGGCTCCTCAAAATCTGTTCTCTGTCTCCCAGGCTCTTTGGGGCGAACCTCAAATACAATATCGGCCACAAAAGAGAAAAATATATCCACAGTGGTATCTAACCGGCTGGTGGCGTGGGGGCCGCAGCCATCTACCCAGGAGGAGAATTCCTAACTTTATCTTTGCTGCCAGCAGCATCCAGTTTTACCGCTGAACTTTTAGCAATCCCTCTAGCCTTTAGACTCATCCAAATTTTACCTTTTAGTGATTTTGTCATTTTTTTCCGACTTCAGGAGTCTCTCACAGTCAATTAGATCTTTTAATGCGTCCCATCCCCTAGTCACAGAAATTTGCAACTGGCTGATCCAAAATGCGTCCCGATATAGAATTATTTTTTTCTGGGTCCCTGGGCATGTGGGGGTCCTGGACAAAAAGAGAGCTGATCAGCTGGCCTGCTCAGCACATTCTGTGTCCCCTGAGAACACGGCTCTGTCTGTGGCAGAATGAATGGGATGACTGTTCATCATCCAAACTATACAAAAAAAAATTCTATTCACTCTTGGCCCTCGAGCCGTCATAGAATGCGCTCGTTGGAGGTAGCCCTTTGCCGAGTTCGCATTGGCCACACAAGAGTTACTCACGGCCATCTTGTTTCGGGTGATGTTCAAATCAGCCCTTGCTGTCTTTTTTGCGGTGGGGAACAATTGGTTGCCTACACTTTATTAGATTGCACCCATTTTGCCATTCTCCGGTTGTTCTGTTTCTCGACCCTTTTAACTACCTCTCAACACACCCGTCTTTGATTCATATTGGCAGATGAATCTTTTAACCCTTCGTTTTTAAAATTTTTAGCACAAAGTGGTCTCCTCCACCTTTTATAGATAATTTACCTCGTTTTATCCTAGCTGCCATATAGAACCCACTTGGATTGGGCAGCAACCCACTGGTTCCTTACCTTAAACCTTATGTCATGTTCTCTTGTAGTTTTCCCACCCATTTATCATTTCCGCTATCTCACCGGGGGCCTATGCCCTCACACATGTTGATCGGACATGGAAACTATGTAATTCTCCGTTACCCGCCTGTAAGTTAAACTTCCGAGGTGGCCACATACTTCCTTGACAGGGTGGTTTGGTGGCAAACGGGAAGCCAAGTTGGCTCTGCCTGGTCCATCAGGGGACTTGTCCTCTGTCAGCTTAAGGAGTCACTTCCGGACTGCTCCTAACATGGCATTGTTCCAGTGCTGCTTCCTGGCCCCTTGTGTTATTACTGGGGCAGCCTAGAGATGAGCTCTACTCTCGCCGGTATAGTTCCTCTCTATGTAGAACTCCGTTGTAGGTAGTGAACTCGCTAGGCTAAGTTAACTATGCATGGTTTATTAGCCCCGTCTCTCTCTCTTTTATATTTTCAGGGGTTGATCCCAGAGAGGCTCTGGCCTTCTGGTGGCGGGGGGAGGGGTCAGCTCGGAGGTCCAAGGTGCTGTAAACCAGATTATTATATCCTTTTTTCCCTTGCCCAATTATTTTCTTTTACTGCCCTTTATTTCTCCTATCTAGTGGCTATCCCGGATCGGGGCTGAGGGGAAAGGGGACAATGTTCCCTAACCTCTGAGCTCCGGTTTTGGATGGTGGGTTTTTAACAACCTGCTTCATCTCCACCCATACCTTCTTCACGTCCCTTTTCCTTCTCACTTCACTATCTAATTTTTACGCCTTGCCTAAGGTGGAGCCGCCAGGTCACCAGGTGGGAGGGGTGGCCATAATTGGCGGCCCCTGGCTCTGCCAGCCCCATAAGCACCCCTCGCAGAGCGGGCCACTGTGAGGGGTGATTAGTGTTTGCTTCCCGTAAAAGAAATAGGGTCACCATGCCCAATGATAATAAAATAAAAAAATTCCCCTCGTCCATCGTCGTAGCCGCCCTCTGGCGGCTCCACAGAAAAAAATGGAGGTCCGCCCCCTGTGCTCTTGCAGGGGACCCTCCAAATCTCTAAACCGGAGAGGAGGCTTACTCCTCTTCTTCGCTTACGGGTGTAGGGGACCCCCTCACTTCCTTGTCTGGAGGTGCCTTTGGGCACCTCCCTCTTTCCAGCGTCAGTCCCCCCTTTACTTTCCAAGGAGACTGCCAAGAAAGCCAGCAGGCAGCCCATAGCCGACCGCTCCCCATTCAAACGACTCGATAGGGCAAACCCCCTTGGGGGGGGGGAGGGAAGCCAGGCCTCATCGGTCGCTTTTCTCAAAAGACCTGCTGGTTAGAATATTAAACCTAGCGGGGGTCAAAGCCTGTGCTTGCCAGACTCGACTTGTGACATCACTGCCAATGGGACCGATGATGTCCTGGGAGGGAAAGGTAGCCAATTGGAGCCCCCCTCTCCACCGAGATAGATATGGTCCTTGAGGCAACCCGGCCTCAGACGGTAGGGCCTTTTATTGGAGTGAATCTGAGCTCGGCACCAAGCACCGAACTCGAGTCCACCCCTATGCAAGGTCCTCAACGGCTAGGGTTTCCAAGGCAGTACAAGGAGGGGAAGGATATCCACCAACCGGTGCCCCTGCGACTGCCAGGATCTTCTCCATCTCGGAGAAGGGCCTTGCTGAGGCTGGTCCATTTGGCCTAGGGGCTCCTACTGGCGGAGGGGAGAAGCGGGTTCATTCCCCGCCCTCCTCTCCTAAAAAAGAGACTCGGGATCCTCTCCACCCGCTGGGGCTGCGAGGATGGATGGGTCTGCTGCCACTTCGGTAAGCAACCAAGCCAAGATCGGCACATCCGGCCCCTATGCACCCCAGGGTGCAAGGGTGCAGAGCCCCTGACTAAGACCAAAAGTGCGCAGAACTGAGCCTCGATTACATCGGGGCCCCTCATTCAAAGATTACCTGGCGTTTTCGAGCCCGCTGGCTTCAAACCCTTTCTCGTTATTCGCACCACTGATAGCACCATGTTGGCTAATGGGAACATAATCCATCAGGGAAGAGCTTCAGCTAGTGCAATTGATAGAGAGCCAAAGGTGACCCGTTTCTCGGTCGGGAGCCTTTTGGCGAATGCATCGAATACCTCCGCGACGGCCATGATTAGTGCCCTTCGGTCACTTGACGGTACACCTGTGAGTGTGACGCCGCACTCTACCATGAACTTCGTGAAAGGAGTAGTTTATGCGAGGGAACTCGTGGAATACTCCATATAAGACATCACTTTAGAGCTGGTCGACCATGGAGTGGTCAAAGTCGAACGTGTGATGAGAAAACAGGGAGGGTCCTTAAGACCCACCCCTACACTTTTCGTCACGTTCGACTGTCACAAGCTCGCAGAGTCGCTGCGTGCCGTTTGGTATCGCTACCGCGTAAAGGCATTCGTGCCACTGCCGCGGAGGTGCTATTACTGCCACCCATTCGGCCATACTAATTGCTCCTGTCGATGGTCAAAGTTGGGGTTACCCAAAACCTATGTAAGCTGCTCCAAGGCCACACACGATAGGTCCAAATCGTGTGTAACCAAGTGTGTCAATTGCGGAGAGCCGCATCCCGCTTCTTCGAAGCAATATGGTGCATATCTCCCTTAGAAGGAAATCCTGGCCGTTCAGGCTCAGGATCGTCTCTCATTTCCCGAGGCTAAGGAATTGGTCCTGGCGTGCCCGGCGCTACCTGGGACGTCCTTTGCCTCAATGTTGAAAAAGACACCCTCTACTCTGGGACCGCAATTTCGCACCCCGCGTCCGTGGCGGAATCTTTTGTGGACGCTTTCTCCGCATTCTCTAGCCGGGATGCTGCTCCGCTAGCATTCAATGCACGTCGTGATGTCGTGGAAGGCCGCCGGCTGGACTTTACCTCCAGAGGCGGAGAAACCTTTAACGACAAGTTTACTGTGAGTGAGTTGCGCTCCGCTCTCGCTTCGTGCGCGGACACCGCCCATGGTCCGGACGATGTCCCGTACGCCATGCTTCGACACCTGGGTTAACGAGGCGTGACCTTTCTGTTAAATTTGTTCAAAGGATTTTGGTAGCAGGTCTCGTCTCGGATTCCTGGCGAAACGTTATTGTGCTCGCCTATCACAAACCGGGGAGAGATCACTCTACTCCGGCCGGTTTCCGCCCAATCTCTAACCTCTTGCGTGTGCAAGTTGATGGAAAAATTGGTAAATGTTAGATTAGCCTTTTTTTCTGGACAGCGGAGGCCATGTGTCTTCTGCACAGTGCGGCTTCCGCAAGTTCTTCTCCACATCATATGCTCTGCTCCGACTGGAAAATGCCGTCTGCGGGGCCTTCCGGCGTAGACAGCACTACGCCACGGTGTTTTTTGATCTGGAGAAGGCCTATGATACCGCATGGCGTTACAGGATCATGGAGACTCTCAACACAAAGGGGTCGAGGGGACGCCTCCCAATCCTTATATGTACGGGTGTGTGGGGATGGGGGAGCCCTCTCCGGCCCAATGGAGGAGGAAGAGGGTGTCCCACAGGAAAGTGTCCTCAGTGTCACACTCTTTGCCCTGAGCATCAACGGCATCACCTCGGTGCTGCCAGAAAATGTTCTCGCTACGCTCTACGTGGACGACCTTTCGATCTCTTTTGGTGCGGCTAAGATGCCAACTGTGGAGCGTCGACTCAAACAGGCATTGAACCGCGTCTCTTGCTATTCTGAAGCACACAGGTTTTGGTTTTCCTTGGCCAAGACTAAGGTGGTGCAACTTTGCCACCATCCACGGCTTTCCCCCGAACCATATTTGTTTCTTAATGGGGTGCGCCTGGAAGTGGTTGAATCGCAATGTTTCCTTGGTCTTGTATTTGACCGACACCTCACCTGGGAGGCTCATATTCGCAGCCTTAGGGTCTCTTGTACCCGTGCCATGGATATTCTCCGTTCCGTGACGTTCAGCGCTTTGGGCGCTGATAGGTCTACTGCCTTACTTTTTTACCGATCCTTTGTTCGTTCGAAGCTCGACTACGGATGCGAGTTTTATGCATCCGCAGCTGAGCGTTTATTGCGGAAGGTAGACTCGATCCACCACACCGGCCTTCGCCTGGCGACCGGTGCCTTCGCACTTCCCCCATTGAGGGCTTACTAGTCGATGCTGGAGATATGACACTCGCTCTACGCCGTGCGCCGTGCATTATTCGCCTGTAAGCGCGAGCCCGGCTCCTCCCTCACTTGCCAATAGCTCTCACTGCATCCGCAGCTGATTTCGACGGTGCCTATGCCGCCGATAGACGCCAGTCATACCCTAAGCCCTTTTGGCTTTAGGGATAGGAAACTCCTTCGAGAGCTAGGTATAGCTCTCGGGCCGGTGTCGTCCTTGTTCTGCCCAGGGGATAACCTGGAGGGTAGCACCTTTGGCTATTTGTCGCCACGCCTATACTCCCCCCAACCTTGTATAGTGCCGGGAGTATTGCGTTCCACCTTCTTGGAGCACACCTCGTGCCACCCTGAAACTGTGCTAGAATATATGTATGGCACCAAGTCCCAAGAGAGGGTCGGCTTCCACGCCGTACCACCTCTGTTTGAAGTCAGCGCGGCTCAGCTAGGCGCTGCGTCTGTCTTCACGGCCGTGCTGGTGGCAATACACCACTCGGTACGGGAGATTACGCGACGTGCCCGGTTCGGAGACCCGATTGTGATCTATAGCGACTCAGAAAGCGCCCTGAGTGCTCTCGGGGCATTGGAATCTCCGCATCCCCTGGTTCGCGATATCCATGACGCCAGGGTTTTTGCAAGCCGGTCGGATGTCGAGATTATCTTCTGCTGGGTTCCTGGACATATAAGAATTGCGGGAAATGAGCGCGGTGATGAGGCCGCGGACCAGCGACTACATGACACGATTACGGGCAGCTCTTCGGGCTGCTTGGTAAAGAAGATGAGAGACGGTCGAAGGGAACTTAAAGTTGCGTGCCATTGCGCCGCAACTGTTCCTATGGACCTATCCCCCAATGCCGCGAAGGCTTCAGGTTGCTTTCTGTCTTCTCCGAATTGGACACACTCGCGGGACGCACCTCCATTTGATGGAGCGCTCGCCAGCGCACTACTGTGAAGACTGCGTTGACCCCCAGACTGTTCGGCACATTCTTGTTGAATATCCCAGTCTGGGCGATCTCCGCGCACGTTACCTGTCTCGGTGCCGGGATGGGCGGGGTTGCTACCACCTGTCCATGGACTCAGGACGAGTTCTTGCACATTGACTGGTGGACTTATAGACTTTTGGTGGGAGGCCGGCCTTCTCCCCTTTATTTAACTATTGTTTTTTTTTGTAATTTAGTAGGCCGCACGATCCTGCGCCGGGGGGAGGCGGACCTCCCACCGACGCCAGAGCTTGTTTCCTGCTTATTGCCTTTTTTCTGTTTTATTTTTATTGATGTCTTTTATTTGTTTTTTAGCATCCTCTTTTAAAGATGCTTTATATTAGGCAATGTTGAATACGGCGACTAATGCCCAAGTAGGCAGTCGCCAGATGAGCTCATAGAATTAAAAAAATAATCCTATCTAGTGGCCCTGTTTTTGGACTCGGATATAGATTATCCACTCTTTCTGTCGTTAGTTGGTCATCTGAAACCCCACTTGAAAAGGTTGATGTGCTTCACGTCAATAAATCATTTAAGTTTCTTTGTGGTGAAACCCGCTGGATGTGGTCAAGAGGTACCGGTGATATCGTGGTTGATGTAGCATCTTATTCAACACAACCTTGTCAGAAATCTCTTTTTTTTTCACTGCTGAAGTTCCCGCAATGCCGATCCCATCACATATGTGCACAGTGTGCCTAAAACTGCATTCTGCTAGAGTCCCAATTGCTACATTGATTTTAAAGTTTGAACGTCAAGTACTGGGCACCTTCGTGTCCAAGTAAGCCCCCTATGTTAAATTACAGAGAAGTTGCTTCAATTGACGGACTTTTAAAATTTACGCTTATTCAGAAGATCTTCGCTGATAAAGGAGGCACTCTATCCACTTCTTCCTATGACGTTTTTAAGAGAGCCCTGAGTATGCGCCTTATGTCGAACTAAACTTCCCTTGCACCCCTCTCGCCGGTGTAAGGGAGTTGAAGTAAGCAGAACTGCCATTCATCTAGCCTCGTCTCAGATATGCTGTTCACTATGATAAACATAATTGGGGGCACTGAGGAAAGCAGGTTAGAGGAGTAGCCCACTGTGGAACTCGGCGTCCGGGAAAGGGGGGAGCTCTATACCCCGGGAGCCCAGCGACGACCATAGAGGGAAGTTACACCCGTCTCTATGTATGTCCGCTGCAGTTCTGATACCCAAACCCTCGAGGGGCGGCACCCCAGGTAGCGATGGTTGATTCCGCACTAACAAACAAAAAGTCTGCTATACAATCATACTTCGTGATGCCTCCCCCGGGTTTACCCATCATCTCATTCCCCATCTGGCAGTTCACGCTCTTGAAAGCTCGCTTACAATGGGGTTGTTTTCCCAAAAGCGCTCTACTACAAAGAAAAGAATTTGGACCCACAGAAAGGGGCACAAGTATTAGGATTAAAGTTCCAGCTAATACTACGAAGAAGGAGCGACCCTACAGTTGTTACCCACCCCGAGGGGCCCCCCTTGGACAAAATGGGACCATCTGGGTCCCGCTGCGCACCATTAGTAGACACATCAGACCGAGCAGGGAGAAGACATTTGAAGTTGTCTTTGGGCGACTAAAGATTGGCATGATCAGGCTACTCGAGGTAACAACTGTTTACGTCACGATATGTGAAAAAGAAAAAGATTTCGAGGCAATGACTAAAGAAGAGGCAGTCAAAGTGCTCCTGAGATTAGCCTGCAGCCCGCCATCCCTCCGCAGGTCCAGACACACAGGAGTGTTATCTGCCGGAGGTTGGACTCTTGAATCGGCGAACATTCCGAGGAGGAGATAGTGCAGAATCAGAAATAGCCAAAGGTTATCGAAATAATAAAATTCATAAATAAAAGAGAAAATAGCGACTGCAAACATGTGTTTAAGATTATTTCCAGCGACACATCTATGGCGAAGGAGGTCGGACTCCTACCTTTCAACGCCAAAATCAGCGTGGAACAGATTGAGAGGGAAGAATTCCACCCAACCCAATTCTGCTTCCGCTGTTATAAAATGGAGACACGCGCAACCAGAGCCTGCCAAGCGTCCCATGAGATATGCTCTAAATGCAGCGAACCAGGACACCACTGGAAGGACTGCAAGATCCCCCGCAAGAGGTGCGCAAACTGTGGGCAAGGTCAGCGATCTATGACAATGGCCTGTCCCATGAAAAAGAAAATAATTAAGAAAAAGATGCTGCAGAGCAAACGGGAGGAAGCTAGGAAAGCGAACACAACCTATGCATAGGTCAGCAAGGCGGCATACACCAAGACAGAAAATAGAAAAAAAAGTATTAAAATAAAATGAAAATTGAACAAAAATATCGACTTATACCCTGTACACGCACGTCAGGAACTTGACGCAGCCAGGGACATTTGCGAAAATGCTGAATCAGATGCTTGCGAAGAACGGCATGAACGAGATGTGGTTCCCTGATGACCCCCCCCCCCCTCCCCATCAGGGGATGTTCTTCAACTGCAAATGGTCCCAAACCATAAACCTGAAGAGGCGCAAGGAGCAAAACGACCGGATCCGAGAATAAAGGCATAAAAGGAAATGGAGGTTGCTGCCAAAACGGCAAATCTCCCCAAACAAACTAAGAAAAAAAAAAAAAGATAGCAGAAGAGGAATCTTCAGATTCCACAGACTCCTCGGACTCCTCAGGCACAAAACTCACAACCAAGGAAGGCCGCCGAGTGAAAGTAAAGAGAGAGGCTAAGAGATGCTCGATGCAGATGAGATCAACCTTTCAGTATATGCATCTGAGCAGGTCCCCTTCCCAAAGGACATGAATGCAAACAAAATCTTCGTTGACATCATAAAATGATACTATAAGTGCGAGTACGACTAACAAACTGTCGAGGAAGCACTCATCAACCAAAATGATACCTTTTACCGGCAAACATTTGAAGAACTCACCATGGCAGAATTTAAAAAAAGAGAAACGGAGAAAAAGCGCTATTTTACCAAGAAACACTAGAAGACAGGCAAACGAATGGAAAACCAAAACAACAGGTTGAGAATAGTGACACTCAATGTCAATGGATAGGGAGGGGGGAGCATATTTCGTGTACTCTACCCAGACATAATATTGCTTACAGAGCACGGTATCGACACAACATTCTCCACCTAAAGATACCGGGCTACAGAGTTGTCACTAAAAAACATTCTCAAGAGAGGTTTGACGTTGCTGCTATGGTATTGGTTATTAGTGGGATTGATTTTAGTTAATAAATCAGCCTAGATAGCTAATTGAAAACCATTACCATAATTTTGTTGAATTGGATGGAATAGTCGTCTGCTAATATTTAGGCCTAACGACTGACGTGAACTGAATTTGACAAAACTTCGATGGCTAGGGTTATAGGAAAATGGACGATAACAAAATATATATTTATAAAAGTAACGAATGCAAAATGAAAAAAATGAATTAGGAATTAACAAGTGAGCGGTAATTACAATTATAGAAATGAATAAGTTAATTAAATTGAGAACTGTTAAGGAATACAACGTAAATATAATTGAAATATAGATTACAAGATGGTATTAAATGATGAGATTATAGAATGGTATTACAGGTATAATTGACTTGTAAACAGGATGGGAAGTGTAGGATAGTATTGATGACTTGTGAGGAAGGCAGTGAAATATAACGTAACGAGAAGTCTCAGATTTCTGAGACTTCAGTCGTTGCCCTTATGGTAAGTGGCAACGACCTCTACCTCAGAGGAGGTAGGGTAGGCCGTACAGGCGAGATTATGAAGACGGTGATGGGCGCTGTCGACGACTGTGGATTGAAAACCCGCAGACGCGTCGTGGTCGGGATGCTCCCGAGGTGGGGTCCAAGCCGAACTGCCCACATGAGGAACATGTCGCTAAACCGGCGCCTTGCAGACCTCTGTACGGCGGAGGGTGTCTTTTTTGTTGACCCGTACGCCGTATTCTGTGGTAGAAAAGACCTCTACCAAAGGGATGGGGTGCACCTCTGCTTTAAGGGAAAGGCTTTCCTAGCCAACCTCATCCAGGATGTCGTGGAGCACACCCAAAGGAGTGTCCGGCCCATTGGGAAGGCGGACGTACGCCAGTACGCCCGAGTTACTCCCCAAACAACCTTCTCGGAGGTTGTCAAAAATGGTGCCACCGCGACAACCAAGAAGCCGGGAAACGGAAGAGTATACGGGGTCCTACATTAGGGGACTCCCTGAAAGTTCTTCGGCTCAATGCGAGGTCCACCAGGAACAAGTTTACTGGGCTCCGTGGCCTCGTACCGACGGAAGAACCCGAAATGGTAGCCATAACAGAATCATGGTTAAAAACATCAAACCGAGACTTTGAAGGCGAATTCACGGTTCCTGGCTACCAACTCTTCCACAAAGATAGGCCAGACAGAGAGGGTAGCGGTGTAATGTTGTATGTCAATGATACAATCAAATCTACAAACTACAACATTATATCCGATCACGAGCTTCTAGGCGTTGACCTAGAGATAGGTCCTGTCAGATACAGGACCCTGGTGCTTTACAGCCCCCCTTTCCAACCCGTTGAAAAGGACAGGGAACTGTAACAGCTGCTGGGTGAGCTTGTTCAAGGCAGAGTGTGCATCGTTATGGGCGACTTCAACAGACAAGTTGACTGGGAAACCAGAGCAGCCTGTGGCGAGAGCGCGCTACTCCTGGAGTTCGCCAACAACGAGTTCCTCACTCAATGGGTCAGAGAACCGATGAGAGGTGACAATATCCTCGACTTGGTCTTCACCTCTGAGGATGATATCGTTGAGGATCTCTCTGTAGGCAAAGAGCTCGGTGGCAGTGATCACCAGCTAATTTTGATTTAGCGTCAAGATCCCGAAGGTAAGGTCTGCTGCCAGTCAATCAAGGAAACTTGACTTGAGAAGAGCAGACTTTGCGAGCCTTCGTGCTGGGCTGACTGATGTAAGGCTAGCGGTATGCGAAGATGTTGAGGATTCGTGGAACAATTTCAAAAATGTGTTCATGAGTCTTCAATCAAGTTGCATCCCTCTGAAATGCCTCTGTCAGTCTTCTGTTCAACCAAAGTGGTTCAATCGAGAAATCGGCCAACTGCTTAGGGAGAAGAGAAATGCGTACAGGCGATTGAAGATCTCGGGTGCCTTTGACGAGTACTGGAGGCTAGCCAGAAAAGTGAAGTCCAGCATAAGGGCGGCTAGGCGTTCTGAGGAACTCTGAGTGGCAAGACTCTGCAAGGAGAATCCCAAGGAGTTCTTCGGCTATGTAAATAGCCGTAAACCAATCCATCGTAGGATTGGGCCCTTAGTGGACGAGGAGGGTGCATTAACTCAGTCAGATGCAGAAAATCCTAACCTGCTCAATGACTACTTCTCTTCAGTGTTTACTAAAGAGTGTGGTGTCATCCCCCAGCCCACGGATTCCGACTCGGGGGAAAAGCTGGAGCTAATGGACTTCACCGAAGGAGAAATAAAGAAAAAGATCGCTGACCTAAAGACGAATAAGTCCCCAGACCGGATGGGTTTCTTTCTATCCAAGGTGTTAAAGGAAGTGTGCGATAAGGTATCACGACATCTGTGCGCTATCTTTAACATGTCAATCCGGTCCGGATGCGTTCCTAGAGACTGGCGTGAGGCGGAGGTGACTCCGATCTTCAAGAAAGGAGACCCCTGCCATCCGTCAAACTACCGACCCATCAGTTTGACTTCGATAGTCGGTAAACTCATGGAAAGCATGATAGTGGACAAGATAACGTCTTATTTAGAGTGAAACCTGCTACTGAAGAGTTCCCAGCACGGCTTCTGAAGGCAACGGTCATGCCTGTCGAACCTTGTGGAATTCTTCCACTTCGTTTTCAGTGAGCACGATCGGGACAAGGCGGTGGATGTGGTCTACTTAGACTTTCAGAAAGCCTTTGATAAGGTACCACACCGCCGCCTTCTCCGGAAAGTGCGAGCACTGGGCATAGATGGAAAGGTAGCCGGCTGGATCGAGGACTGGCTAAGTGGCAGACGGCAAAGGGTGGTGGTGAATGGACAGTCTTCTGAGTGGGTGCCTGTTACTAGTGGGGTGCCTCAAGGTTCTGTCCTGGGACCACTACTATTCATCATCTACGTCAACGACATGGACGGTGACATGGTTGCCAAGATTTCCAAATTTGCCGACAATACCAAGCTTGGTATGAACGTTGCAAAGGATGGAAATACTGCCTGCCTGCAGGAAGATCTTGGGAAGATTGGGGAGTGGTCGGACACGTGACAAATGCCTTTTAACGTGAACAAATGCAAAGTGATGCATATCGGCCACCGAAACCCCAAATCTCAGTACATCCTTAAGGGCACTGCCCTTGAATCGAGTGACACTGAGAAGGACTTGGGTGTAACTATCATTTCTGACCTCAAGTTCTCGAAACAGTGCATCGAGGCAGAGAAGAAAGCCCAAAGGATGTTAGGCTACATAAAGCGCCAGTTTGGATACCGTAACAAGGAGATAGTACTTTGTCTGTACAACTCCCTCGTTCGGCCGCACCTGGAGTATGCCTTACAATTTTGGAGTCCTTCGTTTCGAAAGGACATCGCAAGGTTGGAACGCGTACAAGCTAGGGCAACCAAACTGATTCCCTCTATCCGACATAAAAGTTATGAGGAAAGACTAAGGGAATTAGATCTGTTCTCGCTGGAAACCCGTAGACTGCGTGGTCAGCTCATCGAGTTTTTCAAAATACTTCGAGGGTTCGACAATGTTGACTACCGGCATATTTTCACACTGAGTGAGAACAGAACGCGCAATCACGGCTTCAAACTTGAACTGAAGCGTTACACCTGCAATCGGTGTGGAATTTTTTTTACCTACAGTATTTGCGGTAAGTGGAACGCACTTCCAGTTGAAGTTGACAACAGTGAATCTGTTGACCAGTTCAAGTCCAGACTAGACAAAGTCTTGAAAAGTGGCCGTTTAAGGACGCAAAACAATTGAGCAGCCATGTGCCTACTCGATTGCTAGTCCAAAGATAGCTTCTTTGAATGGACCGTAAGGTCTCCTAGGGTACTTTCTTTCCTTGTAACTCCTTGTAATGCAATGTATGAAAGTAATGAAAAGTAGAGTGAAATGTAAGGTAAGATAAGATAACTAAAATAAGGTAACTATGATGGACTGTGAAATGGGATCTACAATGAGAGAAGTAACTAAAATTAGGACCTACTCTCGTATGGCAGCTTGCAGAGAATAAGTTCTAGAGGATTTATAACTGACCTTGATTTGGGGTAAAGTGGAGCACGAATGAATAGGTTACTGCTTCAAAGCACGCCTTTAGCTGCCCTCTTTGGAGCAGTCACCCATTTATTCGACAGGGTACAAAACTCCTTCACAACCCAGATGGACCGAGGAGAGAAAGAGCTCTCCAGTGCGCACAGGGAGGTGTATGAAGAAATACGAAGAGCAGGTGTGAGTCGGGAAAGAATCTCGCTGCTACGACGCCTGAGTGGAGAACTGAAGCAGGCTATAAACCAATAGCATGCCTAAATCTGGGAGACGGCCTTATAGGCAGGGTAGACAGCGAGGTGAATCTCGAAAAATTCTGGCGACAAGTGGAGAAACTAAAAGGCTTTCCAAGTAGAGAAAAAACAGGCATCAAGGAAGGCGATGACTACTTGGAGGATCCAGCTGCCCTGGAAGAGAGGTTCCGCACGTTCTGGAAGAAAATCTTCTCAATTACACATGAGGATGGTGCGGAATTCGAAGGTCAGCTGATTGATGATCTTAATCTGGTTATACATCGAACGCACCTACAAGCCCACGTCAACGAAGGGAGGGAGATGGTGGACCTTGGCCGATCGATAACAACAGAAGAGGTCATGCCAACTGTGAAAACCTTTAAACAAAAGGAACCAGGCTAGATGGGCATCACTAAAAATTATTTGGTGCATGCCCCCTGGCAGATCATTCAGAGAATTATGAACATCTACAACGCTTTCCTGAATGCGGGCTACTTCTCCGACGGTCTAAAAATGGCCAAAATTATTTTTATTCCTAAAGGGAAGAAGCACCCTGATCAACTAGTGGATTACAGAACATATCTTTATTAGATTTCGTGGGCAAAGTCCAAGAGAAGCTTTTAGCTACCAGGCTCTAAGACCAGCTAACCGAGCTGGAAGCCCACAACTCTCAGCAACATGGGTTCCACAAGAGAAGGGCGACTGACACAGCCCTCGCCTTTCTCACTGAAAAACGCGCCCATTGCAAAAAATGAAGGGAAATACGTAGACGTTGTGTTGCTTGATGTAGAAAAGTCCTTTGATAAGGTTTGGTTGAAAGGTATACAACACAATATATTAGGCATTCAGCTAAACCCGGTCCCGGAAAGGGTCCTCTGTGACTACATTATGGAAAGGAAAGCCCAAATATCCATCGAGTGCTTCAGAGGACCCGAGTTCGAACTCGAGGCGCGTGTTCCACAAGGTAGCTGTCTGAGTCCACTGTTGTACCTAGTGTACACATTAGACTTACCTGCTCCAGTTGGGAAGGATGTGATGTATAGGTTTCTATATACCATACATATCTCTATTATATTCGATTTTTAGAGTGCGCGGGGTTTCCTTTTAATACTTTCAGTCGGACGGGTCCGATTACGAGGTCAGATTCTCGTAAGGGAGGGCTAATCCAATATAGCTACTTTAATTCTTTATTGGATGAGTATTCAAGGTCTCACTTTGTTACAGGCTATTACACGGCTATGATGAGCTCAAAGGTTAAAAGTAAAGGAGTCAAAAAATATATATTTTTAATAAATATTAATAATTTAGGTTAAATGGTACAACAATGAAAGACATATAATAAGACAAATAGTTACAGTGGTTAACGGGCAAGAACTAAGATTAGGTATTTAAAATGCAATAAAATGAGTGGGCTGGAAGGAATTAAAATTGGGCTTTACACAGGGACATAGTATGTAAGCACACAGTGATAATGGGGGAACAGTATGCATCAATTATAAATTTGGGGAAGCTAAAATATATGTTACAATACCTTGTACAAAATGGAGGGGGGGGGGAGACGATGGTCGTTTCCTGCGAAGTGGGGAAATGAGGTTGAGTCACTTCGACAGCATCTAGGGTAAACTTGATCGCAATTGAAGTATTCCTTTGAGATGACGTGGTGGTAGGGGGAAGTGTGAGCAGAGCCTTTGAGAATGGAGGCTGTGAATTCTTCCGGTGTAATTTCTCGAAGAAAATGGAGGGTGAGTTTCTTATGAGACGTCAATGGGTTGTTTAGACAACTATGCGTAATTAAGGGGGTATTACGCGAAGATCAATCCTCAATGAAGCCTTTTGGGAGAAGACTTGGGTTCTTCTTTGGAGATGGAGACGTTGCACGGAGTCAGACAAGTTGCTTACGGGGAGAGGATTCTTGAGTAATCCAGGATGAATATTTGTTTTATCCAAGGAGGGATATTCGATTTTATCCATCAAAGTCCTTGCCTTCGGCGTATAACAACCCGAATAGAGGAGGAGTAAGATGGTCTGTTTCACGTGAGCTTTTCTCGCACAATCTCCACGATTCCTGGCGACAGGGGTAAATATGTACGCCTGAAGTGAGGGAGCTGAACCAATAGAAGGGGGGTGGAGACTATCGTCTATCGTTTGAGTAATGCGAACGTGGCTTCGGCTGTTGTTTACCTTAGGCGATCCTTGCGTGGCTGGAAGGGGGAAGGATGCGGGGAAGACTCCTTGTCTAAATACCCGGATTGATAAGGGCTGTATTCCTCAACCCACTCCTGTTGTTTCTCACGCTTTTGAGCTTGGAAAAATGCTTCTAAGCGACAACGAGGTCCATCACGTGAAAGCAATGCTTAAAAGCAACGTTGTTTTGCCCATCACGTGCTTGTTTCCTCACACGCCTTCCTTTTCGAAAGTTTGACCTTTTTTCAGTAAAAAAGGAAATAAGGGGAGAAAATGGACAACCCGATACTCTTTTAAGTGGGAGGGGGGCGACTCAGTTCCCACTCGTTTTCTGCCGGAACATAAAGGAATTATACACAAATACATACGCTGTTACCAAGATATAAACTACAAAAAAAAAAATGACCAGCTTATTCTAAAATTCTCATATGACCACACAGAATACTATACATACTACCAAGAAAATGAATACTTAAACAAAGACATAGGTATACAAAAAAAATTGAAAACCACACGACATATGTTTTCCACTTGGGGAGTTTAACCCCCCCAAAAAACATGAAAATAACGGGGACATTCCCAATTCATATCGCGAGGACAGTTATTCTCTCTTCATAAATACATGTATACTACAAGGAAATGGAAGTACACAAAATAATCAATTATCCTAAAAAAAATTTTATTTAAAAGTACCTTAGATTATTATGGATACAAATATATACAACTACTAAACATTTGTTTAGGGCCATTCTCCACGGAACTAATCGGGATTAGCGGGTAACGCATTTCTGCTGTATGTCATCCGATTGCATATCCCTTTAATATAATTGATCTTAAACTGCTACTCTTGGAGGAGGAAACTCCAGCGCACTAACTTGTCGTTCGTGTGTTTCATGTTCCGGAGATACGCAAGGGGGCAGTGGTCAGTTTCCACACGAAACTCTTTCCCTACTAATACATTTTGAATTTCTGAATTGCCCAGATTATTCCCAATGCCTCTCTTTCAATAACTGAATAATTTGCGACTAGCGTAGGCCACAGGATGACTTTCGCCTTCGTCCTCATATTGAAGTAACAAACAACCAAGGCCTTCATTGCTGGCGTCAGTTCGAATCCCGAACGACTTTTCGGGATTGGGCAACTTCAAAATGGGGACAGAAACTAATTTCATTTTCAGGGAGTTAAAATTAGCGGTGGCCTTCGGGTTCCAGGTTATTGAGTTGGGAGAGTTCTTTTTCAAAAGGTCACAGAGAGGGGCAGCCAGGGACGCAAAATTTGTGACAAAGCGTCGATAGAATGAAGCGGATCCCATGAATGACCGGAGCTGCTTCTTATTGCCGGAAAGAGTCATATCGACGATCGTCTTTATCTTCTCCTCATGGGGACTAAGTTGGTTTTTCCCAATATTAAACCCTAAATATTTAATGGTTTCAAAGGCAAAGTTGCACTTATCGGGGCCAAGAGTAAGAAAGTTTTCTCGCAACCGGGTTCATAAGCCTCTTACGTTACAACCGTACAACAATTCGGACGGGACAAAGCCAAGCGTACGATGCGGGATTTCCCTGTAAGCGAAGAGCGCCACAGGAAGATAGCGGTGCCATTCGCGTGGTTGTTCGGCACATATTTTACGGAAGATGGACTTGAGAGTACCGTTTAATTTCTCACAAATTCCATTGGTCTCAGGGTAAAAAGGAGTGGTAAACAGGAGCTTTACCATCATTAATTTTCCCACATGCTCCATTAATTCTGAATTAACTGTCTTCCTCTGTCGGATAATACCTCCTTCGGAACGCCTACTCTCGAAAAGATGGATATGAGGGCTTCGGCATAGGTAATGATATCTATCCTCTTTAGTGGGACAGCTTCAGGAAAACGCGTGGCAAAATCCACTAGAGTGAATATATACCTGTACCCTTCACTAGATGAGGGGATGGGGGGTGAATGCTGCCAAGTTCGATGGCCACACGGGAGAAGGGTTCCTAAATGATAGGGCCTCTCTGAAGGGGGGCGGGTTTTACGCGACCTTTAGCAGAGGTCTTGTGACAAATGTCACACGACTGGCAATACTTTAAGATGTCAGCTGCTGCGCCAGGCCAAAAGAAATGCCTGGAAATTCTCTGACCTGTCTTGTTATGACTGAAGTGGCCAGAAAAGACACTATCATGCGCGACCTTGAGCACCATGGGGACATGAAATTGGAGAATGCAAAGGGAGAGGTCTACTGGGTTAACGCCATCCGTAGTCTCTCGCTAAAGGAGGCCATCCTTTTCGATGTAGGACACGGTCTTATTTCCACGAACCGAGTCTTGCTCTTTATTTTGCGACTTTTTCCATAAGGGGAGGAGAATTCCACTCCTTCTGGGCCTTGGTGAATTCTGGGTTTAGAATTCCCTTAAATTCTGAGTTAGCGGTAAATTCGAGGGGGGCAGGATCCTAAGATTCTTTTCTCGCTCCTGCGCGTGTGGTGACCTACTGGACCACTGGGTTAGGGGAGATTTTGGAATTTTGTCCAATTAGTACCGAACAGAATTTAATTGGGGCCGAAACTGCTTCGGCCCAGCCCTTAAAGTACTGACAGTCGATGTAGCGCCTTACAATTGGGAAGCGGTTGAAACGTCCTAAGTAGTCGTGGACTACTGCAAATTTATCGTGGTCAGGGGACACAAGGGGCAGAAGCTTCTCAGACACAATAATGCAAGTACACCCTGAATCACAGACGATAGTGGACGTACGACAGCCGTTTACACTGCCATTCTCAAAATTTAAGGCTCCTGGTGAGCTCTTATGAAAAATAAAAATCACTTGGTGATCCGGCGGGCCTTGAGGAGATGAAGGAACGGAGGGCTCAACGGAAAGAAGAGGGGAAGCGGCAGCGGCTCTTACTTGGTAAACTCGTTGAGGGGAGTTGCTCCGAAATTTAGAGTTCTGCGGACAGTTTGAACTTATGTGGTTTGCTACTCCGAACGTACAGTATACAATGGGTCTCTTTGGGAAAGATACTGTAGGTGGCTTCACGTCTCGAGGTTCAGTGGAGGGAAAACTTCTTGGTTTGAAGGGGCCTGGAATTTTCATGAACTTCGACTGGGAATTTTGATTAAATCGGGGATTTCCGGTTTTCGATTTAGGGAACGGTGGGGCTTCTTGGAGTCTTTAGGGTACAAGTTATGATTTGCCGCGAAGACATCCGCTTCTTCAACGGATCTCTTGAGGCAGCGAAGCCAGTAACTGGTCCTTTAAAACAAAATCTAATAATGACTCATAATCGGGGAAAATCTTTGAGACTCTAGCCTAAACTTAAGGCTTCTTTGGAGGGTATACCTAAACTATCGGAACGTTTGACTGGGTAGGATCCTAGCACCACGGAACTTATGGCGGTAGTAATCAGAGGTCATATTATGGGCTGCGAGTAATTCAACCTTGAAGGTAGAATAATCAATTGTGCATTCTGGGGGCAATGAGATTAAGATATCTCTCAATTTCGAGTTGAATAAGGGGAGCAATTTCGCTACCCCTTCTGTTTCCAAATCAATGTGATTGATTTCCAGAATTTTCTCAAAATGCGTGAGGAATGAGGAAAATTCTTCGCCCTCCTTAAATATGGGGAGTTTAAGGAGAACAAGTTGAGGGGCTTCCGATCTGACACCCACAGATTGTGTATCTGCTTGTGCTCGCATCATTTCCAATTCGTGCTGGCGTATTTGTTGCCTTTCTTCCTGGTCTCGTTGTTCTCCTTCTCTTTCTAGTTCACGTTGTCTTTCTTCTCTTTCTAATTCACGTTGTCTTTCTTCTTGATCACGTTGTCTTTCTTTTTGTTCTAGCTTCTCTTTACTTCTTTTTTCATTAACATGTCTTTCTTCATTTCGAATATATTCTACCAAATCTCTTCCAGACAGGCCAAGAGATTCGCCTTGCGCTTTAAAAACTTCGAACGAGGCCATTTTTTTCAAATTTTCTTAGCTTTGTTTGTGATAAAAAAAATCCCGCCAATTTGGACCTACTGCACGTGCGCAAACTTTTACCTACAATACGAACTATTCGAGTTCCTATCTCTGGGACAATCTCAATGCACGAAAAAAATGGTCAGTCTACCTAATCCGCCTGAGAAATTCTACGCTCGACTCTTTGTCGGGGTCTAAGGAACACACAAATTAAATACGGAGACTTTAAAATTTAAATGGAAAATTATTCTCCCTAAACCTTTGAGCAAATCTTTAGCCTTTTCACTTAACACAAAAATTAATTAGAGGGGACTTTAAAAGATCTAAAAAAAAACCTTTTAAATCCACCTAACACACTTAACACCAGATTTTATAATATATATATATATATATATATATATATATATATATATATATATATATATATATATATATATATATATATATATATATATATATATATATATATATATCGTGGTATAGGTTTCTATATACCATACATATATCTATTATATTCGATTTTTAGAGTGCGCGGGGTTTCCTTTTAATACCTTTGGTCGGCCGGGTCCAATTGCGAGGTCAGATTCTCGAAAGAGAGGGCTAATCCAATATAGCTACTTTAATTCTTTATTGGCTGAGTATTCAAAGTCTCACTTTGTTACAGGCTATTACACGGCTATGATGAGCTTAAAGGTTGAAAGTAAAGGAGTCAACAAAAATATATTTTTAATAAATATTTATAATTTAGGTTAAGTGGTACAACAATGAAAGACATATAATAAGACAAATAGTTACAGTGGTTAACGGGCAAGTACTAAGATTAGGTATTTAAAATACAATAAAATGGGTAGGCTGGATGGAATTAAAATTGGGCTTTACACAGGGACCTAGTAAGCACACCATGATAATGGGGGAACAGTAGGCGGCAATTATAAATTTGGGGAAGCTAAAATATATGTTACAATACCTTGTACAAAATGGAGGGGGGAGGGGGGGGACGATGATCGTTTCCTGCGAAGTGGGGAAATGAGGTTGAGTCACTTCGGCAGGGTCCAGGGTCAACTTACTCGCAGTTGAAGTATTCCCTTAAGATGCCGGGGGGAAGGGGGAGCAGAGCCTTTGAGAATGGAGGCTGTGAATTCTTCCGGTGTAATTTCTTCGAAGAAAACGGAGGTTGAGTTTCTTCTGAGACGTCAATGGGTTGTTTAGACAACTATGCGTAATTAAGGGGGTATTACGCGAAGATCAATCTTCAATGAAGCTTTTGGGGACAAGACTTGGGTTCTTCTTTGGAGATGGAGACGTTGCACGGAGTCAGACGGGTATTCTTACGGGGAAGGATTCTTGACTAATCTAGGGTGGATATGTTTTATCCAAGGAGAGATATTCGATTTTATGCCGCAAAGTCCTTGCGGGAAGACTCCTTGTCTAAATACCCGGATTGATAAGGGCTGTATTCATCAGCTTGCTCCTGTTGTTTCTCACGCTTTTGAGCTTGGAAAATTGTTCTAAGCGACAACGAGGCCCATCACGTGGAGGCAATGCTTAAAAGCAATGATAATTTTCCCATCACGTGCTTGTTCCCCGACAAGGGGTATGAGACGCATATCAACATCCGAATCTCCCTAGGCATGAGAGAGCTTGGAAAACTACAGGTTCAAAAGCCTCAGTGCCAATAACATCAGAAAGCTATACACTGCCATGGTGCGCTTAACACTGGTGTACCCGGCAGTGGTAATGCAGGCAGATGCAGAGGGCACAGAACAAAGCTACCCTACTGATAGCTGACGCACGCAGGATGGACCGTATTCGGCAGAGGGAACAACACACAAGGGCAGAACTGAAACCATTGAATCTGGTCCTCCACAGGCTAGAGAGAAAAGACCTGGGAAAAAGTAGAAGAAAGGATACTCTCGCTTATAAATGCCACCCTCGACATTACACAACCCCTACCTGGAAGAGTCGCCAGGAGAGCCTTATTCCCAAGTGGAAAACTGTGCTGCCGGGAAGAACAAAACTAACCATACACCTAAATAAGACAACCGATCAGTCCAAACTTATTAAAAAGAAATCCCGAATTAAGATACAAGAATAGAAGAATACAAAAAAAAAGAAAAGGCTAAGTGCCCAAATCAGAACAACGACATTAAGCATTCAAACAAATAATTAAAAAGAGGCGAAGTGCCCCCAAAACTGAATGAAAATCCATGTAAATAAATGGATAAACAGAGGTGTAGTGCCCATGATTAATAAATACATTAAAACTCTAATAAATAAAAAATACATAAATAAAAAGAGGCGAAGTGCCCAACTAAATCAAAGAAGAAAAAGAATAATGAAAAAATTGAAACTAAAAAGAGGCGAAGTGCCCAACTAAATCAAAGAAGAAAAAGAATAATGAAAAAATTGAAACTAAAAAGAGGCGAAGTGCCCACATATAAGCAAACTGCTAAAAAAATAAATAAAATAAAAAAATAATGAAAGCTAATGAATAAGAAAAATCATATTTGAAAGGATTGAATGCCATCTTAACGGTGGACAAAGTATATATATATATATATATATATATATATATATATATATATATATATATATATATATATATATATATATATATATATATATATATATATATATATATATATTTATGAAACTAAATAAATAAATAAAAAAGAAAAATGAAGGAAGAGAGAGAGAAAAAATAAATAAATAAAGAAAAAGAGGGTCGCTGAAGTGACCAACACAGCAGCCAGCCACTATACTAGCAGTGCAAAAATAGAAGGAAATAAAGGAAGAAGAAAAAGGAAAAGGCATGAGATGCTCTCCACATCAGGGCTTACTTAAAAAAATCTACTTCACCAGTCTCTATTGCTACCACACATTTCAACACTTGTTACATCATCATCATCATTTTCCGAGCTTTTAAACACTCAATCAGGGTTCGGATGCAGCTAAGGTACCAAAGGTGTATTCTCGGTAAAGAAGGTAAAGGTTTGGAAAAGCGACTTCGAAAGCATGAACTCTTTTCCCTACGAGGTCTTACAGGGAGAATAACAGTAGCATCGACTCAATGATTTCGGGAAGCTCCTTCACCGACAGCGTACATGCATCACCCGTTTAAATTTTCACTCGAATATTATACTTGGTTCGACGCCCACAGTACTACGGCCCGAGAACACAGTGTTTAATACATGAATAATATTTGACTTACAATTAAAAACGAATATATATATATATATATATATATATATATATATATATATATATATATATATATATATATATATATATTGGTGTACAACAAAACCCAGAGATAGTCCTCACAATTAAGGAATACCCCAAAGTGAACTTCCTCAAGCACTTCCCTTCGTCAAAGGATTCACTCGTTTGGTCATTGCTCGCCAGTGCGAATTATTTCCAGATTAACTCGAAGAGTGGAAGAAGCATACTTTCCCCGTCCTGTTGGTGAAATTATCTTACCAAGACAACGTGTTTAACGCCATCCGTCGCACGCACCGAATTCATCTGTGGCTTTAAAGCTATCCCCCGTCAGACAACATTTAGAACGAACGTCCACGAGCCTCCCTGAATACAACATTCTTGAGGTTAACCAAAAAAATGAGGCCAAGGTGAGGCTCAAACCCGATTCTCGTGTGAGGTTTTAAAGGTTATTAAATCTCATTATCTGTTTCTTTGAAGGTCAATTAGCGTTCATTATTTAAAGTGAGCTTTGGGTCAACCCTTACTGTATATTCAATTATGTAATTTAGTAAGCATCACTTAAACTTGTTTAATTCAAAACTGTGTAGTTTGTTTGTTAGATTTCCATTTTGTTCATGCTGTAATTAAAGTTCTATTTTTCTTAGAAGCATTTAATCAATCCTCGAAACGCTGAGCATGGCACTAGAAACCCTCAAAGATTAAAAATAATGTAATAATAATAATAATAATCAAATATAGCACACTTAGAGAAAACTTAATCAGGGAGTTTTGAAGTAAGTAACAAACCTATATGTACGTACACCACTACTCGGTTCTTGCTATTCCACGACAATGACATTTAAAACAGAAATAGATAGGTCGGGAAAACATCATCTGTTGGCATTAACTTTCGGGAAATCGATCCAAACATTATACTAGTATCAGAAAATGGAGTAAAGCAAGAAAGAAGAGCTATGGAGATCTTCAATTATTCCGTCATGAAAGCTCATCCAACAGGTGAGGGGTTCAACGGGGCGGCCATAGTGATCAGAAAAGGTGTAGCGTACGAAAAGGGCAGGAGAGCGGCTTAAAAGCTTCGCTTGAATGAGTCTTCCTCTCCACACGGGCCACATTGTCCTCGTTGGTCACGTCTGACGGGCGTCCTAGACGGGGGTCATCTTCAAGGTACTCACGACCATCGCAGAACTCCGTATTACAGCGAGCAATGGTTGCATAGGAAGTGGAGGTGTCGGTGTACACTGCAACCATGCGTTCATCGATCTCTTTTGCATTCTTGCCTTCCTTGGTCATAAATTTGATCACTGCGCGGTGCTCAACCTTCTCCATTGTTGAAAAATTTGTGACTGACGATCTGCGATCAGCTACTGCTTCTTAAAGAGACGAGGCAGGAGCGTGCGGCTGCAGGCCCTGACTTGTCATAACTTATCCTAACACCCCCCACAAACAGCCATCCCCTTTCTTCTGTTTTGCCCTACCGATTCGCAAAATTTATTGACCGCCCCTCGTATATTCAAGCTTTTTCGAACTCAGTGAGGTTACGCATCTTAGTATCTTTACCACGATCTGAAAAAGAAATACAAATAATTTTATAATCATAAATTTAATGAATAAAACTATGTATCTACAATAAAAACGAAACGCTTACAAGGAAATTTGGATAGATATTCGTAATATAATAGCTCATTGAAAAATCGGTGTTAAATTTCTACTGTTGCATTTATTTTATCCAACCCATATATATATATATATATATATATATATATATATATATATATATATATATATATATATATATATATATATGCAACAAAGCCCACAGGCAAAATTAATACGAGGATTCCAATTACTTTCGAACGTACTTGGAATCCTCGTATTAATTTTCCTTGTGGGCTTTGTTGCATTTATTGCTTACTCACGCGATACTTTGTGAGTTTTCCATATATATATATATATATATATATATATATATATATATATATATATATATATATATATATATATATATATAATATTAGGTAAAAGACCATGTTGTATGCAGGTTCTATTGAAGTCTACAGCTGTGGCAGCGTTATTAATTTTAATTTGTATTTTCTTAATTTTCTTACAAGTTTTTTAAAGGGGTCTTCGAGGCAAGAAAAAGCATCCACGGATGACATTCTTTATTCCTAGATGTCTTTCGACCATGTTAGGTCATCTTCAGGGGTATAAGAGTTTTGCGACCCCACCATCACGGGATGTGTGCCGGCCGTGAAGATGTGCGATTTACACCCAGCAGGATGTTTCTGTTCTTCTCTTCGCTTTAGATACCTTCTTTCAGGAAGTAGCTGTGCAGCTGCACCTGGATACGAGATATACTATTATTTCTGCGTACATTCCACCATCAGCTGACTTCGACGCGGGGGACATACACCGCGTCGTGTCGATCAATTCCAAGGATCAGATCCTTGCCGACCTGATTGACGAGCTGAAGATAGGTGTCCAAAATGTGGATCAGTTTACGCATCACTGCCCGAGAACCGCTTCATTTCCTGTCTTGATCTATATCTGTGTGCTCTGGATGCAGTCTAGTTTGGGTGGGAGGTGGCCGATGACCTCCATTGTAGTGATCACTCTCCCGTTCAAATATCATTTTCTGGGAGGCTGCCGCCCGAGAGCCCGTCTCGGTGGTGCTTAGCGCGGGGGTGGTGGTCCGCATTTCAGAAAATGACTAATTTCTCTGTCTCAGTTGGGTTTAGGTCGGTGGATGAGGCCGTTGAGTTCTGCGGCAACCTCATCGCTGTGGGCCTAACTACTATTCCTACAACGTATATCGGTTTTGCATGATGACCGCTCCCGTGGTTTTCAAGCAAGCGAGTGGAGGTGGCCTTCAAACAGAAGCGTTTTGCCTTCATTTGCTATAAGCACCGCCCGAACGACTTCACTCTCGGTGAATTTCGTCGAGTTAGGGCTCCGTTCCTGTATGTTTCGAAGCACACCAAACACTCTTATTGGCGAGCATACGCTTATTCACTTAATGGGAAGGCCCCTCTAGCAGAGGTGTGGACTGAGTCAAAAAGATTCAGGGCAAGTTCTTGCAGGACCCCTCTCCCGTTCCCCAGGAGAATGGGATCGCAGTCTAGGACCCCGCTTCCATGGCGGGATCCTTCGTAACCGCTTTCTCCACATTCTCTATCCGGAAAGATGCTCTACCAGTATTCAATGCGCGTTGTGATGTTGCGGAAAGCCGCCGACTGGACTTTACCTCCAGAGGCTGAGAACCCTTCAACGCTAGGTTTACTTTGAGTGAGTGTCGTTTCGCTATCTCTTCGTGCGTGTACACTGCCCTGGCTCGGACGATGCCCCGTGCGCCATGCTTCGATAACTGAGTGAGTAAGGCCTGTCCTTTCTCTGCAACAAGATCTGGGTATAAGGCAATGGTAGGCGCGATAACGATATCCGATAATCGATAACTGACGATAAATTTATCGCCCGATAAGGTGATAACCGATAAATCAAAAAGATGGTTGGCTGTCGCCAACCATCTTCTTATACTTCACCCACTTGCCAAGGAATGGCCAGGGTGACTGAGGCTCAGCCCCAATGAGTTCAGTGTCAATAGAATCCGCTGAGTCTCTTTGGCTTGATGCGGGCACAGTCTCTTGCGACGCCATCACTAATTCAATACTATAAAATAGCAAAGCACTGCACTACTAAATTACAATAAAAAAATAGGATCAGTTTAGAATAGCGGCATGTCCTCAGTGTCACACTCTTTGCCCTGGGCATCAACGGCATCACCTCGGTGCTGCTGGAAGATGTTCTCGCTACGCTCTACGTGGACGACCTTTCGATCTCTTTTGGCGCGGCCCAGATGCCAACTCTGGAGCGTCGACTCCACCAAGCATTTCCCCGCTTATCTCGCTATGCCGAAGCACACAAGCTTCGGTTTTCCTTGGCCAAGAGTAAGGTGGTCCACTTCTGCTGCCATCAACGGCTCCACCCTGACCCGGACTTGTTATTAAATGGGGTTCGCCTGAAAGTAGTGAACTCGCACCGTTCCCTTTGTCTTCTATTCGACGGACGCATCACCTGAGAGCCTCAGATTCGCAGCCTTAGGGTTTCTTGTACCCGCGGCATGAATATTCTTCGCTCGGTGCCGTTCAGCGCCTAGGGCGCTGATAAGGTTACTGCCTTAATTTTTATCGATCCGTTGTTTGTTCGATGCTTGACCTTGGATGCCTGTTTTATGCATCCGCAGCCGACCGTGTGTTGCGGAAGGTGGACTCGATCCATCACACCAGCCTTCGCCTGGCGCCTGGTGCCTTCCGCACGTCCCTATTGAGATGCTGTGGAGATGCCACTCGTTCTATGCCATGCACATTGTATTATTCGCCTGTACCCTCGAGTCCTGCGTCTCCCTCAGTCGCTAGTAGCTCTCACTGATTCTGCAGCTGATCTCGTCCGTGCCTATGCCACCGAAAGACTCCGGTCATACCCTAAGCCCTTTGGGTTTAGTGCTAGGAAACTCTTTCGATAGTTGGGTATAGCTTTCGAGTCGGTGGCGGCCCTGGTTCTTCCCAGGAAACCACCCTGGAGGGTATCATCTTTGACCATTTGTCGCCATGCCTCTGCTCCCAAAGCTTGTACGGACCCGGGAGTATTGCGTTTGACCTTTTTAGAGCACACCTCGTGTCACGCTGGCACAGTGCCAGTGTATACGGATGGCTCTAAGTCCAAGGAAGAGGTTGGTTTCCACGCCGCCTCCTCTCTCTTTGAAGTCATCTGGGCTCTGCCAGGTGCTGCGTCTGTCTTCACGGCCCATCTGGTTGCAATATACTGTTCGGCAACATCATCAGCAGGGAAATCAAACCACAACCATGAATCTTTTGCTAAATTGTGATTTTCTTCATTTTTTACAGACACAATTATTTCACCGCCATCGCTATGATCCACTAAACTTCTATTTTCAGCAATTCTTTGACCTTAGAATGTATTGTTAAGTAACAAATCAACATTTGCATTAGAGGTATCCGTATCATGAGAATTTACAGGCAAATTGAGATCAAGTATGAGACATGTGCGAGATTAACTTTCTTGCGATACCTCATATTTTGATTCTGACGTGATCAAAGTGGCGGTATTTACCGTATTTGTGTTCACTACTGATGACGGAGATTGGTTTAAACCCTGAATCTGTATATTATGTTGTGAAACTTGTGTGAAGAATTCCGTCAGCTTTTCAGTCTTGCGATTTAATTCGCAAATCTTCTCTTGTTTCTTGTGTGATAGTTTTCGTTTTTGTGTACTACTTAACCGAATCCATTTCATCTTGATTTTGAGGGTCCGTTAAATACAGAAATTAAAAGATTATTTTGTTTGAATTATTATGCGGCAATCAACACAGCTACACACATCATAAACAGAATAATACGGACAATTTTATTTGCAGCTTACTGCTGAATCTTGTGCTTTAGTTGATAAAGACAGATTTTTTTTCTCAGAATAGTCTTTTCAAGCTTTACAAACTGTACAGAGAAAATAAAGATATCACTTATAGTTTTAAGAAAAAAAACATTAAACACCCTTTTCTTTAATAAAATAAAAAAGTATAAATGATATCTCAATATAAAAAAATGCTAACGTTTGTGGAGCTCAAAAATATAACTCGAATGCACTTTGAATCATTGTTCTACGACAAAAATTAACGGAGCCGTAACGATTTGAATATACCACCTAAAAGTCATGGGTGGGAGGGGCGTATTTCTTCGGGATATCTCGTTTTCTATCTCGAAATCGGAAAAAATTATAGGAACAAATTCAGAGTTTTTTTTCGATTCTCTATAAGTCTACCAAATTTCAGCACTCTAGTTTTAAAAATAAAAAGTTATTAAGAAAGGGGATGTTTCCGAATGATGTACACATTGCGTACCAACAAGAGTAGGTTCTCGTGTTATGTTTTGTTTTCAAAATTTTTATATTTTTAAGTCGCTAAGCATCCGGAAGTATTTGTAATAGGGCAATGATTCAAAGTGCATTCAATTCATCTTTTAAAGTTCTACAAAAAAACATTAAAAAACATTAAACACAAAAAAATCTATATTTTTGTGATTTGGGGACAATTTTTACAAATGTAGCCATAAACTAATAATCTTTACAAATTTTGTAAAAGACTACTACAAATCTTTAGTTTTTAGCCTTGTGCACATAATGCACCTTGCACAATAAAAATATATGAGAAAACCTCGGATCCTTACTGATTTTAAAATACCCCATAAAATGCTGTTTTTTCGTGTGTTTTATTCTAAATATCTCGGATCTCTCGCGAAATCGGAAAAATTCACAGGAGAAACTTCGATTGGTATTTCGATTCTCCCTAAGAGTATGCAAATTACATCACTCTAGCTATAATAATAAGAAAGTTAACATTTTTCCTGAAACCATCTCCTTAAAAAGTATTCACGTTATATGCATTCAAAATATATAACACGTACTTACACTTTAATAGATTATATAGCTAGAGCTGAGTCTGCTATTGCAATAGTCATTAAGCAACTTAAAGCAAATATGAGGTCACGAATGCACATACCATTAACACCAGTGACAGTTGGCAACAAGGATGCCCGCAAAGATTTTTTAGGTGTGGCCATAGGGGGGAGGGGGCAGAAAAAAATAGCTGGGTGGCCATAGGGGGCCAGAGAAAATAGATGGGTGGTCATATGGGGGCCAGAGAAAATAGCTTGGTGGCCAAGGGTTATTAAGTCAACGATACATAACTACAAAAGTCCACGCAGTCTGTGGGCAAAAAAAAACATGAATTGTCTCAGTTTGTGTCGTGATGGCACAGATGAGCTCCTGATCAGCAGTGTTCCTAGGAAAGAGACATGAAGAGTTTATCTGCTATGATCTAGAGAGGGCTGTATCCATGACTACAACATTGAGGGGGACCAAATTCAGCTAGGGAAGCCCGGGAGCATCCTCCCCTCACCCTGGGAGAACATTGTAAATTAAAATGCATCAATCTGGTGCGCTCTGAGAGCAAAATCTCAATACCTAGCCCCTCATTTTTCAAGAACTGAAAAAGAAATATTACTTTGAGGTCTTAAAAATTGGATTGTTGGATTTAGACTAAGGCTTTTGAAGACCACCTTGAATAGTTGCCTGGATAGCAAAAATAATTGAAATATTACTTTTTTCCCTTTATTGATTTGAATCATTCTTGTTGCTTGATTGTGTGCCTCCATAACAGTCATGCCTAAAATGTCCTTCCCAATATATTGCTGGAAACATATTTGACCATTGGGTGGGACTTGTACCTCGCAATGTATATGACGGATACAGCCTTGAACTACTAAAACAACCTTGATGAACATGAGCACACTGACACTTCTCTCTATTAAAATTTACATTCACATTATTGTCAACAAATAATTCTGCTGCTTTGCTCATCAATAGCCCAGTCCCAAAACAAATGAAAGTACAATTTAATTAACATGAAAATAAAAAGCAGCTCAGATGAGTTTGATTCGCTTGTTGTTGTGTCTTTTAGGAAACACATCCACAAAAGTATCAAGATTGATGGTCTTGCCCTTTTTGAGTCCACACTCAATACCCCTAAATTACCTAAACGCTCATCAGTCATTTTATTTCTTAAATGAGTTTTGATCAACTTAAGTACTGAAAAACTACGTTCACAAGACGCAGTGCTAACAGGTAATGCAAGTCCAATTTTGCATAATTTGAACAACTCATCAAACACCTCACCCTATGGTTCAAGGAAGACTGTGAGTTCCATTTAACTAGAAGATGTTTTCTCCCCTATAGATTTCTTCCTCTTAAGCTGCCTCATCTCAGATTTCAGGTCTTCTGTGTCACAGTTATACTGCAAAACAAATGGAAACACTCCTTCTTCAACACAGAATGTGGGAATACTGGGATTCAGGATTTGCATTCCTTCCATAATAGCACAATTTTCTTTAGAAAAGCACTGGGTTATCTGAGACAGAAGTACATCAATAACTGGAATAAATAATCTCATACGAAATTACTCCTTATCTGTACCCTGACTCAAAGGGGACTGAGTGATTGAAGTAAGTATATAAAAATCTTTCAGCCTAGAGCTTGGTGAAACCTCACGACATGGAGCTGAAACGCTGATGGAACACTGTTCTTCCAGGAACATAGCTTCTTCCCACATTTCGTCAAAGAGTGCACTATCTACCTTAAAGCTCTGCAACGTATCAACAAGAGCATCCCCAAGAGATACTGCGGTGCCCAGATTTAGTTCAGGGGATCGTAGAGCTTCTGATATATAATTGACTTCACCAAAAATATGAGTATTTGTTACAAAAAGGCCAACAACCTTCTGATCGAGTTGAGCTAGTAAACCTTTCGCATCAACAGAACGGTCACCACCTCCGGGCTTCCTCTAACGCAAGTTCGTTCAGAAGACGAGTGTTATCTGCAAGCTCACCTTGTTTCTCTCAGCCTCTATAGCTTTCTAAGGGACCCTGATACATCTATTTTTATTTTATTTTTATTAACTTTTGAAGGATTTTGAAATTCAAATATAAACTAAACCTGCTGTGTTATGTTAACAGTGCATAAATGTTGGTATAAATACAAAAAATGAAATTTTGGCATTGGCGGCCAGTAGGGTGGCGAGCTTTTGATCAGGGTGACCTTGGCCACCCATGGTCACCATTTGGGGCGTGCGAGTTTACAACTAAACTAAGTACGTACTAGCTACTATCCGTCACTTGCGCTGTTTCAAACGCCCACTAGACTTGTTCAAAACTTGTATAACTTCCAATCTGCAAGCGCAGTGTACATTATTTCGCAGGATAAATATGACACAGGAGAGAACCCGTAATGAACAGAACTTATTCATTTTTCATTAAATTTTGAAAATTGATATAAATTTAATTAATTTAATAATTTAAATCGTAAATTCACTATAAAAAATTACAACTCTAAGTACATAGGGATGACCTTCACAACCTTGTCGCATAGGTTGACAATGCACCTTAAGGATGGGGCTATTAAGCGCCACGTTACAAGGCATAATACATCAACCACAAGAGAAATGCCAGTCCAGAACACCTCCATTATTTTCCGTGAGTCTGACCGCCGAAGATTCCGAAGGCTGAGGCAATTATGATCTCCCAACGCAGACCTTCAATTAACATACCACTTTAGCCAGGAACTTTCGTCACAACGAGTCGTCACCAGAATCTTAGCTTAGCTTAGGGAAGTCCATCGAGGTCCATGATGACGGATGTCCTCTAGGCGGTCTCTGACCTTGGTCAGGGTCGGTTTACTGAGGAAATCAAACCTTCACTAGATTTAAATGAGTAAGAAGGAGCGCTCACTTTAGACCCGTATCTTGACCAAGGGGAGAAGATTCCTGGTGGCAAGAGAGGACTCAAGACGACCAGGCTTCATCTTCGGCTGCTGGGGGCTGCCGAGACACGGGTCTGCTGGTGCTCGCCTATAGTCACCCCCAGTCCTGGTTTTATTATCGAGATTATCCTTCCTCACGCAATGGGAGCAGGCGCTAGGCGACATTCGACAGAGCGAAGAGTCGACAGCCCCCAACAACCCCCCTGCTGCCTTGAGGGCTACTTCTTTAACAGAATCTACAACGCCCCTAAATGGAACCAGAAATCATTCCTTTTTTTTTAATTTGCATCCTTTTATATATTCTCAAAAATTACAAAACTCTTAACTTTTCTTTACGAAAATAAGAATCTAGTCTTAAATTCTACATAAAAAATTATCCTTACATTTTTTAGTTAGCTGATTGATCGGTTATCTCAAGATTATGTTTAAAACATTTCCTATATATACCAGGCAATGGCTTTGCTACTAAGGTTAAAATTTAAAATCTTCAAAAAGCAGCCATGGTTAAATTTTTATAAATTTTCTGAACTTCGCCAAATATGATAATTTTAAACAGGAACTTTAAACTAAATTTCCCCCCTTTCAAAATATCACGTTGCTAAAATATAGTTATAGAAGAAGATATATAAAAATAAATTTTCTGAACTTCACCATTTGTCATTCTTTGGGTTTTAAAAAATTCACAAAATCTCGATACTTATATTTATTTCTTAACTTCACCATTTTGTTTTTATATATTATAAAAGAATTATTAGAAATAACTTTGATAAAAACATAAGTAATAACAAATTAAAATGAAATTATTATCCAAATACTCTATAAAAAAATCCCTTCTTAAATTATAGAGTTAGTGATGATGATTATGTATTAGATATATCATTGCTATATAATCTGAGAAGGGGAGCAAAAATACCCGAAATTATGAAACAAAATAAAGTTGATTGTATACTGGTTGTCATTAAGTTGTTAATTGACATGTTGTTAGTTGTAACAAGTTGTTAATACTGCCTCATTTTCTGAGGAACAGATTACTGAAATGCTTTTAAGTTTAAATAAACATAAAGGAGCAGTTAGTCAGATAACTGAAGATGATCAAAGAACTGAAGTGGCGCCTGCTGGTTCAGTCTTCAGAAAAGGGGCAAATAATGCTGCGCTACCTGCTGCAAGTAGAATGACAGGCTGTGTAGAGGAATTATAAAATAACGCCACACAGATGGCCAAGCGGACATATATGTTAAAGTCCCTCTTCGGAGACAGCGAGAGTAACGTATCAAAATATGAAGAGGGTGAGAACGTTACTCGTCTGACTAACCTTCAAACTGCCGAAAGGTTTGATCTCCCCTGCGGAGTTGATAGTCGAGTCAAGCTGCAGAACCAAGGTAACCCCAAAAGGCCATTAGGAAGCTCTCAAAAGATCCGATTACCTACGAGACGAGATCCGGATGGTCGCGGTTAAAGCGCCCCCAAAAGCGGTGCCAGATAAAAAAGAACACCGAGGAGAAATATTGTGAGAGGCATCGGTGCCTCTCATTAAGAAGCAGACCTGGGATCCGTGGTGGCACCCCCCTCCTCACCCCTCGCACTCCCCTCAGTGGCCTCGCCCCGTCTTCCTTCCGTGGGGCGGTCGCCGGTCTATAAATAAGCCCCATAAGGAAAGAAAGAGGATTATTATTCTGTGAGAGACGATAGAGGACTAGATCAAGGAGATCAGTCCCTCACCCCGTTCCTAAATCAACTTCTAAAACTTAGAAGATCGTCACGTTTTCGTATCGGAGCCATACCGAGTTATCCTTCACAGACTTAGTAACAAGTCTGGCTGGATCACAATTCCTAGTGCCAAACAGGAATTTCAGGAGCAAGAGAAAAGAAGACCCGTTCGCCCTCAAGTGACTCTCAAATGCAATCTCAATAATTGGGAGCGAAGAAGAATTAATACCCGAGGAAGTTCCATTTTTAAGTAGTTTCGAAATCACCTCGTATTATAAAACCCAGTTGGGCCACCCCTAGAAGAAGACGAGGATACTAAATGACTTCAAGAGCTACCCAGAAGAGTACTCCTTGAGCCAGAGAGCGCAACTCCTCTCTCCGTCTTTTAAACGTATAACCGGAGATAAAGTTAGAAAATTTTGACATCGTGCCCCTCCCCCCATCTCGTGGAACAACTCACTCCGCCCGCTGCAACTCAAAGAAGCGTGAAAAATCCAATATAGTGACATCCGTCAACCCCTGATCCTTTCAAAGTCATGTAAGTCTGAATGACTATTTATATTCGTTTTAATTTAGTAGGCTTTTTAATACTGTACCCAAGCTAACTTGTATCATATTGCTAGTTAAGATTAGTAGCACGTAAATTGTGGTTAAACGCTATACTAAAAGGTCTCCATAAATTCACTAACTGGCAATTGGTTTATTTACGTTGAGCCCTCTTTGCGTTGGTCATGACTTTCGTCTGGAATAGGCCCTTAATCAATTCTGACAAACCATGTTAAACTTATATATGTTATTGTAAATATTTTGAGTTAATTGATAAATTAAAAAGATATATTTTTGGTTAATTCTTGGTGTTTCACTAGATCCTTACGTGTTGACCTGCTCTTTCCTTAAAACGGATCAAACGCTGTGGCAAGCTCATAAATACAGTAGTTAAAAATTACACTCAGCCAATAGAGGAATTGTTTCCCTCCCTACGTATTAGTGTCAGACTGGCGCGCTGAAGTCATTGAATATATAATAACCTGACAGAGAAAAATTAGGAAGTACACAATACTTCGACAGGATCGTATGCCAGATGTGGGTGTTGATATTGATGTTGATGAGGAATTAACCGCGGAGAGAGTTGAAGAATGTGTCAGAAAGTGCCATCTCAAATCTCTCACTTCATTTCCACTTGGCAATAATCAATAAGCATTTCCTGAGAGGATACTCTCAGTACAAAATCAAAATGGTGAAATTTCAAGACGAGATTGGCTGGATGGATTCCATCACAACAGGCCCTCTATTGTTTTCCGTGCCGTCTCTTTAAAAAAATACAAAAACCGAAACTTAGAAATCGCATTGGCAGGGCTACATTGCAAGCGGAAAATGGAGTAAACTAGCTAACAGAATTCCTTAACACGAAAGATGCCATGCCCATAGAGAGTATTAATTGGCCTGACGTGATTTTGGAAGACGATTTAAATCAGACAACTGCATTGAAAATCTTTTGGAAACTTCCATTGAATCTGAAGCAGCAAGATGGCACAATCTTTTGAGGTGAATCATAGACATTGTTCTTTTTTCTAGGGGAGAGAGGCATAGCATTTAGAGGACATTCGGGAAGAATCGAATATAAAAGAAATGGAAACTTTGGGGGCTTGGGAGAACTGTTTTCTTTGTGAGGTCCTATTCTGAAAGAACATGTACTAAAGGAGAAGGCATTGCACCAGAAAGAGGAAAACTATAGGTGCATTATCTCTTAGCAGAGACTTAAAACAAATCCGTTTCTCTTCGCTCAGAACTTGCACAACAAATTCTCCTTGAAAGAAGCTTCTCGAAATACTTTTCAATTATGGTGGATGCAACACCAGACTCCTCTCGCCCTTTCGTCGCTCGCTAAACAATTCTTCACCTAATGGGAAAATTGTGGGCGTTTTTCGCAGAAGATTCTTGTTTAACTTCCAAACCCAGACGATTTGGTTTAAAGATTTGCCGAAATAAAATTCCTTTTGTGTCTGATATCTATATTGTATATTTTAAAGGTGGTTTTAAATCTCTAATTGAATTTGGTTTTCTTACTAATTTGTTTTATATATTTCTGTTAGTGTTTTAAGTCGCTTAGTTTGGGATTTTTTATAAGAAATGGTTTAAGTCCATCGTTTTAACGGGACTTGAATGTAAAATGTGTATCTTTAATTATTTCTATGGGAAAATATTTTCTTAATTATATTAGGTTAGAGATTAGAGATGCAAATGTGATATTCGCCAACTTCGACTTCTTCCATGGTGTATACATTCAATAGGGCAAAAGAACAGGACTCTCAAATGATAAATAATCATCAGGCTTAACTGGGATTAGAGCAAGGGCTGTATCAGTCTCTCTTCCCCTTCGAAACCTGTGTTGCTGAGAGTTATGAGCTTCTAGCTCTGTTAGCTGGTCTTATAGCCTATTAGCTAGAAGCTTCTCGTAGACTTTTCCTATGAACTCGAGAAGGGATATTGGCCTGTAATCCACCAGTTGAGGGGGGTGGGGGCTTCTTCCCTTTAGGCATAAAAATTATTTTTGCCACTTTTAGACCGTCGGGGAAGTAACCCATATTCAGGGAAGCGTTATAGATATTCGCGATTCTTCGAACGATCTGACGGGAAAGCATGTACCAAGCTGTTTATGGTAATGCCCGTCCACCCTGGTGCCCTCTGTTGAATGGTTTTTACCGTGTCCATGACCTCTTCTGTTGTAATTGGTCGGCCATGGTCTGCCATCATCCTCCCTTAGTTGACATAGACCTGTGGGTGCGTTCGATGTATTCTTTGATTAAGATCTTCAATCAACTGGCCTTCGAATTCCTGGTCAAATTCCTCATCGTTCTCAGGTGTAATTGTGAAGACTTCCTTCCAGAGCGTGCGGAATCTCACTTCCAAAACAGCCGGATCCTCCAAGTAGTCATTGCCCGCCTTAATGCTAGTATTTTCTCTACTTGGTAAGCCTTTTAATTTTCTCACAAGTCGCCAGAACTTGTCGGGTCTCACCTCGCTGTCTACTTGTTTAATCAGGCTGGTTTATGGCCTGCTTCAGCTATCCACTCAGGTGACGTAATAGCGAGTTCTTTCCCGATTTGTACATTCTGTTCTGGTTTGTTTGTACACCTTCCTGTGTATCCTAGCGATCTCACTCATTTCCTCAGTCATCTGGGTTGTGAAAGAGTTTTATACCTTTTCATTGGTACACACTCGCGGTCTGCCTTGATGATGTGGGTAATTATCTTCTCCAGTTCTTCGTGGATTTCCTCTAGTATTACTTCGCTTATATCCACTGGTTCGTATCTGGCAAAGATTTTCCTGTAGCGATCCCAGTTCGCAGAAGCGTAACTTTTGCGAAGGGGGTTCGGAAGCTGGATCGGCGCGAGTGTGATGTTCGAGAAGATCGCTATGTGGTCACTGGGTACTGTTGGGCCCGGCTAGCGAAGGTAATTGAAGGGGAAGCCATCACTTGTCATGCTTATGTCGGGCTTTGTTGCTGACCGAGAGGTGATATAGGTCGGAAAGTACAGTCCTATCCTTTGGATGCTTTTTCAACGCATAATTATTTCCAAGTTGTGGCCTCTGTTATTCGTGTTCCCATAGACAGCCGTTCTGCATCTACCATTGAGGTCGCTTCCAAGGAATGCCATTCTGCCGTTGCAGAACAAGGTGTAGAAGTTTGTGAGGGGTAGGTACGTTCTTCGAGGTGGTTGGTATGCAGCTGTGATTATGAGATTGCCCAATAGTGTGTACAACTCTACTGCCACAAATGACTCGTCCAGTTCTAGAAGGTGTCTGAATGAGAGATTATTTCTGACGGCAACGGCAGCACCGTCGAACCCCCCCTGAGAATGTTTTTTCCTAACTACTCTGTAGCTCGGTATCTTTAGTTTAAGACTAGTAGTATCGATACCGTGCTCCGTGATTAGTATGATGTCTGGGTCAAGCACGCGGAATATGTTTCCGTATGCCACAGCTTTTCCCTCCCATCCATTCACGTTAAGCGTCAATATCCTTAACCTGTTGTTCGGATTTTCCATTCTCCGTCCTGGCTTTTGTATGTCTTAGTGCTTGTGAGCAGTCGATTTGCGTTTCCCGTTCATCTTCTTTTTTGTACTCTGCTGGGGAGAGTTCTACAAATGTTTCCCGGTAGAGGGCGACGTTCTGGTTGTACATGGCCTCCTCAACCGATTCCTCTTCGCATTGAGCGTCGAAGTCCCATTTGTAGTATTTCTTCTTTATTCCCACGCAAATTTTGTTAGCCGTCCAGTCCTTCGGGAAGGAGAATTGTTCGGTCAAGTAGATATAGAGGTTGATTTGGTCAGCATCTAGCTTTTTCTTTGTCCTACTTTTACCTTTTTTACGCCGTATTTTCTTTTTTGAGTTCTAAGAGTCCGAGGTGTATGTATTGTCCGTGGTGTCAGAAGATTCTGTTTCTTCGTTCTCCTCATCTCCTGATCCTTTGGGTTGGTCGTGTTGGCTGCTTTTGCGGCTGCCTCCCTCTTTTTTTTGGCCTAAATCCTTGGGCTGGGCCGTCTGTTTTCGTTTTCTTTTCTCGTCTCTTGACTCTTTCCTGACATCTGTTTGGGATTTAGCTGCAGTTGGGTTATCAAGAAACCACATCTTACTCATTCCGTTCTTAGCGAGCATTTGATTTAGCTCCTTTGCAAATACTCCTGGTTGAGTTAGGTTCCTGACGTGAGCATACAAGATACAGGTCAGGATCTTCGTCGAGTTTTCGCTCTCGATTCTCAAATAAGTCTTTTTGGCTTCTGCCTCTGTAAAGACTGCTTTTGCCGCCTGTGCATATGATGTATTACTTTTCCGTACTTGCTCATCTTTCTGTTATTGCACTTTTTTCTGATAAACTCTTTTTTCAGTGGGCAGGCCATGGTCATGTAACTATGTCCTTGGGCACAGTTGGCGCATTTCTCCCTGGGACTGTTACAGTTCTTCCAGTGGTGTCCTAGCTCGCTGCACCTTGAACAGATTTCCTGCGGCTCTGTACATTCTTTTGTCGTGTGTGTCTCCATCTTGTAGCATCGGAAGCAGAATTGTATGAGAGTAAATTCTTTTCTCTCTATCTGCTCCACGCTGACTTTTGCATTAAAAAGCAGTAGTCCCTTTTCCTTTGACTTTTGTGCTATCGTAGTGTCGGAGAAGACAATCTTAAACACGTGCGTGTATTCCGAATTGTCCCTCTTGTTCCAAAACTTTATTATTTGGGAAACCTTGGCCCACGATTGGTTCTTCATGATTTCATCTTTTATTTGCTCCTTAGAATGTTGTCTAATTCAGAGGTCCTGTCGCCGGCAGACGACGCTCCTGTGTATTAGGATCTGCTGTGGAATTGTTGGTTGAAGATCTATTTCGCGGAGCGTTCCAACTGCCTCTTCTTTGGTTATGTTTTCTACATCCTTCTCCTTTTCACAGATCGCCACATAACCAGTAAGGACTTCAAGCAGTCTGAGCATCGCGATCTTTAACTTTCCATAAACCACTTCAAAGACCTTATCCGGGCTGAGTCTGCTGCTTCTGCTGATGGTGCGCAGCTGGATCAGAGTGGTCCCATTTTGCTCCATTTTCCCTAGCTGTCTCTTATGTGAGGCTTGTGGTTGTTCGTCACTATCTAATTCAATGTATTTCCCTTACTGTAGGCTCCGCTTCTTCTTGCTTAGAGCGCTTTGAGAGCCGTCCCCTCCTCGTTGCAAGCAAGTTTCCGTGAACGTGAACTGCCGAATGGGATGGATGAATGATGGTGAGTGAACCTGGGGGAAGGCCCCTCAGACGGGTGACATGTGGTGGACTTAATGATGGGTGGTGATCGAATCAATTACCACCACCCGGACGTGCCGCCCCGTCTGGGGTTTGGTTATCGATGCTGCTTCCAACTAACACAGGGACGGTTACGTGTCCCTCTGTGGTCCTGACCGGAAACTACCCTTATGGACTAGAGCGAACTCTTCCCCAAAGCTTTCAGCATCGTCTCTTAAATGGGCTGCCTCTGACGCTGAGCTGCACAGTGGACTAATCCTCAAACATGCTTTCCTCAACGCCTCCAATTATGTCTATCAAAGAGAACGATATAGTTGGATCGAGACCAAATGAATGGCAATTCAGTTCACTGCCGCTTCCTTGCCCCGATAAGGGGGTCGCGGAGGGGGGGGGGGGTAGCCAGACATGGGTCGGCTATGCGTGGCTCCAGATATTACCACCCAAAATAAAATAATAAATCTACTATTCTCCTTTCCGCAATTTCTGGAGTGAAATACACGACATGTATGCTATTGTCTATTGATAATTCCATATAGGTTTGGGCAAAGGTAGAGTGAAAGATGATATGGATTTCTGAACGGTTGGTCACTCTGTATGAAGTAAATAAAAGTTACTTTATTCTTTGTTATCAATATTATTGTTATATTTTTTTAGTTTTCTTTGGAGCTTTCGTTCGTATCACCTATACTTTATGACATACTCAGCTTAACTATCGACATATTGAGCCATAGTTATGTTTTTTTTTAGATATTTAGCTTATATAGTCTATATCATCTGGATTATATTATAGCGGGTGATGATGTGTGCAGACCTCCTTGCCCCTGCGTGGCTAAGTAGTTCATCGTAACTGCCAATGCGCACTCAGTTCATGGCACTAGCTGGGCCTGATGTTTGAAGTCCGACACTGTAACCACTAGGCTAGTGAGAGCTTTAATATATTAATTAAAAGTCAGTCAGATCTCATCCTATATGGATCTAATTACTATGAAATGTCTTTAGTCGCAAGGTTGAGTTAGAACCCTTCCTCTTTCAAATTTTCACATTTATTACAAAAATAATAAGCTATTAAAACCTGTGTTAATTATACAGATAAACAACTATAATGCAATTGAAGGCACGGTAAACCTGTTAGCAATTAACTAACAATTGATTGTATGTGATGATGTAAACAGTGGAGGCCCCTCTGAGCAATGCTATATGTGATGGATTTTAGGGCCTGATATAAACTTACCAGCCCTGCCAGAGCTGGTTAAGCAGCATCCATAAGAACATAAGAACATAAGAAAAGAAGGAGACTGCAAAAGACCATTCATGGCCTACACTTGGCAGCTCCTGATCCATTCAACACACAAAAGATTTCTTACCAGAGAAAAGTCATCAACATTGTCACCCTTAACAGGAGTTCGTCAGATCTAATCTACAATATACATAAAATGCATCCAGAGGATTATGTCCATTCATGCAACCGCAAAATATAATCTTCCCACTCCTTAGAAAAATATATACATATGTACATAAAAAAAAGTCAGTCCCATCTAGCAGCTTCATCCATATATTTATCTAATCTATTCTTAAAACTACCCAGAGAGGAGGCTTCTATCACATGCCTAGTGAGCCTATTCCATTCATCTACCACACGATTTGTAAACCAATTCCTCCCAATCTCCTTCCTAAACCTATACTTATCAAGCTTAAACCCATTGCTACGTGTCCTGTCATGTTGACTAAGTATAAGAACCTTACCCAGATCCCCTTTATTATATCCTTTTACCCATTTGAAGACTTCAATCAATTCCCCTCTGACTCTTCTCCTTTCCAATGTATGTAGATTTAGTTTTCTGAGCCTTTCACCATAAGGTAAGTTCCTTAGCCCACCAATCATCTTTGTCATCCTTCTCTGCACAGACTCAAGCAAATCAATATCCTTCCTATAATATGGTGACCAAAATTGTACTGCATAGTCTAGATGAGGCCTAACTAGCGCCAGATACAGTTTTAGAAGGACTTCAGCACTCTTATTGCTTACACTCCTCCTAATGAATCCCAATATCCTATTAGCTTTATTCTTAGCATTTAGACATTGCTTTCTAGGACGAAGGTCTGAACTTACCAAAATACCCAAGTCTCTCTCACAATCAGTCCTCCCTAAAATTCTGCCATTTAATTTATAACTATTCAGTGGATTATTTCTACCTATACTAAGTACACTACATTTGTCTATGTTAAACTTCATTTGCCATTTCTCGGCCCAATTGGACAGAATGGTCAATTCCTCCTGCATTACAACAGCATCAGAATCAGCCCTAATGGCCCTACCTAGCTTAGTATCATCAGCAAATTTACTCAGGTCACTACTTATACCTATGTCAAGATCATTAATATAAATTAAGAATAGCAAGGGACCCAAAACAGATCCTTGAGGAACTCCACTGCTAACACACCCCCACTCAGATTTAACTCCATCTATACTAACTCTTTGCTGTCTGTCACCAAGCCATGACTGAATCCACCTAAATATACTGCCATCGATCCCGTGTGCTACAACGTTTTAAATTGGATAACTGAATGGCTGAAAAATAGGAAACAGAGAGTTGTACTGAATGGAGTGAGGTCAGAGTGGAGGAATGTTATTAGTGGCGTACCTCAGGGATCAGTTTTAGGCCCTTTATTATTTATAATCTATGTAAATGATCTTGGGCAAGGTGTAAATAGCAAAGTGTCAATTTTTGCTGATGACACTAAATTGGCAGCTGTAGTCAAAGAGGTTGAGGGTAGCTTTAAAGTGCAGGGTGACTTAGATAAGCTGTTAGCTTGGGCTCAGAAGTGGCAGATGACTTTTAACCTTAATAAATGCAAAGTTATTAACATGGGGAGAGATAATAGGGAATTTAGCTATGAGATGGATGGATATTGGCTTATTTCAGTTGAAGATGAGAAAGACTTAGGAGTGGTAGTAGATAGGTCACTGAAATTTTCAAAGCAGTTCTGTTCTGTTTGAGGTTCGAGATATTGCCTTTACTTCGGCATCTCTTAAATATACATTATGTCTTGTTTATTTCTTTTTGTATTGTTTGTTTTGCAGAATTTATTATCTTTGTCATTTTATTAAGCTTTTTTCACCCTTGTCATTAATAACTATATATTTACGTATCAGGCACACTTGATTAGGATTGTCCTTGTCATCACTTGATTAGGTTTTTTCACCATCGTCATTATTAATTAGATAAGATATTTACATACACATACTGGTGCCTATTGTCATTATTAGTTATATATTTACATACACATATATGAGTGCTTATTTTTCATCATTTACTTTGGCTATTTATCAATCTTATTAAATTGCTTTATCCATTAGTTTTTTTCTCATCATCCAAGCCTCTTTCAGGAAATTTTTACATTTATATTCTTCTTCCTCTTGGATATTATTAAATAGTAGTAACTTCTCTATTCTTATCTCTCTTATTTCAAATTTTTTTCTGATTTTTTCCAATTTGCTACATTTTATAAGAAAGTGTTCCAAAGTTTCTTCTTCTTCATTACACAGTTTACACTTTGTATCTCCTCCTACATAAATCTTCCTCCATTCAAGGTTCAAAGTGTTTGTTCTACATTTAAACATAAGAATTGATGGAAAATCATTACGATAAATTTTTTCTTCTTTAATCTCTCTTTTATTTTCCTGGTATAATTTGAGAGTGTGTTTTTTATTCAAATTCTCAATCCATAACTTAGTATCAAAATTCATTGTCAGTTCTTTTAGTTTTTCTTTATTTATTTCTCTTAGCTTCTTTGTATTTATTTCAATAAACTCCATATATTTCCTTACTATGTCATTCCATTGTTTGTCCAGTTTTTTGTCCATCATTTCTTTCATGATTGTTTTACTCAATGGTGTACCTTTATCCAGAACATATTTAATGTAACCCAATTTTGTTTCTATATCTCTTTTTAACATGGATGATGCTCCAATTTCGCCACGAAGAACAACTGTAGGTGTAAACCCTGGGGCTCCTAATATATTCCGCCAAACTGAATTTTCAATTCTTTGTAGCTCTTCTATTTCTTTCTTTTTCCAACATATTACTGCTGTTCCTGCCAATATACTAGGCAATATTGAGTGTATTGAGGCAAAAAATAGAGCAAATAGGGTGCTAGGTTACATTAAAAGAAATGTTAGCTACAAGAGTAAGGAGGTCATCCTTAAACTATACAACTCTTATGTCAGGCCACATTTAGAGTACTGTATACAGGCATGGTCACCACATTTTAGACATGATATAAACTTATTAGAGTCAGTACAAAGGAGGGCAACAAAAATAATACCATCCCTGAAGCACCTTGAATATGAAGATAGACTGAGGGTATTAAATATGTTTTCATTTGAAAGAAGGTGTGTGAGGGGAGATATGATTGAGCTTTTTAAAATCTTTTCTGGGATGGATAAATTAGATTTCAGCAAGTTATTTGAGTTAGAAGGTAGTAATAGAACTAAAGGCCACCACTTAAAGATTAAAAAACAGAGGTGCAGACTGGATGTTAGAAAATATTTTTTCACTAACAGAGTGGTAGATTATTGGAATAGTTTGCCACCTGAGACTGTAGACAGCCCAAACTTGAATGTTTTCAAGCGCAGATTGGATGATTATATGGGGATGGAGGGTTAATTTCTTACTTTTTGGTATGTGGATATGTTTCTTGACTCATTCCTGTGGATGCAGTTTCTTTTTATTGTATATTTTGGGGGATTTTGATTTTGTTTTTGACAGACTCCTATGGAGGCTTTAAATTATATATTGTAGATGCATGGTTGGACATTCCTATGGATTGTTAAATTGTATATTGTAGCTGCATGATCTGACAAAATCCTATGGATGCATTATATGGGTGGGATTTGATGGATACGGATGACCTTTGATAGGCCCTTGTGGCTTTTGTCATCCGTTAAATTATGTTATGTTATGTTATGTTAATCCAACGTTGGCAAAGATATACTAAATTGCACAATATTGTGATCACTACTACTAAAATGTGATTTTACTTTAACATTGTCCACTAGATTATCATTTGAGGTTAAACTAAATCTAAAATACTGTCCTGTCGTATTGGTTCTCCTACATGCTGCGTGAGAAAATTATCCATGGTTAAATCAAGAAAGTCCCGGGCTTCTCCCTCTGCATGCAAAGAGTCCCAATCTATTATCCTATAATTAAAATTACCTGCGATAACAATATTTTCTTCTCTTTGGCAAACTGTTCCAAGAATTTGAAATAAACTATCTTCTTCTACTTGTGATGCTGATGTACTTAAATAACATCCTCCAATAACAATATTGCTATTGTTTACATTACTTTTTATCTTACCCCATGCTGACTCCGTGTTTTCATTGTTCGTCAAGTCCTCTATTAATGTCGCTTTGATTTCTGATTTAACATACATCAAAACTCCTCCTCCTCTGTTACCTGTCTGTCTATCTTTTCTAAATGTGTCATAATTTCTCAGTTTTATTTCTGCTTCCCCAATTTTACTTGATGCCCATGATTCAGTAATTATTATTATATCTGGGTCTTTTTCATAAATATATGCATGTAGGTCAGGTACTTTATTAACTATACTTCTTGCATTAATCAAAACTGCTTTCAATTTTTTGTTTAACCTAGGACTATTTTCCTTAAAACTACGTTTATTTACAATAACATCTTGCTGGCTTACTGATGCTCTCTTTGGTTTGGCACCTTTTGAACTACTTTTCCTCAGATTATTATCCAGTATTTTGGATTTTGAGAACTTTGTCTCTTCTCTTTTAGCTGATTTCTTAATTTAAAGTATTCTTCCTGCTGCTCCTTGGTTATAACATAACATAACATAATTTCACGGATGACAAAAGCCACAAGGGCCTATCAAAGGTCATCCGCATCCGTCAAAACCCACCCACAAAAAGCACCATCACTAGGGAAAGACAAAATCAGAGTCCCCCACAATATAATATAACAGATGACAAAAGCCACAAGGGCTCATCATAGGTCATCCGAGTCAAATGGCCTCTTTTTTTAAGGCACCCAAACTCCCAGGAAAACTACATCCAGAGGATTGCATCCAGAAACAAGGGTATCACCAATCAAGGCTTGTCAAGAACTAAATCATGCAGCTATAGATATATACAAACAATATTAATATATACAAAACTTAGGAACCATCACAACCTTACCTCCCCATAAACTCATCCAACCTACTCTTAAATACATTTAAATTTGGACTACCTACTACCCTCGGCGGCAATTTGTTCCAGAAGTCTACCACTCTATTGGTGAAAAAATATTTTCTTAAATCCAACCTACACACTTGCTTTTTAATTTTCAAGTGGTGACCTCTAGTCCGATTTCCATCATCTAACTCAAAAAACTTGCTAACATCCAATTTATCTATCCCGGAAAATTTTTTAAACAACTCAATCATATCCCCTCTCACACACCTCCTTTCGAACGAGAACATATTTAATACCCTCAGTCTATCTATATATTCAAGGTGCCTCAGGGAAGGAATAATCTTTGTTGCCCTCCGTTGTACTGACTTGAGAAGGTTAATATCGTGTCTAAAATGTGGGGACCATGCCTGTATACAGTACTCTAGATGTGGCCTAACATAATAGTTATAGAGTTTAAGAATAACCTCCTTACTTTTGTAACTGACATTTCTCTTAATGAAACCCAGCACTCTATTTGTCCTATTTCTTGCTTCAATACACTGCTTAGAAAACCTTAATGACTTATCTATTACTACTCCTAGATCTTTCTCATCCTCTACTGAGCTCAGCCAATGCCTATCCATTTCATAGTTAAATTCTCTATTATCTTTTCCCATGTTAATAACTTTGCACTTATCAAGGTTGAAAGTCATTTGCCACTTATGTGCCCAGGATAACAATTTATTTAAATCCCCCTGCACTTTAAAATTATTATCAATATCTTTACTACAGCTGCTAATTTGGTATCATCATCCGCAAAAATTGACACTTTATTATTAACTGCCTCCCCAAGATCGTTTATATAGATGACAAATAATAATGGACCGAGAACTGATCCCTGAGGAACCCCACTGATAACATCCGAGTCAGTATATTATCAAGTATTTTTGTTTTATTCAAAATTTTGTATTTCTGGTCCCTATCCTTCACTTTTACAAACATCATCTTTGGCTTATTTCTATAATTTTCCTTCTTCAGTAACCTTTTTGCCTCAACTACTTCAATATTTGCGACTTGTAAAATATCCCAAAGTTTATTCAATATATCCTTGTCATCATTCGCATTCTGCAAATTCTTTTTATTAATTTCCCCGATGTCCATCTCACCAATTTGTTTTATATTCTTTATTATCAAGCAATTCTCTTTTTCTTGTCTTTGTCTATTTTCAAAAAACTCTTCTTTAGCTATTTCCTTTGTATTTCCTCTGAATTCTTCATTTTTTACCTGAATCACATCTTCAACCTTATTATCAATTTCATCTACCTTTTTTTCTATTTCATAATTTTTTTGTTTTAAGTTCAGTTACCAACTTTAAGACATCTACAGCCTTTGAGTCACAGTTTGAGCAAAACCAGTGAGTTTTGCCTTTCACAATTGTTTTCAAAGCATTGTACACATTATCCTCAATTTTCTCACAAAGTGTATGGAACCAAAGTCCACAATATTCACAAAGTAAAGCAGGTTCTGACTGTTTTACATTAATTTTACATTTTCCACATAAATCTGAATTTTTTGTTCTTTTATCCACCATTTTGCAATATCAAGCCTATTCTATAAGTTTTCAAAAAGCCTACACTTTTTCAATAATTCTGCTGCTGCTTTTCCTCTGTTTTTCTTATATACTCAAATGTAAGGTAATACTTCAGGTTTGGGGCACACTGTAGGTCGCGCTGTTAGTAGGCTACAATTTTGGGCTACAACATATCTCTTATGACGTCAGATGGTAGCTTCAGATGTGACCAATCACGGTGTTATATTTTTTTGTTGTTTTGGGGATTTATAACTTTTAGTCTGTATTATTTACTAAATATCTGTGCCTCTGCTCGTTTATAGTTTTTTCTAAGTAAGGTAATGTTTCTTGATGTCTTTTATTGTTTTTTTTTTGTTTTTATATTTTTTGTTTCGCAGTGAATGATAACAGCTTCTTACTGGCAATGTTGTAGCTATAAATAGAACCCGGTTAGCATTTGTTTCTCTTTGGTTATGGCTTTTTCGTGCTCTAGTTGTGCTTCTTCGTTATTCGAATTCAGGTCTATTTTGCATGACTGTGAAAAACTTTTAGATTATTTACAGGTGCACAAACTAATCAAGAAACCTATAAAAGTAAGTATTGTTTGTCATTAGGTTAGGTTTTTCTGCCAGTAAAAAGCTGTTGGGGAAAAAACCCCAAAATTTAAGGGGACTGCTCGTGGGGGAGATATCCCTGCAGGGGGACCACCCTGCAATGATCCTCAGTTTCAATCAATTGAGGGGGGTCTGGGGGTTTGCAGCCCCCTAGTATATACTCATATCCAAAAAATATAATGCCGTAATTGTTCACATCTGACGCTACCGTCTGATGTCATAAGACATATATTGTAGCCTATAAACAGCGCCACCTACCATGCGCCCTGAAACTGAAATGTTACCAAATGTAAATCTGTATCCCCATCAGCCAATGTTTATGTTTTTCAGTCTTCTCTTTAGGGATTTATCTAATGCTAATTTAAATTTTCTTTTACAGAATAAGCTTAATCTTATTTATTAATTAATTAGACTAAATGAGATAAATTTAAAATATTCAGTGGACTTTAGCATAATGCTGAAAAGGGGATGGTTTGGAGGTGGCCTTTGGAAGCCCAAAAATGTTCATTCTCTGGAACATTTGAGGTAAGTTTTCCTAGTTTAATCAGCATTAATTTTAACTAACATGAAAAGGATACAACAAGAATTATTATTGTGATGATATTCCCTTTTTTTTCTAATTAGTGAATAATAGTAATAGAAAAGTTGCTAAACATCATTTCCTATAATGTCAGTAGTGATCAGACATGTTCTCAGTGAGCTCTCTATTCAGTGACATTTTTTATTTTAGGATTTTTTGGTGTAATATATTTATGTTCAGGAAGATAGTTAACTTTGAGTATTAGACATAATACTAAAGGAATTTTTAATTATATTTTGAAAAGTTTCTCAGTATGGCTGTTGCTTTGGATGAAGTGAGTATGCCTTTTGATGTAAGTAGTGTGTATGTAGTTTGTGATTTTTGTGGTGTTAAAAGAAGAGCAAATGTATCTGAATACCCAGTGTGTTATGTAACTAGTGCAAATGTGGCTTTGGTAGATCAGTGAGTTGGTTGCATGATGAGTGCAAGAGATTGAGTTGGTGAATGAAGTGAGAAGGGAGGGATACGACTGTACGCACAAAGAATGTAGCTGGGACTAGTTGGGTGGAAGATAGGCCTAGACTAGGGACTGGAGAGAAAAAAGTGACTGATGTGAGTGAAGATGAATGGTGGGTGAATATGGATAGAATAGATAGGTTAGAATAGGTTAGGTCTGTGAGTAAGAGGGACATGGAACCTGTTAGTCAACTGAGAGTTTGTTTGCCGGTTGCTGGTGTAAATGATATGTCTAAGAGGTATGATAGTCTGGGTGTGAGAGGGATGCATGTGGGAATAAATGATGTAAAGAAGGTGGATTCATGTGAGTTACGAGAGAGGTACAAAAGGTTAGTTGAAAGGATGAGTGAAAGGCGTTTCGGGTGTGCTTCTAAGATTGGATGTGGGGATGGAAGGGTTGTCTTGTGCAATTGGACTGAGTAAGTATGTGAAAGGCCTGTGTGAGGAGTGGGGATTAGTGTTTGTAGATATTTGGAATGGGTTTTATGGGAATAAGGCATTGGATGGACTCCATCTAAGCCGAGATGGGGTTGACGGGTTGTGGCAAGAGTTAGTGTCATTGGGTCTTTGCAGGTGGGAAACTAGTTACTGATAGTGGTCAGGGAAATATAAGAAGAGTACAGGGTGGGGCAGGGAAAGGAAAGATATGAAGAAGAGATAGAGTGGAAGGTATATATTCTAAAAGAGGTGGTTCAGGGATAGGAGGGTTCAGTTATCTTTATACCAATGCTCGTAGTCTTAGAAATAAGAAAGATGAGTTATTTAGTTATATTATTGATGAAGATATAGATATAATATGTGTAATAGAATCATGGTTAATGAAAATAAATTTAATGACAATGTAAGTGAATTTGAACTACAGGGTTATGATATGTACATTAGTCAAAGGAGAGATAGGACTGATGGTTGGTTGATTATTTATATCAGAAATAGCATTTCTCCAAATCTAAATAATTCTATAAAGCAAGAAGAAGTTGAGTCACTGTGGATAGATATTAGGGTCAATAAAAATAGGATAATACACTTAGGAGCCTTTTACAGACCACTCGGACAGACTGATTGTATTGATGAGCTAATGATCAGAGAAATAAGGAAAGGATGTGAAGTAGATACAGTTATTCTTGGTGACTTTAATTTAAACTGATAGCAAAGGATAGAGCAAGTTGTAAGTTTATAGAATGCTTTGAGGATAATTTTTTGACTCAATTTGTTAATAATCCAACAAGAGGTGCCAATATATTAGATCTGGTTCTTTCAAATGATGATCACTTGTTTCAGGAATTGACTATCGGGGAAACATTGGGAAATAGTGATCATCAGATGGTTCATTTTAACTTGGGAATAGTGAAAGGTAGAACATCAACAAACTCCACAAAAACTCAAATTTTTATAGAGGAGATTACAATAAATTACGAAACTTGCTAAATCAGATTAGGTGGGATATAGAATTCAGAGGGAAAAATACTTATGAGATGTGGGACACTTTTAAGAAAATACCAAAAATAGTCCAAGAGCAGTGTATTCCAATGAAGGCTATTAGGAAGAAATGTAGGAAGCCATTGTGGTGGAATCAGGAGTTAGCTAGGAAAATTCCTAAGAAGAAAAGGGTATACCAGAGATTACAGAGAGAAAGTACTTTTGAGAATTTAAATCATTATAAGTCAACCAGAAATGAGCTAAATAAGATTATTAAGAAGAGAAAATGGGTGGCAGAAATTAATTTAACTCAAAATAATAATAAAGATCCAAGAAAATTCTTTAGCTATTATAGAATTAATAACACATCTAACAGTGATAAAATAAGGCCAATTAGATATGAAGGGGTTTTGAAAGAATCTGATGAGGAAATAGTAGAGGTTCTTAATGATCATTTATCTTCAGTATTTACACAAGAAAATTGAGATAGATTAATTGATGATAATTCTAGGTCAAGGGAAGTAGTGTTGAATACCATTAATGTGAACAGGGAAATAATTAAAGGGCTTATATTGGAGTTAAATACTAGTAAGTCATCTGGCCCAGACAAGATTCATTCTAGGTTACTCAATTAAGGTGTAGATAGTATTGCAGTAGCTCTTGGGAGGATATATACTAGATCACTAGAGTTTGGAGAAATACCTAATGATTGGAAATTAGCGAATGTAGTGCCACTTTTTTTAAAACAGAAGTAAAGAGGACCCGAATAACTTTAGGCTGGTAAGCTTAACTTCTATCGTTTGTAAAATTCTGGGAAGATAGTTAAGAAGGGGATTTCTGACCATCTAGAGTGTGGTAGGTTAATAAATGATGCTCAGCATGGGTTTAGAAGAGGTAGATCATGTTTAACAAATTTACTGGATTTTATGGATTATGTTACTAAACAATTAGATAAGGGAGAGAATATTGATTTAATTTACTTAGATTTTAGCAAAGCTTTTGATAAGGTTCCACATAGGAGACTAGTTCACACATTAAAAATGCATTGGATATGTGGTAAAGTTTTGAATTTGGATAGCTGTATGGCTGAAAGAAATGTAACAGAGAGATGTACTGAATGGGGTGAGGGCACAGTGGAGGGACCTTATCAGTGACGTATCTCAGGGATCCATTCTAGGCTCTTTATTATTCATAGTTTATATAAATGATCTTGGGGAGGCTGTAAATAGCAAAGTGTCAATTTTTGCTGATGACACTAAATTGGCAGCTGTAGTCAAAGAAGTTGAGGGTAGCTTTAAAGTGCAGAGTGACTTAAATAAGTTATTAGCTTGGGCTCAAAAGTTAAGACCATTTCCCAATTTTTTTTTTTATTGCTTACTGTTTGAGAGGAAACTCCCAATTTCTTTGCAATATCTTTCTGTTTTAGTCCACTATCACTTAATAAAACTTTTCAATTTTCCAAGTACTTAAGTCACTGACTTTATCCGTATTATCCACAGGCAAGCAAAATTCACAGTAGTTGAATTACTGGGTCAGTAACAGCAAAAGAGAATAGCTAGTACACCCTCACCCTGCGAAGTCTGAATTGGAACTGAGGCACGAAACTAATAGTTGTTGCAGCAGGCAAAGCTAAATCGGTGTTGTCTTCTTTTATTTCAACAAGTTTGCCAGAAAATGAAGAAAAACACACTAATATGTAGTCTCCAACAATTTAGAATAGTTATTTCACACTAATATGATAAAATAACATCATTATTGACTTTTGACTTATTAAATAGTTTTAAGTCACCTTTTACCAGAAAAATTATGAATTTTCAAGAAATCCATAATAATTTGATCATTACTCTCTCTCTCTCTCTCTCTCTCTCTCTCTCTCTCTCTCTCTCTCTCTCTCTATATATATATATATATATATATATATATATATATATATATATATATATATATATATATATATATATATATATCTCGCTCAAATGGAAAGCATAATTCCAATGCTTACATTTGTGAAAATGAACTGCTCAAGACTTTTTAAAAAATTACTTTAAAACTATTCTTTGGGCAATTTACCTCATCCTAACCCCACTTAATGCCCACTAGATCAGCAGTCAACCTCTCCTGAATCAGATCCTTGTCTGTTGCTTGAGTTTGCCTCCCCTCAGAAATCAGCCAACAAATCTGATCTTAAAATCTTTGAGTATAACTGATAGATTTGGCTTAAGATCTGGATAACCCCAGCCTCTGTACCATAATGTGCTCTGGTTGGTTAGTTTAAGCCTCTCCTTGATCTTCTAAATAAGCATATAAACTTGAAATTTCTTTTTTAAAAATTAGTTATTGCCCAGAGACATTCAGAGGCTGATACTTCTCAATACAACTCAAGATCAAACCTTGAAAGTCTTATTAATTTTTTTCACTAGTTTTCCTGATGACAAGTTTTAAACTTAACCCAGTCGTTAGGGTTTCCCAGGCTTGTATTAGTAGTACATCAAATTAATGATATCAAGTCCAGTACATGCTGCTCTGGTTCTTTGTCAAATGAAAGTGATTCCATGAATGTTTTGATAACTCCTCTAAGATTTCACCCAAATTTCCATCAATATATCTACATTTTATCAATAATGTAACGGATGCATAGGCTTCTGATTTCATGCAAAAAACAAAGAACTTCTTTTATTCTTACTCCAACACCTTCTTTTTGAGTTCCACCTTCATTTTGGGGGGGACAGCTTCAAGTGGAACTGGGTTTACCATTCATCCGATTACCAAAGAAGTGTTGAATGAGGGCTATGATTCATTCTGCGAGGTTGTTTGTGAGCCTCATAATACCAACCCGCTTCTTTGCACACGTGAAACACGAATCTGTGTTCCATGTTTCAGGACTCAGCTCAAGGAAGGTTGGTTGCTAGCCTCCTAGGAGACTTTTGAAGATCTGCATCAACTGCACTGAGCAGAAGGTGGAAAGCGGTCTGTTGAGAATGATTGGTGTCTTTGACTCAGGGTGCTGTGGATTCTTGATCATCAGACGCTTCATCTCCTCTACCATCTTTGCCTTCTGCTCAGGGCTGATGTAGTCATCAAAGATGGCCAGTCTGATTAGGTCCTCAGAAAGGTACCAGAGATGGTGCTGCATCACACATTCGCCACTGACACAACCCAATCATTGCAGATCCTCTTCACATCAGTGATGAAGTCCAGGTCGTTCTTCCAGTATTTTGCATAAACCATGGTCATAAAGAATGCAAACTCAATAGATTCCCGCCAATTCCCAGCTGGTTATAGAAGAGCAGGATCTTCACAGCGTGGATGGCCTTGGCCATCCATCTGGCGATGTAGTAAGCAACCAGGATCATGGAAGGATGTAGGGACTCCTCCTCCAAGGTAGCCACGCTGAACAGGATGATCTCTTTGTAGTCTTCGCATGGATGATTCCCACAGTCCAGCAGACATTTCAAGTGACCAACCATCTCAAGGTGGCGAGGTTCTTTGGATGAAAGAGTGGTTGGTGCAGGGGCTGTCGTCAGCTCTGCTCAATGAAAGGCCAACAATTCTGGAGCCTCTTGAAAAGGGAGGTGTTGGGGCCAGATGATGGACCCATGCAAGCCTCGAAGACATCCTTCAGAACAACTTGCAGGATGTGGTGACGGCATGCCAACCACACCAGGGGCTTCTTCAGTGCATGTTCAAACCTGATACACACTCCTTGAACCACCCCTGTGATGACGGCCCTCGTGTCAAATGCCATTCCAATGATGTTGACTCCAAGCTGCTTTCCTGCATCAGCTTCAAGACAGTTTCTGTAATAGCTTGTCCTGTCCCATCTGCAGACACAGGAACACCAAGAAGTTCCTCCATATCCTCCCTGGACACCCTCTCCTTCAATGACCTTCCATCTGCTAGACTGGGTAATAACTTGCCATCCCAATGCAGAACCAAAGGGAATTCAGGCTTAAAGGAGAAAGACATGCCAATCTCTTTGCGGTTCTTGACTCTGGCCCAGTGGATCAACAAATGTTACACAGTGATATGTTCATTGTTGTGGCTGAAGCTCATTGCAGCAGCATTGTAGGAGGATGTCGCAGCACAGATGGACCGATTTTCATGCTCCCAAGCAAGGGTCATCAGCTCTTTGGTGAGCTTGTTCTCATGAGGAGGTTGATGGCATGGAGGTTTAGATGGTGTCAGAGCTTTGAAGTCATTATCAGTGTCTTCGTTGCTCGATGAGGATGAAGTAGAAGACTCCCAAGCCACGTCACAATCAAGAGTAGAGGCTGAAACAGCCATGTCTTCTTCTTCATCTCCTCCATCCTTTGTCTCTTACATTGCTTCTCCTCAGTCACTCGCTTCAGCTTCTGATCCATGCCAGCCATCGAGCAACTCTTCCAGTCCTCCGCCTGAGCCTCCAAGAATACCTTGTCTTCCTTGGAGATCTTTGCTTCCATTGCCTTGGAATGCACAATGGTGAACATGTCTTTGAGGCTATCTCTAAAGGTACATCTCTTCATGTCTTCCATCTCTGTCTTCCATGACTTTGATTTTGTCAAGGCACCGTACTTGTACAGGCAGTTTGAGGATCATCTTCTTCACCCATGACACATCCAACATCACAATATTAGCAAGTCATCACACTTTCAAGACCTTCTCAGTGGTAGAAGCTGCTGCAGCAAGAACCTCCTGGATCTTCCAATGGAACAAAAACACCTGGAGAACCTCGCCTCTCGATGGAAGATGATTCCCCGGGAATGATGATGATGGTGACTTACTTCTTCAGTAGATATATAACATCCTTACATCATTTTTGCATGCCATCTCGTTAGACCTGGAAACACAAAAGAGACCAGAATAGTTTTTTGATAGTTTGTTTTGACTTTTTTGAAGTAACGCAAGCACCCTTGCGCAACTTCATTCCCTGATGCCGAGCAGAAAACTAAATGGAATGCGCCACCTGTAAAAGACAAGAGAGGAAGTTTAAAATTTTCCTGTTTGAATTTGTCATGAGAGAAATGAAGGGCAACATGTGTTGGACTGTATCTGGTTCACTTTGGTTTCTTGGGACACCCTACTGGTCATATTCTTGAAGAGAACTATATCTGCACCCCAGTGCTGAGGAGAGATTGTACCAGTATTCAGCCCCCAGTACTTTAAACAACTATCAGTGCCCATCAGTCGAGGCTGTGTTTAGCCACCCTGTAGTGGATATGATACATCCACCTCACCTAGATGCAATCCTCTTCTTGACCTGCCAGGAAGACCCCTTTTTCAGAGTTGTGGAAATGCATTGAAAGGATTCAGGGCAAGTTCTCGCAGGACTCCTTTTTCATCCTCTAGGAGAACAGAACTGCATTCTTAGACCATGAGTCCATGGTGGTCTTTCATGGCAGCTTTCTCCTCTTTCTCTAGCCAGGATGCTTGTTGATGGCTGCTGACTAGACTTTACCTTGAGAAGGAGGGAACCCTTTAATGATGTTTATGCTGTGAGTTGAGCTCCAGTCTGTTTGTGTGATGATACTGCCCATGGTCTGTACAATATCTTATATGCCATGCTTTTATACTTGAGTAAGCAAGGCATAAGATTTCTGCTAGCTTTGTTAACAGGATCTGCATGGTGGGTATCCTCCCAGATTCATAGCTGAGATGGGATCACTCCTCCAGCTGGTTTCTGCCCATTTTCTCAACTTCTTGCATGTGTAAATTGATGGAGAAATTGGTTAATGTTATGTTAAATTATTTTGGGGATAGTGGAGGCCATCTGTCTCTTGCACAGTGCGTCTTTCTCAAGTTTCACCAAATGGATCTTATGCTCCAGCTAGAAAATTTAGACAGCATTTCACCACTGTGTTTTTTGATCTGAAGAAAGTTTATGTTCATGGGATCATGGAGACCCTCCACACTATGGGTGAGAGCCTCCCAATTTGTTTGAATTTCTATGAGATCTTCCTTTGTGTGTATGGGTTGGGGGGAGCCCTCTCTGGTCCAATAGGGCAGGAAGAGAGAATCCTGCAGAGGTACCCTCAGTGTCTCCCTCCTTGCCTTGAGCATTGATGACATCACCTCAGTCCCGCTGGAAGATGTTCTTGCTACGTTCTATGTAGATAACCTTTCCATCTCTTTTGGTGCTGCTCAGATGTCTACTCTGGAGTGATGACTCCCACAAACTCTGAACCACATCTCTCTTTATGCTGAAGTGCACTGGTTTTGGTTTTCTCTGTCCAAGATTAAGGTTGTGCACTTCTGTTGTCATCCATGGTTTCACCCTGACCCAGACTTGTTCCTAAATGGGGCTCACCTGAATGTTATGGAATCACACCTCTTTATTGTTCTTGATTTTGACGTACATCTCCCCTGGAAGGCCCATATTAGCAGTGCTTGGTTTGCTGATTGGGCTATCACCCTTCTTTTTTACCATTCCTTTGTTGAGTCAAAGTTAGACTACGAATGCAAGTTTTACACATCTACAGTTGAGCATGAATTGTGGAAGGTGGACTTGATCCACTACACTGGTCTCCATTTGGTGACCACCATCTTCTGCATATCCTCTATAGAAAACCATGTTGATGTTTGAGAGATGCTGCTCACTCTTTGCTTTACACAGTGTATTATGTTCTTGTACGTGTGAGCTCAGATCTCCCTCAGTCATCAATGGATTTCAAGGCCAATCTCAACAGCACCTATGCCATTACATGACACCAATCATACCCTAAGCCTTTCAGATTTATGCTAAGGCAACTCCTTTGACAGGTTGTTGTAACTCTTCAGCTGATGGTGACACTGGTTATGCCCAAGATGCTACCCTGCAGGGTACTGTAGCGGGCCAAAAAATTTAGACTAACCCCAATCGATCCAACCCGCTTCCTACACTAATCCGGACGTGAGAAATCGAAGGAGAATGAAACGGATTGTATGTACAGTCCTTTACTAACACGAAAAAAAATACAATATTTACAAAAATATGGGTAAATATGCACCCAATGAGCCTATATATATATATATATATATATATATATATATATATATATATATATATATATATATATATATATATATATATACTAATCAATCCTATCTTGGAACCAAATCAATCAAAAAATATATATTAATACTAAGAGTGCATATACAAAAGGGGACAACCAAAACAAGAGACAACAAAAGAGGAGTTTTCTTACGTGGTACCACGGTTTATTATTTGCCGGCTTCCCCGGGGGAAAATCTTGTTGGTAGTCACTCTTGTGACAAAATTGGGTGTGCGGGGCTTTTGGTACCTGCCACCTCGGAGCTCAGATGTCTTTAAGATCTAGTCAAGTACCATTAGAAGACTTCTTATATCTTCTTTGAATATCTTCAAAGATATTTTCTTACAGTGGCTCTTGCAAAATGCAGGCAATGTTTTTGTTTGATTTGTTCTTTTCTTTTTTTTTTCTTCTATTCTGGTGTGGTGGAGCGAATGTGAGTGTGTGTAAAAGGGCCATTCTCCTACCCCTTTTCTAAGTACCCTCTCCCTCCTTCTGTAAGAATGTGTGTGTGAGTGGGAATGGGTTTTTTTATTATATTTTCTTTTGTACAGTACCACCTGAGAATGTTTGTCACTACTACTCCCAAAGCTTGTACAGAACAGAGAGTACTGTTTGAATTTTCTTTTAAGCATACACTGTGTCCTGCTGGTGCCATGCTAGTGTACATGGATGGTTCCAAATCCGAAGAGGGGGCTGGCTTTCCTGCCTTCTTGTTTGAAGCAAGTGAGGCTCTATCAGATGCTGCATGTCTTCACAGCCAAGCTGGTTGCAATACACTGCTTGGTATAGGAGATTGAGCGGTGCCCACTTTAGGGCTATAATTGTGATATACATTGACTTACACAGTACCCTTAGTACCCTCTTGGCTCTAGAATCTCTGTACCCCTTGGATCGCAGTATCTCTGATAACAAGGCAGGCTTGAGGCAAGGGTTGTCTTCTGCTGGGTTCCTGGACATGTATGGAATGCAGGAATTGAGGGTGCCAAACAGACTACAATGCATGGATCAGGTCAAACCTCCTATCCCCAATTCTGGGGATAGGAAGGGCCACTAACATTCTTCCTGGTACTTTGGGTACGCTTCTGTATGTCAGGTTGAAGAGTTCTTAAGCTGATAGCTTGTTTTTAATTTATATGTACCAATATTCTTGAAGGAGGTAAGTCTCCTTCAAGGCATTTAATATTTTAATTTTTCAAATAGATTTGTCTGATTTTATTATGGATATCAAATTTTGATAACTCTTGCATTGGCTATGCTCATATTAGTTGCCACCATAAAAACAAAACTAGAATCCCCCTAGAGTCAGCCCCTCTAATGTGTGTGCCATGCACCTGAACTGAGTAGCTGAACAACTTTATTAAGTCCAAGAAATGATCTGAAAGCATCCATTACTAGGGATATTTTCTTCTTAGAAAGGCACAAATCGGATATTGCTTATATATTGTAAGAGAAGCTGTAAAACTGAGCTTGAGAAATTCTATCACATATATATTCTATAAAAATGTCACCTTATTCCCATTTTTTGGGGGGGTTCTGGATTATTGTTTGAATTATAAGATTTACTAATAAATATAAAGGGCATGAATTTGGTTCTAAGCGCAAGGAATATCTAAACTTGTATTTTACAAAATGATCTTTGAAACAAAAAGAAATTATTTTTATGATTATATCTTTTGGGAGCCCATAATTTTTCTTTCCATTTTTGTTAATTGAAAAAGATATGACCTTAATTACTTGGTATTTAATCTTTCTCAATGAGCGATTGCATCACTTGTCTGCTTGTACATGTAAGTTTTGTAATTCCTTCCAGATATTTGTATTCCGTATTGAGTAAGAATCAAGTAGTTCAAGACAGCAATCGCAGTCTCCTTGTTGAAACCCTTAGATCAATTGCAGAAATCCTCATTTGGGGAGATCAAAATGATTCATCTGTTTTTGAGTAAGTCTTCCATAACTTTATAGTAATTAATTGAAGATAACTTTTCACCTACAGTATATAAAGAATATTTTACTGAAATTAGGTTCAAATCTGACCCTAAATCTTATTACCTAAAATTATTTAGTAAATGATCAAGTTGTATAATTTCAATATCTGGAGTAAATTATTGAAAAGCGATTATTTCAATTATATTTTTATTCTTATTGTTGAGTCCTGTTATCAGCTACATTTTCATCTTTAGCTCTTCTTCCTCCTCCATCTTCGTTACCTTGTTCTAAGTATTTTCAATAATAAATTTTTCGTTCCAGTTTTTTCTTAGAAAAAAACATGCTCAGTTTTTTCCTAAAAATTATGAAGCAGAGATGTGGCAGCTATGTTTGTGTTCAGTTGTTGCAGACTTTAAACATATTATTTGAAAATATCAGAAATGAAACATCTCTCTGTAAGTTTTTTATTTACTTTCATAGATTATTAGAACTTTTTCTAAGGCAGTTTTTTTATATCTCAGTCTAAAATATTGAAAACCATTTTTACATCATTGAAACTGAATGAGAGGGGATAACCAAAGCCTTTGTACACCCAGAGAAAAAGAAAATAGAGACTGATTGGGTTCTCTGCTCAAGAAAATTCTGCACCTATAGCAAAGACATTTCTTTCAGTGCAATGATTTGCATAAATGCACATGGATTGGGCAAACGAGTTGGAGAACTTAGGAATAAGATTGATATGTGACTAGTAAGATAGAATATGCTGTGGGATGTATTTGAAGTAAAAGCTGTGAGGTATGAGTATGGGATTATCTGATCACAAAGGCTTCAGCGCAGTACCACCTCAAAGAAGAGAATTAGGGGGCTGGGAAGTAAAAGTAAGGTCTGATCACATGATTCTGCTGTGTGAATTTAAATTGGTTGGTGCATAGATGAAAAGAAATGAAGATAGAAAGAAAGAGAGAATCAGAAATGAAAGGTTATTGAACCAGAAAGAGGAGAATATGTAAGAATGCTTGAGAATAGAAGAGAGGAGATAAGTATGAGTATGGAGATAGAGCAAATGTGGGACAATTTTATGGGTGTGGTAGTAGTTTGTGCATTGGCTGTTTGGATGTCTCTGGACTGGAAAGAAACAATGGGCTGAATGCTGATATGAAGTGTGTATTTGAAAGCAAAAAAGGGGGTGTACTTGCAAATGCTTTAATAGTGCAGATGAAGATTTCAGCGCGATGCCCCAACAGGGAGGTACCCTGTGTAGCATCTTACATTTAGTGCCTAGAGGAGCAGCATGCCCTCCCAGCCTGAGTGAAAGTAGGGAAGGCCCCACTCACTAGGTTGACTTGAACTCTTTGTTGAGCCCTTAGAAGTCTTTAGAAGTTGGGTTGCTTTCTACTGGTCCCTCTCTGCACCTCTTTTTCTATGATTATCCCATCAGCCCTTTCTCTATCCTAGCCTAGCTGGGAATACCACTTCTACTACACCTGAAACCTGGATGACAAGCACTGTCTCCCAATGTGAGTGCCTGTATAGATTGTTACACCCAGTATCGAGGAGGATCTACACAGCCTGAGTGAAAATAGGGAAGGTCCTGCTCACTGGGAGGAATTGAACACTGACAGGGTCTGAAGAAGCAGTGTGCATCCTCCTCATCCTTCTAAGCACCCTCTTTTCTCTCTTACTTTCCTCTCTCTGTTTTTTCTAAGCCCAAGAACCTGACCAGCCGCATAATGATGTCGGAAAGAAGGCTTTTGAACATCTATAAATGCCCTTAATACAATTATTGGGAAGATCAGTTTTACCCCAATGACTCCTTACCATTCAAGTAATGGACGGATACCTCCCTGAAGCCTTTCTTGGGTGAATAAGGCTCTACTAATGGTGGGTGGGCTTTGCTCCTTTGTTGGCCACCAGACCAACTGGGGTTTTGTTTCTGGGTCTGCCAAAATAGATTTTCAGATCCTGGCTTTCCTGTCGATGATTATTATGACATAGTAAGGAACTCTACCCTGTCTACTTGGGTCAGTTTCTACCCAATTTCTCTAGCCTCGTGCATGTGCAAGTTAATGGAGAGATTTGTAAATGTTAGATTAGCCTTTTTCCAGGACAATAGAAGCCACCTTTCTTATGCAAACTGTGGCATCCGCAAGTTCCACTCAACACGAGATGCTCTGCTCCAGCTGGAAACTGCTTGTTTGGCAAGGCCTTCCTTCATAGACCACTACTTACTGTTTTTCAATCTGGAGAATGTCTATGATACTGCATAGTGATGTGGTATCATGGAGACCCTCCACATGATGAAAGTAATGGGACAGCTCCCAATTTTCATTTCTAAATTCCTATGAGATCATCAATTCCTTGTACAGGTATGGGGAGGGGAGCCTTGTCTGGTTCATTTGGGCAGGAAGAGGGCATCCTGCAAGAAAGTGTCTTCACTGTTGCACTCTTTATCCTGGGCATCAATGCTATCACCTCAGTGCTGCCAGAAGGCATTTGCACCATGCTCTATGTGGATGACCATTCAGTCTCTTTTGGTGGGAGTTCACCTGGAAGTGGTGGATTCAAACAGTTTCTTTAATCTTGTTCTCAACCGATATGTCTCCTGGGAGGCTCATATTTGCAGCCTTAGGTTCTCTTGTACCTGCACCTTGGACATTCTTCATTCCATGGATGGTCAGCACTTGGCCTCTTGCCTTGCTTTTTTACTCATCCTTAGTTGGTTCAAAGCTTGACTACAGATGTACATCTGCTGCCGAATGTTTATTGGGAAGCTTGACTCTACTCTATTCACCACACTAGTATCCATCTGGTGATTGATGCCTTCTGCACATCTCCCATAGAGCCTACTTGTCGGTACCAGAGAGACACTACTTGCTCTGCACCAAACACTGCATTGTGTGCTTGTATAAACAAGCCCGTATCTTCCTCAGTCGATAATGGCACTCACTGCATCCAAGATTGAACTTGATGGTGCCTATGCCACCAAGAGACGCAACAGGCCTTATAGGTTTAGGGCTAGGAAATTGCTTCAAGAGCTCAGTCTAATTCTCGGGCCAATGGCTTAGCTTGTTCTGCCCAGGATTCCACCCTGGTGCCTACCATCTTTGACTATTTGCCTCATTCCTCCGCTCCCAAAGCTTCCACACCCCCGGGAGTATTAAGTTCAACCTCTTTGGAGCCGGTCTTTATGCCAAGCTGGTTGAAATTTCCTATACAGTATGGGAGATAATACCCTGTCGCTTATGGGCATTCTAATCTCTGTAACCCCTGGTTTCTGGTATCTGTATGTGCGGATATCAAAATTATCTAGGTTCCTGGACATTTAGGGATTGTGTGAGATGAGAGTGTCTCCGAGGACTGGGTAACCAGATCAGCATTTCCCTTTTCCTTCCTCACCCTGACTCTATGGCAGGAATCAGTTCAGACCTCTAGACTGTCTGGCAAAGAAGATGAGAACCAACCATCGGGAACCTTTAAAGTTGCACGATATCAGGCCATGTCTGTTCTCCTGCACCTACCCCCCCGATGCCTCAATAGCTTCAGGTTGCTTTCTGCCATCTTTGAATCAGGTCCACTCTTGGGATGCATCACCCTTTGTAGTGTTCACTTGTGATGGAGTTTTTGTGGTTTTGGTTGTTCTTTTGCTATTATCTTTAAAATCCCTAAATATTTTGGCTAATTTGTTTGTTGTGACTTATGCCCATGTAGGTTGTTATCAGGACCCCTTAACCCTTTGACTACCAAAAGGTTTTTTTTTAAAAGAGTATCTAATACCGGTACCGTAAAGCTAGGCCTATATAATAATAAAATATAATAGTATACCAGTATAAAATAAGATAAAATAATATATGACTGTGTGTGTAAAAATAGAATAGAATAATATATGACTGTGTATAAAATAGAATAGAATAATATATGACTGTGTATAAAATAGAATAGAATAATATATGACTGCGTATAAAATAGAATAGAATAATATATATAAAAAATATACATAATAAAATATAAACTAAAATGTCATTGGGACATATTGTCCCACTGGTAGTCAAAGGGTTAAATTAAAAAAAACAAATCAGGGCGAAAGAAAAGTGAAACGAGTGATTAAATAGAGCATGAAAACACCAAATGAAATATTTGGACAAAAGATGAAGGAATAAGGGTGGAGAACCAAAAGAACAGGTTGTGTGAACATCAAGAAGAATGATAAGTTACTTGTGAACAATGTGGTCAAAAGTACTTGTATAATGTTATTATGAAAGATGATGCAAAGGTCAACATGATCGGTTTCATGGGTGTAATACAGGTGCTGTTTCAGGGTATGTAAGAGAGAAGCAGGCAAGAGGTCGTTACTGCTGTGAGATTTCTGAAAAATGGGAAGTCCGATGGAGTAGATGATAGTGGCTGAGTTGCTAAAATGTGGTAGTGATTATATTATGGAATGGGTTTGGTGACTGTGTTGTTAGACATTTGAAAGTGGAGGAGTGCTTGAGGACTGGAAGAATGCAGTAATAATGCTGTTGTATAATGGTAAAGGGGAGAAAGTTGAACAAAAACTAGCTTGATTGTATACAGGGGATGAAGAATATCTTGGTTTCATGGATCTGGAGAAAACATATGATTGTGTAGATAGGGTACATTATTCCAGATCTTAAGTATGTAAGGATTTATGGAGTGAATGATAAACTATTGGATGGTGGGAAGAGTATGTTGGAAGTAAGGCATATATGTTAGGCTAAAAGATGGCTGTAGTGAATGATTTTACCATGGTTATTTAATATATTTATGGATGAAGTACTGAGAAAAGTATGTAATAGTGTGAGATTGATGAGGAATGGTTAGAGATTTGTTCTATGTTGGCATATGCTGATGACGGTGTTGGTGGCTGAGAGGGAGAAGTGCTGATTGATTGAAGCTTTTTACAGTGTTTGAAAGAAGTAGTTTAAAAGTGAATGCAGTTAAAAGTAAGCTAAATATATTTGGGGTAAGAATGGGGTGGAGTATAATATCCAAGTGTGTGGTGTCACCCTTGAATAAGTGCAAAGTTTTACCTGATAAATATAATATTATTAATTACTTAGCTTAATAATTATATCAAGGTAAGAACAGATCACTGATCGAGAATTGTGGGTACCCATGATAGCCATAACCTGTAGAAGGAGAGATGAATTATGAGTCAGTATCAGAGAAATAACCTTAAATTGATACATATTTGTTGAAATTATAAACAAATATGAATTTTGAATAAAATAATGATAAGTAGCATTCATTTCTTGAAAAAAAAGTGTAATTTTGGACCCTCCCCCCCAAAAAAAATCCTGGGTTTTTCAAATTTCACTTGAAAAAGCCCCCCCAAACCCAGGTTTTTTAGGGCTGGGTTTTTTGATTTGTCAACCCTGGATACATTGGAAATGTTAGTGGTACTGATGAAACATTGCACCCACGTTTTAAATGGTAGAAAAGTCTTGGAGGCATTTAGAACCTTAGTGAATGCTAAGGGTTTGTGTGCAATGTACCCTGAAGCTACAGAGAGTATGATGGTGCCACTCTCATTGTATGTGATTATGGTATGGTGGAATAAGTAAAGATCTTGAGATAGAGGAATGCAAATTGACAACTTGAAAGGGATGTTTGGTGAGAGAAAGGTTAAAGTGAGGAATCGCTGGGTGAGTTATGCTTATAGTGTGAATGAAGCTGTAAATGTTATGAAGTGGTATGGACATATAGGAAGAATGTATGGAAATAGCCTTGTAGAGAGAATGTACTATTGTTCAAGGTGTGAGAAGTATTGGAAGATCATGTTGAAGGTGAGTTAAGTAAATGAGTGTTCGAGAGAGAAAGAGCTTTCTGAAGAAGAAGTGGATGATATTGTTTACGATAGATTTGCATGGAGGGGATTTGTGATGGGCATGGTTGGTGCCTTCGGCTGAGAGACAAACCCATCACTACGAAGGGCCTTGGACATGGACAAAATATTGGGTAGCCATGTGCTAATAGGGTATGAAAGGGGTGGGAGGGGTGGATTGTTTTAATAGCATTGAGGCACACCATTTACTTTGTAGGGAACTGGTAGAGGTTGAAGTCTCCCAAAACATATTTTTGGTATTGCTATATTGTACTAACAACTTAGAATTTATTGCCTTGAATTTGCTGCATTTTAAGAAACATTTTCTCTAAATCAGGTTAGTAATTTTCCTAATATTTGCAGATTACCTTCTTTCCAACAACCATGTCAACTCCATAATCATCCACAAGTTTGATTTCAGTGATGAGGAGGTGATGGCCTATTACATATCATTCCTGAAGACACTCTCTCTCAAACTCAACTCCCACACCATTAGTTTTTTTTATAATGTGGTAAGCATGACCAGTTTTTCCCATTTTCATTTGTTTGCCTTCTCTGGTATTGATCAATTAGGAAGAAATCAATTTTATGAGATTATCATTTAATTATTATCAACTTAAGAGTGACACTGGTTTGAGAAGGGAGAAAATTTTAAATATCCAAATTTAAGGGATTGAGGAGATACAATTTCATCTCCCATAGTTTCACCCACGTGCCCTAAGAAATGTTTTTTTGTGTGAAAAAGATGGATGGTCACTGGTTGATGCATATGTATCATACTCAATGCTAAAGTTTATTATATATTTTGTTAATCTTCTCAATGTTTTCTTCCCCTTAAACTACATGCAATATGGTACATCCCATGGAGGTTACCAAAAATGAAAAGTTAATCCTAGCACTTTATTATGGTTTCATACAAGGGTGATGCATAAAAAAAGTAGCCTGAGTTCTTCAGCATAGTGTAAATACAGATCAATACTATCAAATAAGTAAATTTAAATTAACATATTTATTCTGTATTGATTTGTATTTGTGTTATGGTATGGAACCCAGACTTGTTAGTATTGCTCTCCCCTCAACCTTTTTGTCTACCCGCACTTTGTACCAAGAGGAAATGTTCTCACCTGGATAGAGTTTGGTCCACTAGACATGGTTCCTGGGTGGACTGCATTCCATCCTGGGATTACATAGCACCGGGGTATGATAATAATAGGTGATCAATCACCCTACTCATTATTGCACCCGCCTATCTCTACTTCTCTTTATTACATACCCTCCTCTCCCTTTCCAAACTTGGTCTTTTATCCACAGAGGTGTGGTTGCATGGCACTCTTTCATCCTCTTATAAGCCTTAGTTGAGTGGCAGTGGATACCGTGAGGTCCCTTAAACCTGCCCTGAGGGCCGAAAGCCCACTGGCTAGGACAACTATTAGGCATGGGGTGTGTTGGGCCATCAACTCTGGTCCATTGGCTTGTCAAGGCCCCTCTTTAGCTCAAACCTGTTGGCCAAGTTCGTGTAAATGATCACATTTTGGAATTTTATGATCCTATGGAGACATCTCTTAACATCCCAAGGCATTGGGATGCACAATGCCTTAAGGGGAGGCTGGCCGCATAGAGCCCCTTTCCCTGAGCAGACCATGGTCCCTGAGTTGGTGTGTGAAAGTTGGAATCTCTACCACGTGAAGGTATTCATGCCACTGCCACCACTTTGGCCATATGAATCGCTCCTGTAGATGTGTAAAGTCGGGTTTATCCGGTGTGTATAAGTTGCTCCAAGGCCGCACACGATAAGTCCTTATTGTGTATGGGCAAGTGTGTTAATTGTGGAGAGCCACATCCCACTTCTTCAAAGCAATGTGGTCAGTATCTCCTGGAGAAGAAAATCCTGGCTATTCAGGCTACGGATTGTCTCATTTAGTGAGGGTAAGGACCTAGTCCTGGTGCGCCCATCGATGCCTGGGACATTTTATGCTTCAATTTTTAAAAAAGGAACCCTTCAGTTCTATGAGCACAGTCATTTTTGTGCCCATTGGAAGCCCTTTGTGGGTTCTACTCACCTCAGGTTCTACCCTGTTTGAGCGGTGGCACAAAGGGTTACTCACAGGAGGCAGCACCCCTGAAGGTGTTCGTGAGGTTGTTTTCCTGTGTTCCTAAAGCTGCCCACAGAAAGGACAGCTGCCATTGAGCTTCACTTCCTATGCCCCCACCCAAGGATGGTCTTGGTGGCTCAGAGGCGGAGGATTCTCCAAAGGAGGGAGCCCCGCCTACTGAAGGTTTTGAGGCGGAGGGAGGAAAACACTTGCATAGTGAACCCAACCTCCCCCAATAATGCAACCAAGGTGACAGAGCCTTATTCAGTCAGCAGTGCCCGTAGTTCTGTCTCCGGGAAGCGTACGGTCATTCCCGTGAGGATCTTTTCTTTCAACAGGGCCCCCGCATCTACTCTGAGCTAGGCCTGGAGGGCATATTCCTTCATTGGATTGCTGCAGCCTCCGGGCAACTAGGAGGAGCTGCGGAGGCTCATTCCCTCCCATTTCCTGTTAGCCATCTTTTTGCAAGAGACCATGGTGGGTACATGCCCACTGCCCACCCTACTGGAATATAAGGATTTTGCAACCCCACCACATGGGATGGGGACTGGGCAGGATGATGCAAGATTTACACCTGAAACAATGTCTCCGTTCTTCTCTTTGATTTAAATACCTCCTTAAAGGTAGTGGCAGTGCAGCTGCATCTGGATTGTAGGTATACTATTATTTCTGCGTACATTCCACTGTCAGCCGACTTCAATGCGGGGGAGACTCCACCGCGTCATGGCATGATTGCTGAAGTTCTTTCTACCTCTCAGTATTTTAAATGGTAGACACCCCCTCTGGAGAGACTAATTAATCATTTACAGAGTGCAGTTCTTTACTGACCTGATTTCTCTTTGTGGTGGGCATATATCTCTTCTCTTAACATGAAGACCTCTCTTGCATAGGTGTGGAAGCGAGTCAAAAGAATTAAGGGCAAGTTCTCACAGGACCTCCCCCCTCGTATTCTCCAGTAGAATGGGGCTGCAATCTTAAACTCTGCTTCTCTCTTGGAGTCCTTCGCAACTGCTTTCTCTCCATTTTTAGCCAGGATGCTTCTCTGTCAGCATTTAATGGATGTTGTGATGTAGCTGAAGGCCACCGACTGGATTTTACCTCTAGAGGCAGAAAAGCATCCATTGACAAGTTGACATGATGCTCTCTGGGCATTGGAATTTCCACAGCTTCTGGTTCACGGTATCTATGACTCCATATTTGCCATAAGCTGACTACATGGCAGGAATCAGTGCTGCCTGGCAAAAATCGGAGATTCCTGAGGGCGGCTTGCCTAGTGACTGTTCCCATGGACCTACCCCCAATGCCAGTATGACTAGGTTGCTTTCTGTTGTTTTCAACACCCCACCATTTGATGCAGGGCTCCCCTGTACCTTAATGGCATGACTGCATTGTACCCTGGACTGTTTGGCACATTCTTGTTCAATGTTCAAGTCTGTGTGATCTTCACGCATGTTACCTGTCCCGGTACCAAGGTGAGCGAGGTCCCTTGTACTCAGGACAGGTTAGTGCACACAGACTTGTAGACTGTCTGACTTTTTGGAGGAGTCTGGCTTATATTTTTTTCACCACTTTTTTGGTATTTGGTGCTTGTTCCTGCCCTGAGGGGAGGCAGGCCTCCACCCGATGCTGGATTGTGCTTCCTTCTTCTTGCCCTTTTTTCTTTTGTTTACCTGTTTTTGTTTTGTTTTTTGCTTTCTGGTTCCTTTTCCACATTTTTGTTTTTAATATAGCCTAACATTAAGCTTTGGAAAAATTACAAAGACCCTTACCCAAATAGGCAGCCACCGGGTGGCCGATAAATAAAAAAAGTAAAAAAAAACAACTACCACTCAATGATTTGAAGACAACTAGGGTTGCACAAGGAACTCAAGATTAATGCCACAGACCATCCTTTTTTCCATTGACACTTTAGAATATTTTTTTCTGATATTTGAATGATGAAGACAGGACAAATAACATAACATAACATAACATAACATAATTACACGGATGACAAAAGCCACAAGGGCCTATCAAAGGTCATCCGCCTCCGTCATAACTGCAGAAGCTACACAAGGTGGACAGCTCCTTTCCCCCAATTTTAGCTTCTTATCTCCTATTTCTAAACTAGGCAAATATTTGTTTCCCTAAATGTCCCCTTTACAGCAAACAATTTAAAATTCAAAATAGTTTTCCTTTGCTTAAAGAGTTATTTATTAAATGTTAAGTTCTTCATGTTGCTTTATGGCTAGTTTTGGTGTTTCTTCAATTTTTACTTATATCCCATTGGACTAAACCATCAGTATCATTATCAATACTTTTCCCCATTCCAACTCTAACTTCTATTTGCTTACTCCACTCTTTAAACAAGTCTTATTGTCAAATAGATGGATTGTGATTTAGGTAGACCTTCAGACCCTGTATTTACTGATATATTACATGGTTTGAAGAATGAGTGTTGAATTAAACCTATCCTTTATTGCAGGTTTGTTGACGATAGTTACCTTCTGTTTAATTCCAAAGGTTCATGCAACAGATTCTTACAGTTCCTGGTCAGACATCCTCTTTAGCTTCTACATGCATGACATACCTACCCCGTATGCACATAGCTTAATGCATAGATGACATAACCCTTGCATAAAAATAGTATGGATTTCTTATATGGCCTGTGAAGGCTATGGACCTTCACAGAATGCCAAAGTAAAGAGGATATCCGACCAGAAAATGTCACATGTGCATTCTATCCACCAAATAGTTGGCCACCCTCTTTTTGCATTGTATGTTATGAGTGAGATTGCGGTGGGGGGTGGTAGTGATAGTTTTGCTGGTCTAGTGTGGCGTTGCTAGGAGTGTGGTTGTACTTGGTTGGTGCCATAATAGATTATTTGTGTAAGGTCTGTAAGAAGAGTGATTGTTGAATGTAGTGCTTTGATACCAAGTATAAGTGTTTAAGGGAATGCGCTGAGAGTATAGGTAAAATAACTGATAATGTAATGGTTGAAGTGTATGTTTATCAATTAAGGAAAAGCTTGAGAGAAGAGGTGGGTCTTACAGGCACCCTTGATTGCACCAAGAGAGGTTGAGGAGGGGGGGGGGGGTATTGCAGCAAGGAAGGAGGGAGCATATTGCAAGAGCCAGAGTGTCAGGTTCTGATGGGAGGGATAGAGTTGTTTGTTTGAAGAAATTGCCCAATGTACTGGCACACATACTCTTCTACTAAACATTTTTTTTCTACCTAAACCCTCTCCTACTATGATACACCCATTCTTTTCCTATCTTTGAAGTTCTTTGATCCATTGAATGGGTAGCCAGTGAAGATAGAGAAGTAGTGGAGTTGCAGGAGAGAAACATCCCCAGGGAGAAGAACACAGGCTGCATAGTTTTGAGTCAGTGGGAGAATTTGAAGGGTGGAAGACTCTCATCCAGTGAGAAGGGAGGTACATCTGTCAAGGTGGGAGGTGATGAAGGTATAAATGGCAATCTTAAAGTTGATCTGGTCATAGTAGGAATGTATGCAGTGGAAATTATGGAGAAAGCAGAGAGGAGATCGCCAGCAACATGTTTTATAACTGATTATTAAAGGTGGTGCAACAGTTGCCACAAGTACATACACCTCTGTCATGGTTGAGTTTCAGAAAGTTGTCTGAGAGCCATTCAGTGATTATTATAAGCGAGAAGCAAAGACATTGCTACTCATCTCTTCTCACCATACCTCAACACACTACACTGCACAGTTCACCACAGACTCAAAATAGCCCAGCCAAATCCAGAGCTACCCTCCTCACCAGCAATATTTGATGACACCAATACTCACACCACTTAACCATAAACAATAGCCGTGTATGACACACCAAAAATAAACCACATAACTTACAATACATTATTGACCTCAAAGTTTGTGCCATATACATAAAAAAAAATGTACACCAAGACTTAATGTCCTCAAATCATTTGCACACAATATTTGACCCCCCTTTTCCCCAATACCCACAGTATACAAGCACTTAGTCTTAATAAAGGAGTATGTATGCCCTGTTTGGGTCAAAGCCCTAAAAATAATCACAGGCTGCCCTTTACTACTCCCACAAACTACCTACATTCTGCAAGCAAATTCCTCAAAGTCAAAGATCAGCTTGACATGAGAGGCACACAAATACTCTCTATAGCTACACTACACTACATGGCAGAACAACCAGTCTCTGACAAAGGGACCTTAAAATAATACATAATTTATACTACTCTTAGAGATAAGCTCTCAACCCCAAACCATCTTCCAGACACATATCCACACCCATTTCCCTCAACACAACACCTTTCTGCATGCACTGCCCACTCACATTCACCCTTAAGAATCCCTCATACCTTGAGAGAACAGTCTGGATAGCTGGCTGCAATGTGGACATTGTCTAGCTCTTTTGAGCTAGTAGAAGAGGCTTTATGTGACAGCCTAAGGTACATCAACAACAACCATAAACTTCTTTAACATTAATCAATAGACTAATTCATATATCTATCATAATTTTCCTTGTAACACCCACTTAAGCTTTAATAAATATCACCATCGAGGTACCTTATGCTAAGTCAGTGCTATCTACTCCCACTAGATGGTCCTTGGCCATTTATTTTGAGGATTATTCCACCAGTGAATTATATCTTTATTAATAGTCTTTTTATAAGTTCCAAATTAAATTTATATGGCTCATTTCCAGCACATAATCTGTTTGAATGCAAATTCATGTATGGAATGTTTGTTGACCTGCCCAGTGTTTTGATTGTTATCTTGAAAGTGGCTTCCCATTTATTTGTCATGGTCAATCCATAAAATATATTTTTGTTGTTTTTCAGCACACCAATGACTTTCCTCTCTACACTGAAGCAATCAAATTCTTTAACCACCCTGAAAGTATGGTACGCATCGCAGTTCGAACACTAACCTTGAATGTATATCGTGTGGAGGATGAGTCCATGCTGAGGTTCATTCGCGACCGCACTGCTGCTCCTTATTTCTCCAATCTCGTCTGGTTCATTGGGAATCACATTCTTGAGTTGGATGCCTGCGTCCGTCACGATATCGAGTATGTTCATCCCTCCCTCAGCCGTTCACCCTCAACAGGATTGTAATTTAATTTTTATTTATCCTCCTTTTCAGCATTGGTAATGCTCTAGTTGAAATGGCCTTTTTTTTATCAGAGTTTTTATGCAATTATGGTTCTATATATCATTTCCTGTCCATTCTCATTTATTCTTTATGTACCATTGGCCTCTAGTCCATGCTAATTCTTTCCTTACTTCCTCCATTTTTTTCCCCATTGTGGCAGGGGGTTCATGATGCCCGTTCCCATTAGGTTCCGTCGCCCCAACAAGGGATGCTCAGTGGTTCAAGTAGAGGGTATTGAGGAGAAAGTTTAATCTTAATTTTATTATAACAATAATGGAAAATAAATATAAAAAACCTTAATCAATCACAGCCTCCCCAAAATACCAATATAACCTTATAACCTAAGCTCAAAATGATTATATATATATATATATATATATATATATATATATATATATATATATATATATATATATATATATATATATATATATATAAATAAAACCACTGTGGAGTTGCGTAGTAGTTTATTATCTCGAGACCAGTTTCAGCATGGAGTTTGTCATGCCAGCCTCAGTCGAACACTAAGAATACATGCCATCACACCCTGAAGCGTTACAACCGCGATCTGTGTGGCAAATTTTTCACCTACAGTATCTGCGGTAGTTGGAACGCACTTCCAGTGGAAGTTGTCAACAGTGAATCTGTTGACCAGTTCAAGTCAAGACTAGACAGGGCCTTGAAAAGTGGCCATTTAAGGATGTAAAGCATTTGAGCAGAGATATGCCCGCTCGACTGCTAGTCTAAAGGTACCCGCATTTAATGGACCGTAAGGTCTTCTAGGGTACTTTCTTTCCTTGTTACTCCTTGTTACCCTTATAGATGAAATCCCCAACTTTAACCTTTTGGAGGGGCAATCTAAATGCAGCCCCTACGTCAAAGATCTAATCTTAAAAGATATCCTTAATGAACTTAAATTCACACCCCCTGATTAGGAACTCCAATTGGATTTCTGTAAACTATATATATATTGTACGCTTGGTGGGACTGTATGTATTCTTAGTGTTCAACTGAGGCTGGCATGACAAACTCCATGCCAAAACTGCTCTCAAGATAATAAACTACTATGCCCCTCCACAGTGGTTTTATTTACATATTTGGAATCTGTCATTGGATTTAACAATTATATATATATATATATATATATATATATATATATATATATATATATATATATATATATATATATAGACACTTATCTAATCTATACAGTTTTACATTTTTATCGACCAATGTAGAAAAGTATGCAAAACCTAGATAAGTTGGTACCAAATCGAAATTGCCAAGGATCCTGTACTGGGTGCACCCTCACTAAATGTCCACCTCACTAAATGTCCATAGCTCGCAAGTCAGGAAAAACGGGAGAGGGGAGAGGAAGGGATGTTGTCCAGCTGGTTCTTTGCTCTAACACTGTATTTTAACATACAAGGATTCACTAGAGTTCATTAATTTTTATTTTCATAAATATTAGTCTCTTCATTCAAAGTCACGATTTAAATTTGTTATGCCTGTGGGAGAGCAAAATGAATGGGAGGCACGATAGAGGTCTATCGAGTCCCCCACACGGAGCGTCGGCATCTAAACCTCCTGGGCCACACACCCTGAAAAAGAAGAAAGGGATTAGAGATGGGGGTGGGGGGGCAGACAAAAATAGACTAATACACCATCTCACAAGTTAGTTGAATATTCAGTATACTTATTTTTATAACTTAGTGTAGCATTGACATCCAACAAAGGTGTTAATGTGCTCTTATCAAAGCTTCAAATTTGTCCTTTCGTTTCTTTTGGTTCTACTTCCTGTTTCAGGATAGGAAGAATACTACCATTATGGGGCTGTGCATATTTAAGGGCAATCACCGATGTATGAAATGTGTGTGAACACTAAGTTGGAAACCCACTCGTATAATAATAGCAGAAATGCAAAGTGTGAACTTGTTTCAGAAACCACCTACCACGATCTGGCTTCAGGTTCTTATATTACAATCTTCTCTTTTGCCCCCGTAATGGACACGGCGATTTGCCTTCCTGGCCGCCGTGCCTACCAGACTCAGCACCCCGTCCGGCCACAGCTTAGCCTCTTTTCCTTCTTTCTGATAGCCTGTCTTTTTACCCTGCTTCCTCACTTTCCATACAACCTCTCCCACAACCTTCTCTGGTCGGCCTCTATTTTAACAGGGTAGACACCCACCAGCTTCCTCGCAGCCAACCACCCCGGATAGGAGCTGAGGGGGATGGGGACAATGCCCCCTCTCACCTGAGCTCCGGTTTGGGATGGTGGGTTTGTAACAACTTGCTTCAACCCCACCTTCACCTTCCTCACATCCTTTTTCTTTCTCTTTTCACTATCTATCATATTTAACGCCATGCCTAAGGTGGAGCCGCCATGCTGATTGGCTGCCAGGTCACTAGGCGGGAGGAGTGGCCTCAAATGGCGGCAGCGGGTTCTGCTGACCCTGTATTCACCCTTCACAGAGTGGTATACTGTGTGGAGTGATGAGTGTGTGCATCCTGTGAATTACAAAGGGTCCCCATGCCCAATGAGGAATCATTAAAAAAAAAAGTTCTCTCCCTTTGCCTTGGTGGTGGTAGTGGCGGCGACCCTGTTCCCGGCCCGACAGTGGGTTGGGGACACTCACACCTATTTCAGGCCCCACCCCAGCTCCCCGGACCATCGCCAGGAGCAGACCCGCCGCCTCCCGGGGTCTCTCCCAGAGATCCCCTGGGCCCAGGTCTGTGTGTATATGTGTGCAGTTGGAGATGTGCGGTGTCGTGTATCTGTGTTAAACAGTTTGGTGTTGTATGAGTGGTGGGAAATATTTTGTGCATGTATGACGTCAGGAGGGGTGATTTGTTTGTTCGTATCTGTGCTATTATTCTTCTGATCTGCTTTGCGAGTATTTGTTCTGAGTTGTGTATGGTTGGAGGTGGTGCACTTAATATTTTGTTGTGGGTTCTGTTTGTCGAGTATTGTTGTGTGATCTGAGAGTGGATTGTTTTCATGTTTTGCTTGATTGTGTCTTCTGTTGTTGTGTTAGGGTCTGTGTCTAAGGTGGTGGTATAGTTGATGTTGTTATCGAAAATGGTCTGTTTTTTTGTGTCGGTGATTGGGAGGTTGTCTGGTGATGTGGTGGAGGGGATAATTTGGATGTGTTTTCTGCCTGAGTTGTGATACATGTAGTTTTAGGTGATTTTTGATTGGTATGATGTTTGTCTCGATGTGTAAGTGTTGGGTGTTTGTGTTAAGAGTGCATCCTGTGGCAGTGCTGAGGGCTGTCTTTTTTTGTATTGTCTGTATTTTTTAGTGTTGGTTTCTGAAATGCTTGGAGACCAGATTGTGTTTGCATATTCTAGTGCTGGTCTTGTATGTGTTAATGAGTGTTTCCTTGGTTTTCTGCCAGTGTATAGTTGTAAGTGCCTTGATGACTTTGAGTGTTTTCATGGCCTTGACTATTGTGTTTTGAGTATGTGAGTTTGGGATCAAAAGTGAGGCCAAGGATCTTGGGTTCTTTTGTGATGGGTAGTGGTACGTTTTCTATGTTTAGATTAGGGTTGTGTTGTATTCTGCAGGGTCTGGTGTGAAGAGTAGTCATTGTCCATGTGTGTATTTTGTTGAGGTAAGGTTGTATCTCTTGTGCAGCAGCTTCTGGTTTGTTGTGTGATGAGAGTATTGTGATGTCATCTGCATAGTTGACAATTTTTACTGTTTGTGGGAGAGTTGGTATATCTGAGGTGTAGATGCTGAAAAGTGTTGGGGAAAGTACTCCTCTGGGGAAATCCAGATTTTGTGTTTTGTATTTAGGTGTATTGGAGTCGTCCCTTGATGTAGTTTGCAATGTGCTAGATGAGGGTGGTCCGTATGGTGAGTTTGTGGATCTTGTTGATTAGTTTGTGTTGGTCTACTGTGTCAAATGCTTTGGACATGTCAAGGGCGACTGCTATGTTTATATATGGTGGAATTTTCTTGTTGAATCCATTTGTGATTATGTTGTTATTGTGTGTAATGGTGGTGGTTGAGTGCATGGGTTTGAACCCATGTTGGTGTGGTGTGTTTGGGATGTTGGATGTGATTTAGGATAGGATGATTTTTTCTAGTGTTTTGACTATGGGGGAAAGAAATGCTATTTGTCTGTTTGGGTATTGGAATTATTTTTGTACTTTCCATTGTTTATATATGCTGTTTGTGTTTATAGCCTTCAGGCAGCTCCATGGAAAAAATGAAGGACCCTTCAAATTTCTTCTATCGGAGAGGAGGCTTACTCCTCTCCTTTGCCTACAGGTGCAGGGGACCCCTTCCCTTCTCTGTGACTTTTTCCAACAGCAGTCTCCCCTCTACCTTTCAAGGGGAATGGGGAAGGCCAAGAAAGCAGGCAAGTGGCCCATAATTGACCATTCCTGGTTGGGGCGGCTCGATAGAGCTAACTCCTATTAGGGGAGCCAAGGATGTCAGGGCCCATCGGCCCATGCCCCTTAATGTCCTGCAGGCATGCACAACAAGTTTGCATGGGGTCAGTGTACCTGCCTCCCTCTCTTCCTTGAAGGATGCCAGTTCACCGGCATTAGAAGATTAAAAATAAACTTAGGGGAGGTGTGGCCACATGGAGGCCCCTCCTTAAGATGGACTTGGTCCCTCAGGTGACCTAGCCTCAGGTGGTAGGACCTTCCATGTGTCGAACCTGGGCTCGGTGCCAAGCACTGAACCCAAGTCTGCCCCTGTCCAAAGACCTCCTCAGATGGCTCAGGCTCCGAGGCCTTACAAGGAGAGGAGGGACTTCCTGCCCCTATGACAGCCAAGACTCTCTCCATTTCAGAGAAGGATCTTGCTGAGGCCTGTCCATCTGGCCTAGGGGCTCCTACCGGCGGAAGTGAGACGCGGGTTCATTCCCTGCCTTCCTCTGCTAAAGAGAAAATGACTAAAAAGACTCAGGGCTCCCTCCTTCAACAAGAGCCACGGGGATGGATGGATCTGCTGCCGTTTCAGTAAGCGACTAAGCCAAGATCTTCACGTCCAGCACCATTGCTTCCCCATGTGGAGAGTCCCAGACGAAGACCAGAACTGGGCAGAGCGGAGCCTCGATTACGTCACGGCCCCTCATTCAGAGGCTACATGGCGTTTTCGAGCCCGCTGGCTTCAAACGCTTCCTTGTTATTCACTTATTCACTCCACTAATGGCAGCATGTTGGCTAAGGGCAACTTGATCCATCAGAGGAGAGCTTTAGCTAGTGTGATTGGTAGAGAGCCGAAGGTGACCCGTTTCTCTGACGGGGACCTTTTGGCGAATGCGTCGATTCCCTCCGAGGTGGCCATGATTAGTGCCGTTCGAACACTGATGGCACGCCTGTGAGTGTGACGCTGCACTCTACCATGAACTTCGTGAAAGGAGTAGTTTATGCGAGGAAATTAGTGGACTACTCCATAGATTACATCACCTTATAGCTGGCCGACCATGGGGCAGTCAAGGTTGAACGTATGATGAGAAAACGGAGGGGCCTCGAGACCCACCCCTACACTCTTCGTTACGTTCAACTGTGACAAGCTCCTTGAGTCTGTGCGTGCCGGTTGGTACCGCTACCGCGTCAAGGCATTCGTGCCACTGCCGCGGAGGTGCTACTACTGTCACCGCTTCTGCCATACTAATCGTTCCTGTCACATGCAAAGTCGGGGTTACCCGAATTCTGTGTAAGTTGCTCCAAGGCCGCACACGATAACCAAATCGTGTGTGGCCAAATGTGTCAATTGCGGAGAGCCGAACCCCGCTTCTTCGAAGCAATGTGGTGTGTATCTCCTTGAGAAGGAAATCCTGGCCGTTCAGGCCCAGGATCGGCTCTCAGTTCACGAGGCTAAGGAATTGGTACTCGCGTGCCCGGCGCTGCCTGGGATGTCCTATGCCTCTGTTAGGAAAGACACCCTCTGCTCCTGGCCCCTCTAGTCCTACGAGCATGGTCGTTTTCGCGCCCATTCAGAACTCTTTTGCGGGTTCTACCCACCCTGGGTGCTTGCCTAGTAAAGCTGGTGGCACAAAGGCTTCATCCCCAGCCTCGGCTAAAACCAGGGCTTCCCTCCATTCCCCCAGCGTGACTGTTTCCCGTAAGGCGAAACGGCTGCGCATCAACACCGAGTCGTTAGACTCACAGGAGGCAACACCCTTAAAGATGGGTGTGAGATCATCTTCCGAGGTTCCTAATGCTGCCCCCCGAAAGGACAGCACTAAAGGAGCTTCGGTTTCTTCGCCCGCACCCAGTGGTAGGCTGGGTGGCTCCCCCCAAATAGGCACCCCTGCTTCCGAAGCCCCCTCTCACCTAAGGTTTCGAGGCGAGGGAGGAAAAGTCTAAGGGTCTCTTGTACCCGCACCATGAACATTCTTTATTCTGTGACATTCAGTACTTGGGGTGCTGATAGGGCTACTGCTTTGCTTTGCTACTGATCATTTGTTTCGACTCGACTGGTGATGCGTTATGTATTTGCTGCAGAGTGCGAATTGCAGAAGGATTAGATCCAATACACTTGACCCTCGATTTAACGGATGAAAAGGGGAAAAGGTGGTCCGTTGCTTGAAAATACCAGTATACAATAAAATTACAGAAGGTAGAGAACTTTAAGAGATCGACATTTTACAATCGTCTCTCGTACCTTATGGCTTCTCTACGGATTGATATTAGTTGTGTACATGCGGACCAGGAATTGTAATTACGAAAGCCCCGGGAGGTACGAGCGAAGGGGTAATAAACCGAGATCGTCTACAAGAAAACTTATACTAGAGCAATTTGTTTTTGTTATACCATCTTTATAACTCGCCTTTAATATTTTTAAGCCATGCACCACTGGCTATATTAACCTCGCCAACTAAGGATTTGTTTTTATTTTGTGACAATTTATTTTACGTTTATGTAGTCGCCGGAACACGCCACGACGCTTTTCACTTATCAGAGTATCCGGATACCCAACAATTCGTCATTTTGAAAAAAAAAATGAAGAATTGCTGGTGTTTTCCCCAGCTGATTACGAGGTTAAAATCAAGGTATTTCTACAATGATAGTAGCCTTAGACCTTATGACCAAAACTTTGCTGCGCTCGTGTTAACAGAGTTTTTAATTTTTGCATTTGGCTTGTAATATTAATAAGGAATCGCCGCATGCTAACTATTTTTATTTTTAATACTTTTGCGTGTAAAAAAACAAAGGTTATTTATATATACTTCTTTCATTACTTTAACCTTAAAAATAAAAAGAAAGGAAAGAGTTGAACTTGAGTCTCTTATCGCAATTTCCATTCGGAAATACGTGCCCAGTGTCTGGTAAGGAATCAGCTCTGAGAGGCATTCAAGCTTTTTTCCTAAGGACTTAGCTTCGCAGCATACGATTTGTCAATTGACTACTACATCATTGTTCCTAACCCTCGGTTCCTCTCGTACTCAGTGGGGTTACTATTCACTAGTTATTTATTAAACAATGTAGGATAAACCTAACCTGTCTCACGATGGTCTAAACCCAGCTCACATTCCCTATCTATTGGTGAACAATCCAACACTTTATGCCAAATCTACCCAGCAACATACCGAAAGTTCGTTGCTGGGTATTTGTCCGTTGAGATTTTGTGGTTCGTTAAATAGAGTGCTGAGTGTACACCAGCTCCATATGGCAACTGGTGCCTTCCATCTGCCCCCTATTGAGAGCCTGCTCTTCAAAGCCAGGGAGATGCCACTTTTCTGCACTGTTCAGTGTATTGTATGTGTGGGCCCAGTGTCTCCCTAAGTCGCCAATACTCTCATTGCATCTTGGGCCAATCCCGATGGTGCCTGTGCAACTGAGAAATGCTAGTCCAATACTGAGCCCTTTAGGTTTAAGGCTAGGGAACTCATTTGAGAGTTTGATGTAGCTCTCATGCCAGTGGTACCTCTGATTCTGCCCAAGATTTCACCCTCCAGGCTTGATGTATCTCTCATGCCAGTGGTACCTCTGATTCTGCCCAAGATTTCACCCTGGAGGGTACCAGCTTCTACAGCACAAGGAGTATTGTGTTTGAACTTTTTGCAGCACACTTCTGTCATGCTGGAACCATGCCAGAGTACACAGATCGCTCCAAATGACAGGTGTGGGTTGAATTCCACACTGTATCCCCTTCCGTTTTTCCTCAGCAGTGCTCTATCAGCCCCTGCATCTATCTTGGCTGAAATGGATGCAATCCCCCGCTTGGTACAGGAAATAACACATTGTGCCTAATATGGAGAATAGATTGTAATCTGTAGCCACTCACAAAGCAAAGTGCCCTTAGTGCTCTCAGGGAATTAGAATCTCTGCACCCCTTGGTTCACGGTATCTGTGATGCCACAGTTGCCACAAGCTGGGTGGATGTCAAGATCATCTCTGGTGGGTTCCTGGACATGTAGAGATTGCCTGGAATTAAAGTACAAAGGAGTCCTGGCATGCAACTAGGCAACTCGACTAGCTTTTTATACTTTCTCACAATGGCTACATGGCAGGAAGATGGGAACTTAAAGTTTGTGCCATCCTACTGCGACTTTTCCTGTGGATGCACCCCTCAATGGCATCAGGGCACCCTTGTAGGACGCACTGCTATGTACATTAGTTGTCCTAGTGTATCTGGATCATAGGGACAGATTTGTGCATTCATACTTGGATTTCCTTGATTTTCTGTTGGCTGGCCTCCACTTTATTTGAGCTGTCTTTATTGTATTAAGTCGGGCACTGGAGTGAGGCGGGCCTCCCGATGCTGGACCATACCTGCTTCTTTTTCCTGAGCCCCTTTGTCTTTGTTTTTGTCCTTTTCCTAGCTTATAATAGGTTGAATTGATTCCATCAGCTTGCACCCTTAGTGGTATTCCCCATCATGCAAAGCTACTTCTTCAGTCATCCCTTTCTCTGACACTCACACAAACCCACCTTTTATCCAGTCTCATCTGCAGCTGATTTCGACGGTGCCTATGCCGCCGAGAGACGCCAGTCATACCCTAAGCCCTTTGGATTTAGGGCCGGTGGCGCCCCTAGATCTGCCCAGGACGCCACTCTGGAGGGTACCACATTTGGCTATTAGTCGCCACGCCTCTGCTCCAAAAAGCTTGTACAGCGCCGGGAGTATTGCGTTCGACCTTTCTGGAGCACACCTCGTGTCACGCTGGAACCCTGCCAGTGTATACGGATGGCTCCAAGTCCTAAGAGGGGTCGGCTTCCACGCCGTATCCCCTCTGTTTGAAGTCAGCGGGGCTCTGCCAGGCGCTGCATTTGTCTTCAGGGCTGAGCTGGTGGCAATACATCGCTCGGTACGGGAGATTACGCGACGTGCCCAGTTCGGAGACCGGATTGTGATCTATAGCGACTCACAGAGCGCCCTGAGTGCTCTCGGGGCATTGGAATCTTCGCATCCTCTGGTTCGCGATATCCGTGACGCCGCGGTTTTGGCGAGCCGGGCGGATGTCGAGATTATCTTCTGCTGGGTTCCTGGACATGTAGGAATTGCGGGGAATGAGCTCGCCGATGAAGGCGCCAAAGAGTCCGCGAGGACTCTGCGACCGGACTAGCGTTTCGCTCTTCCTCACACCGACTACATGGCAGGAATATGGGCAGCTCTTCGGGCTGCTTGGCAAAGAAGATGGGAGACGGTCGAAGGGAACATAAAGTTGCGTGCCATTGCGCCGCGACTGTTCCCATGGACCTATCTCCCAATGCCACGAAGGCTTCAGGTTGCTTTCTGTCGTTTCCGAATTGGGCACATTCGTGGGATGCACCGCCATTTGATGGAGCGCTCGCCAGCGCCCTACTGTGAAGACTACATTGTCCCCCAGACTGTTCGGCACATTCTTGTTGAATGTCCCAGTCTTGGCGATCTTTGCGCACGTTACCTCTCCCAGTACCGGGATGGGCGGGGTCGCTACCGCCTGTCCCGTGTACTCGGGACGAGTGCGTGCTCATTGACTGGTGGTCTGATGGACTTTTGGAGGGAGGTCGGCCTTCTCCCTTTTATTTAACTAGGTTTTGTTGTTGTTTTCTTTTTCGGTCGCACGCTCCTGCGCCGGGGGAAGGTCCCCCTCCCCCGGCGCAGGAGCTTGCTTCCTAATTGTTGTCATCTTCCCTTTTTATCATTGTTTTGTTTTCAAATTTTTATTTTAAAGTAGCCCAGAGCTAGGCTGTTTGATTGCGGCGACTTATGCCCAAGTGGGCAGTCGCCAGATAGCCCCTTAAAAAAAAATTATCCAGTCCTCCAACCCTCACACTAAGGCATTCATTCTCGCATATTCTCTCCACAATTCTATTTCCTCATTGGTTCTCTACTACTCACTGAAAATGCCCTCATTTATTCCATGATTTCTATTTTCTCAAAAACAATTAAAAATTATTTTCTTGATTACAGTCACTCAAATAAGAGTCGCTTGGCTGATCTGGTTGCAGAGCATCTGGATCACCTTCACTACCTAAATGACATCCTGAAGCTTAATATCACAGAGCTCAACTATGTGCTGGCTGATCACCTACTCAATCGCCTCCTGGTGCCTTTGCTTGTCTACTCACTCAACCCCCACTACAATCAGGTGAGTGGAAACTGTTTCAACCTTGGGTTTTCTTACACTACTTCTAACCCCTACTAGGCACTACCTCTTGGCATTTCTGTCTTACCTAAAACCTTGAAGGATCAATTTATTGCAGACCTTTTCCCCTTTCTTTCCTAAGGGCTCCGTGTGATAGGTGTTCAGGGTCATACTTTAAATAGCTGTGAGATCTGCTCTTTTGTATGGAGCAGAAACATGGGCACTGACGAGCAGACTGATGGATGTGCTATGTAGTGGTGATCGCAGGATGGGAGGTCAAGCAGTGAAGTGGTGGAGATGTGTAGGGTTGAGGCCCTTTCTGTTAGGTCGAGATAAAAAAGATTGAGATGGTTTGGACGTGAAAAGGACACGGGGGGGGGGGCAAGGAAAAGGTGGAGCAGGTGTGTGAAAGAGGATATGAATATGTTGGGAATAGAAGATTATATGGCACAAGATCGACAGATGTGGAGGATAGTCATCGCCCGTCCAACCCCATAATGGGAAAACATGGACGTTAAATGACGATGATGATGAGCCGATGGTGTCTACACAACGTTTGATTCAAGGCTTGAGATGCGACCTTCCTCGATTGGCATCAGGGTTTTGCTGGATAAAATATGGCCATGTATTATGCCACTTTTATTTCTCCTATTGATCCTAATCAATGGGGTTTTTATGATCCTAATCAATGGGGGTTTTATGATCCTAATCAATGGGTTTTTTAATTCTGAAAAGTCTCTTGGAAAACTTGCAAAAAGAGAGCAAGTTGGGGAGTGGTAGAATGCGTTAGAAAAATGATCCCTTTTATTCTAAAGATGGAAGTTGGGAAGGATGAGAAAGGTTGCTTCCAAGAATGGTCAGGGGAGTAATATTAGCTTTTGTCTTTGTAAACTGGCTCAGTAAAATCAAAGATGCTCCTCACACACCTTCCATTCCCACCCCTATCTAAAGTACTTCCCAAACTACCCCAACCACCCACTTCAACATCGATCACACCCAGACCATAACAAAATCCTCTCCACTTTTTAGCAGCTCCGTGACTATCATCTGACTGACCATTTTCCAGACCTCTCAGCACGAACAACCTCTTGCATGCTTATCTCTTCCATACCCTCAATACAACACCCGATGTCAATCATATTTACATTTAAATCATCTTTCATGCCCTCATTATGCAACTCAACTTATTCTCACCATTTACTTCTGACCCTATTACTCACAAGTACCCTGCCATGCTTGTCTTTGATGTTCACATTATTCTTCCTCTGGTTCCTCCTCACCCTTTTCACTTCCTTCCAGAATAGCTGATCCCATCGTGATCATCTTTCATCTTTTATCCAAATGCTTCACTTCTTGTTTTCCTACTCCAAAGTGAAGTGTTGCAGTGTTGAGTTTGAGGATGCGGGCCTCATCCATTGTTTGTGGGGTGACGGGTGCTTGCTCAGGCCAGGGTTGGCAAAACCCCCCAAAATTTTGAAAAAGCCCAATAAAATCCAGATTTTTTAAAAAACCTGTTTTCTTTTCAATTTTGTTTTTTTTTTCAAAAAACCAATACTGCAAGCACTAGAATAACATAGAAAAAGAATAGCTATTTTTATATAATATTTATAATTACTTAGTTTAATAATTATATTTTAGTAAGAATAGATCAGAGTAACCGATCACTGATCGAGAATTGTGGGTACCCATGATAGCCATAACCTGTAGAAGGAGAGATGAATTATTATGAGTCAGTATCAGAGAAATTATCTTACTTTGATACATATTTGTTGAAATTATAAACATAAATATGAATTTTGAATAAAATAATAAGTAGCATTTATTTCTTGAAAAAAAAGTGTAATTTTGAAAAGAAAACCACCCAAACCCTGTTTTTTTTCAGATTTTATTTGAAAAAGCCCAATAAAACCCAGGTTTTTAGGGTTTGGTTTTTTGATTTGCCCACCCTGGCTCAGGCCCCTGAAGGAGTGGACCTCTGTCCAGCATGTGAATGTGCCTTTATATTTTTGTCCTTTTTTTTTCTAAACCTAAATAGCCTAAAAGTAGGCTAGACTAATTTTTGTTTTATGCCCCTACATGCAATTGCCGATGAGTTCCCCTTTTCCCCCATTTATTTCTCCACCTCTCCTTTTCTCATCTAACCTACCACGGGATGTCCAGTGTAGCATGAGCTATCATGGTATAGCTGACATCTAGAGAATTGTGTGCTATTTACCGACCAGGTTTCCCAGTCACAGTCCCAGCTAACCCCAGACATTTTTTCGACCCTGGCCCCTGCTAACCCCAACCATTTTTTCCACCCTAGCCCCACCCCCGACCAAATATTAGTGACCCTGGCCCCGTCAAATTTTCAACCCCGGTCGGTCTATAGCTGATAGCCGAGTATAGGCTGACTGGTGCCCCGGCCCCAGCTAACCCTCGCAATTTTTTTCCATCCTTGCCCCAGCCAATTTTAGTGACCCCGGTCGCTCTATATCGTGTGCCCTCCTGGCACTAATGCCCTCAGTTTTCCCTCCAGGCCAGAATAGTTGCATGGTGATTTGTTGCTATACATCTTTCACACAGTTTCACTTTCTGTAGTTGTTGCTGATCCTCAAGCTGTCTAGCTGGGCAGCTCCAAGGCCCTGAGGGAGGTTATGGCCTGTAACATGTTTACTCACAAAGCCCTCAATGAGTATTTATTGTGTTGGTCGGGTGTGTGGTTTTGTCCAGTGGTCTTCCATTATATGTTTGTGTTGGCTGCAGTGTTGCATTCTGGGCAGGCTTCTGCGATGGTCTCATCCAGCCTTTTCTGGTAGCTCAGGAGGACTAGGTGATGTCCAACCAGCAGACTAACCAGGTGGACTCTGTCCTCAGCACAAAGTAGGGAAGATTCAGGCGGCTGTGATTGCCCCAGGGTGTTGTGTAAGTGACTGGATAGACAGTGAGTGAAGTGGATGTGGATATGTTTCTGGAAGCTGTTTAGGGTGGGTGATGTGGGAGAGTTAACAGTGTCTCTTATTTAGCATAAATTAAGTATGGTTTTAATGTTGTTTTTTGTAATGTCGTGGGTGCTCTGGGTTTGTGTAGATGGTCTGTGTATATAGTAGCTGTGCAGCCTGTGATTGTTTTTAGGGCTTTGTTTTGTGTGGTTTAGAGTGTTGAGGAAACATTGAGAGAGGATAATCCATTACTGAACCTTTGAATTGTTTATAAAACTCTTGTGTAGTTGATTGAGTGCAGCTCCATAAATGGTCTTGCCATCTTTGCGGAACAGGAGCAGCCATGTTCTCAAGACTTGTGTGCTCTCTCGCTCCTTAGGACCTCGAGTATCTTCTTTTACTTCTTATGCTATATACATACCCTGCTATTTTTCCATCCCCTATCTTCTTCATATTATGTACTGCTTCAACAATCTTCCAGCACAATTGACACCTTCACCTTTCAATTTTCTTTTCTAAAGGCCTGCAAGCGGCTGTCGCTTGTAGTGTAGGCAATCATGCTGCAGCTCACATCTGGACAATAGTTTGCCCTCCTGGCATCCAATGCCTGCAGGAGGAACTGCAGCTATATATCTTACAAATACTTTCATTTTGTTATCTTCACCACTTTCTTTACAAATCTCTCCTTACATTCTGCATTGGTTTTTGCTTTAAATTTCATTATTTACAGATCTTTTATTATGGGTCTTAGTTTACCTGATGTGGTGCTACAGTATAGAGTGCCTCATCACTGAAATGCTGTTAAGCATAGAAAAAGGATGGATAGCATTGTACTAGGGCATAATAGTGGGATGAGAAGGGTACTTGAGTTGTGTACTGACCCTATTTAGCAGGAGAGTGATGTAGACCCTATTTAAGGGGGAAAGTGATGTACTAACCCTATTTAGTGGGAAAGTGATGTACTGACCCTATTTAGTGGGAAGGTGAGTTACACTGATGAAGATTCTCTTTTTGAATCTTTATATATTTTTTGTATCTCTTCACAGGATGAGAGGCCACGGGTCAGCCGTGTAGTGGCCTTGTTCTTACTTGCTCAGGTCTTCCTCATTTTCTCGTATTCTCCATTGATGCAAATCCTTGCCAAGGTGATCCTTCATGGAGACAACTCGCTATTTGCCGATATCTCGCCTGCTGTTGAGGTATGAGAGTATTGTGTACACTCCCCTCCTGTGTTAAGATGCTAAGAATAGGCACCCTTGTGTCAGCTTCATGTCATAAGCAATTTGACCGAACCCTTGCTTAAAATGGGCACACTGGGTAAGGAATCCTCTCATATAATAACCCAATGAATGCATTAAGTTAGAGTGATTGGGTTTCTGGGGACTGGCTAGCCCCAACATGCTTTCAGATCATCTACCACCTACTCTTTTAGCAAATTCTCTATCTATCATCACTTTTTGTCTAACCAATTCCATTGACACATGTCATCATCTCCCAACCTTTGGTTAGTGGTGTCTGTGTTAAAAAAAAGTACCAAGAAGTTTGGTAACAAAGGCCTGCACTTCTTAATTTTCGATTTGGAAAAGTGGCAGTGATTAGAATCCAGACTCGTATTTTACAACTCATTCCCGGATTCTTCGAAATGGTCAAGCTACCCATGGGTTGAGGGTTATGTAAGAAGTGACAGCAGAGATGAGGTCGCAGGAAACCCTCATCTTTTGATAGTATCATGTAGCACATTTGGGGTAAAAAGCACCCTAGTTTGTTATTTCCACATGTGAAATGGGAAGGTAATTATAGCAAGATAATTACTGTCGCTACTTTTTCTGAAGGTGATCTTATGCAAGAATTAATGGGGAATAAGTCTCAGCATTGTAAGAAAGGTGTGTAGTAAAACTGCGATTGTGTTAGGAGGATAACAGTGTAGATGAGCCAGGTAGTTTTCAAGTTGGTAAGAGTTGTGTGGATCAAGTGTTTATGTTAAGATTTCTGGCTGAGAAAGCAATGGATAAGTGTAAGAAAGTATTGTGGGTGATATGCTAAGGCATGGCATGAAAAGTTTTTATTGGAATTCAGACGCGTGTTAAGGTGCAAGACAGCTGAAGTGAGTGATTTGATATATATTTGGAGTTGAGTTAAGTATGTTTGCCACTGTGGCTATTTTAACATCTTTATATATGTAGTCCTGAGAGAAGTGTAGGTGAGAATGAGGGATAAGGGCTGCCTTTGTTGGTATATGCTGGTGTGCTATTAGTAGCTGAGTGAGAGTGATTTGCAACTATTGATTAAAGCATTTGGCAGGGTATATGAGAGGTGTAGTAAAAGTAAAGGAAGAAATGAGGTAGGTAGTGATAGTGCAGATTAGATGGAGCGTGATGATAGTCTGTGGGGTGTGACTTGATCGAGTGTGGTGTTTAAGGTATCTAGGGGTTATCATGACTGATAGTGGTACAGATGAGGCAGATTGCAACAAGGTTTTGAATGGTAGAAAAATCTTGGGGTGATCAAAGCTGTAGTGAATGCTATAGGTTTAAGTGTAGAATATGTCAAAAAGGGTGCATTAAAATATACTGCTACCAACATAAGTGTAAGGGATTAAGATCTGTTGAGGTTTATAATACTCCTACTACAACATATTCTCTCAGTATGTTGGCCCTTTTTTTTCCTCCCCCGAGTCTCTTGTCTCTGCTCTTGGATCCTGACAGGTCTCAATAGGAATATTAAATTGCAGCCCCAGCCAAGTGGTTCTTTGTGTTTTCATTCACTTTTACTCTTTCTACGAACTTCCTTTAGATTTGTAATATGCCCGTACCCCCTCTTGAGCCTATTATTTGGGGAGAACCGGGTTATCATCCTCAACTCTTCCTTATTTTTTATTTTTGTCTTTTCTCTCATTCCTCTCCTTTAAGTGAAAATTCCATCTTTTGTTACGCTAAGGATGGTAAATGAAACTTGGCTAGTTTCGAACATTTTTAGTGTTTTTTCTCATCTATAGTTTTTTTTATTCATTAGTCATTTACTTTCCTCTGTTCTATATTGTTGATGAGATGAAAATGAGGGTTTTAATTGGAGTTTCCACACTTATGCCACTGGAATTCCCTATTAACACAATATGAGTGGTTCCCGCCACTTCTCTCCAGGCAAACGTCGTTGTTACAGCCTGTCATGGCTTCACTGAAACAAGTTCTTTCATTTCCATTTAATTTGATGCCTCCCACCCACCCCAAAAGCACAAATGTGTGTGAAAGGCTTAAATTAACCATCTTCAGAATTGTGTTGATCCAGTGGAAGTTAGAGTGAATTTCATGGTAATGTCGAGGAGAGGTTCCTTTTTTTAATATTTTTGTATCTTTTTAGGGGCCCATAAAACTTCGGCCAGGGTTTGTGGCTCCGGAGGAAACCCTTGAAAAATCGTTGCAATCTCACAGTCAGTCCGAGTCGAACTTAGGCAGTCAGGACTTGGGGAGTGAGTGCAGCTTCTCGAGTCAAAGAGAAGGAGCAGTGAGCTGGAGGAGCAGTCTCCAGAGACTGTCTTCCCCGGCTCAGACTGAAGGTACCTCTTCATCAGAGGGGGACCCGGAGAAAGCAATTGGTAGGCACAAACTGAATCTCTTTGGAGTCGATTGATACAATCTTGAGTCCACATTCTTATTCTTGTTTGTGTGGTTGAGTACAGGTTCGTGTGAGGGTACAATAGCATGCACCTTAGGGTGGTCCCAAAATATATGCAAAAAATTTAAATTAGTTGAAAATGTTCTCCACATGGCTAAAATTATTCTATAAGATGTTAAAAGAGATGATGCAAAATATTGACTAAATTGGTGAATATTTAGAGGTTGCTATGTGTCTCCATATTTTTAAATTTAGTCAAAATATTGGAACTTTTTAATAGTAGGCATTTATTGGTTGTTACTTATATACTATCATATATTTGTCATTGATAACTCATTCCTTATGAATTACAATAATTCGCAAAAAAAAAATCAAGATATTGCATTATCTGAAAAGTGGAATGACATTCACATACTCGGTGTATGATGAAATAATAATTGTTGTTTCAGCTTGTTGATTTCTGAGCCCATTTGTAAAGTGATGACGCAATAACGCCCCCTCGTTTCTAATGGTGATGCAATTGCACCATTTCCTATGTATGTCTCCCGACGATTGATTAATTGTTCATTTGTAGCTTGAAGTTTAACAGTTGACATAGTCCAAGTGAATACAAGTGCTGGTTTATGCAAGTATATATATAATTATTTAGGTAAGTATTATACTTTCTTTATTCAGTGCATAGATAATTTGCAGTTTTTTATCAATATCAGACTTACTTAAAGAATATTAGAATTATATGTTAACACACTTTATGTTCATATTTTAACTCACAATATATATATATATATATATATATATATATATATATATATATATATATATATATATATATATATATATATATATATATATATATATATATATATATATATATATATATATATATATATATATATATATATATATATATATATATATATATATATATATATATATATATATATATATATATATATATATATTTTAATTAAGCATGACTGCTGTAATTTTTTACAAACAGAAGAGCCTATTTATTTATGTCAAATAAAAGCTTATTCTTTCTTGAATATTTAGATATTTTAGAGTATAAAAAAATATCTTCTAAGTATAACTAAATGGAGGGGAACGTGAGCTCACTCAGTTACAATAAATTTTTATTTCTGTTGTTTCAGATTATGGCTGGAAGTACTCGTTCATCTGCGGCAGTCTGGCTTTTAGGACATCCTACTAGTGAGCTTTCATATGCAAGACTACCACCATGTGATGATGTGCTTCGTGTTGTTCAGTACCACCATCAAGTGGAGTCAATGACTTTGACACAAAGTTACAACCTTGCTTGCAAAAAAGTCATAAAGGTATGGGAAAGAGCCCGAATTCCCACACAGCGAATAGACTCTTGCGTTAGGAAACTCTCAAGGTTGTATGAAGAATACCTTTCTTTGTTAGTCATGAAGGTATGGGAAAGAGCCCGAATTCCCACACAGCGAATAGACTTTTGCGTTAGGAAACTCTCAAAGTTGTATGAAGAATACCTTTCTTCGAAGAAGAACCGCAAAACCGAACTGTACTCATGTAGAATGAATGAGCGTAGTTTTAAATCTACTCTTTCAAAACTTTTTGACATAGCCTCAAAAAATGCTTTAAATGTGGTAAAAAAATGAAGAAGACCGCAAATTTCTGTTGATACAGAGAGAGAACATTTTCTTCTGCAGTATGTCGTGCCGTGATAAGATTACTTCAGCCAAGGAATCCCGCAAAAGATATCGACATGAGAAGGCTTTACAATACAAAGAAAAAGTATATACTTCTAAAAATCAAGCAGAGGCTGCTGCTCATGCAGATTTTGAGTCATCATCATCTGAAGGAGAAAGTTTAATTGCGGCAGACAAAGAGTTTTGTCCACCTTCAACTAGAAAAAAGAATGCACAATGTAGTCCTTCAAATTCAAAAAAATATCTTTACAACTTCAGGTGTGGCTGCTGTTCTTGATCGGGCAAATATTATGGATAGAAAAGCAACAATGGTTGCTGGATCAATAGCACAAGACTTGGGTCAGGATATTGCAGCTATGACACTTTCCAGGAGTTCTATACGACGTTCCAGAAAGCAAGTAAGAGAGGCAACTTACAATGAAGACAAAGCTTCGTTGTCTGTTGAAGGACCGATCCTTCTTCACTGGGATGGAAAACTACTACCTGCTATTGATGGGGCAAAGGAAACAATAGAACGAATTGCAATAATAGTTTCTGTAAATGGAATGAAAAAACTTCTTGGTGTGCCAAAAATAACACAGGCAACAGGAAAAGAACAGGCTATGGCATGCATTTCATCAATTAATGACTGGAATCTTCGTGACGAAGTTCAAGGCCTTGTATTTGACACAACTGCATCAAATAGAGGCCTACAAAAAGGAGCCTGTACCATAAATGAGAAAGTATTAGGAAGGGAGCTTGTTTGGATTGCGTGCCGTTATCATATTTTTGAAAAAAGTTGTCATGTGCCTGCAATATTTTACTTGGGCCTTCAAGTTTTCCAAAGAAGTCTCTTTGAACGTTTTAAAGAACAATGGTCGTCACTTAAAAAGGATTCTTTTTTAGAGGCGGATAGCAGTTTATTCGTCAATCCAGTAATGCATAATCTTCGAGGAGAAATGGTCCCATATTTTCAGGAAGCTTTGTTTTTCGTCGGGCTAGGGCTAGGTTCCGGTATATTTCGAAGCACGCCCGCCGCTCTTCTTGGCGGGCATACGTGTCTTCACTTAACGGGAAGACCCCTTTAGCAGAGGTGTGGAAGCGAGTCAAAAGGATTCGGGGCAAGTTCTTGCAGGACCCCCCTCCCGTTCTCCAGGAGAATGGGACCGCAATCTCGGACCCCGCGTCCGTGGTGGAATCCTTCGCGACTGCTTTTTCCGCATTCTCTAGCCGGGATGCTGCTCCGCCAGCATTCAATGCACGTCGTCATGCCGCGGAAGGCCGCCGGCTGGACTTTACCTCCAGAGGCAGAGAACCCTTCAACGACAAGTTTACTGTCAGTGAGTTGCGCTCCGCTCTCGCTTTCGCGGACACCGCCCATGGTCCGGACGATATCCCGTACGCCATGCTTCGACACCTGGGTGAGCGAGGCATGTCCTTTCTGTTAGATTTGTTCAACAGGATCTGGGTGGAGGGTCTTCTCCCAGATTCCTGGCGAATCGCTACTGTGCTCGCCTTTCGCAATCTGGGGAGAGATCACTCTACTCCGAGTGGTTTCCGCCCAATCTCTCTAACCTCTTGCGTGTGCAAGTTGATGGAGAAATTGGTAAATGTTAGACTAACCTTTTTTCTGGACAGCGGAGGCCATCTGTATTCCGCACAGTGCGGCTTCCGCAAGTTCCACTCCACGTCGGATGCTCTGCTCAGACTGGAAAATGCCGTCTGCGAGGCTTTCCTTCGTAGACAGCACTACGCCACGGTGTTTTTCGATCTGGAGAAGGCCTATGATACCGCATGGCGATACGGTATCATGGAGACTCTCCACACGATGGGGGCGAGGGAACGCCTCCCAGTCTTTATATCTGATTTTTTGCGAGATCGTCGATTCCGCGTACGGGTAGGGGGAGCCCTCTCCGGCCCAAAGGAGCAGGAAGAGGGTGTCCCGCAGGGAAGTGTCCTCAGTGTCACACTCTTTGCCCTGAGCATCAACGGCATCACCTCAGTGCTGCCGGAAGATGTTCTCGCTACTCTCTACATGGACGACCTTTCGATCTCTTTTGGCGCGGCCCAGATGCCAACTCTGGAGCGTCGACTCCAACAGGCATTGAACTGCGTCTCTCGTTATACCGAAACCCACAGGTTTCGGTTTTCTTTCGCCAAGACTAAGGTGGTGCACTTTTGCCGCCATCCACGGCTCCACCCCGACCCAGATTTGTTTCTTAATGGGGTGCGCCTGGATGTGGTTGAGTCGCACCGTTTCCTTGGTCTTGTATTCGACCGACGCCTCACCTGGGAGGCTCATATTCGCAGCCTTAGGGTCTCTTGTACCTGCTCCATGGATATTCTCCGTTCCGTGGCGTTCAGCGCTTGGGGTGCTGATAGGGCTACTGCCTTACTTTTTTATCGATCCTTTGTTCGTTCGAAGCTCGATTACGGATGCGAGTTTTATGCATCCGCAGCCGAGCGTTTATTGCGGAAAGTGGATTTGATCCACCACACCGTCCTTCGCCTTGCGACCGGTGCCTTCCGCACTTCCCCCATTGAGAGCCTGTTGGTCGATGCTGGGGAGATGCCACTCGCTCTGCGCCGCGTGCAGTGCATCACTCGCCTGTACGCGCGAGCCCGGTGCCTCCCTCAGTCGCCAACAGCTGTCACTGCATTCGCAGCTGATCTCGACGGTGCCTATGCCGCCGAGAGACGCCAGTCATACACTAAGCCCTTTGGGTTTAGGGCCAGGAAACTCCGAGAGCTAGATATAGCTCTCGGGCCGGTGGCGCCCCTGGTTCTGCCCAGGATGCCACCCTGGAGGGTAGCACATTTGGCTATTTGTCCCCACGCCTCTGCTCCCAAAAGCTTGTACGGCGCCGGGAGTATTGCGTTCGACCTTTTTGGAGCACACCGTGTCACGCTGGAACCGTGCCAGTGTATGCGGATGGCTCCAAGTCCCAAGAGGGGGTCAGCTTCGACGCCGTATCCCCTCTGTTTGAAGTCAGCGGGGCTCTACCAGGCGCTGCGTCTGTCTTCACGGCCGAGCTGGTGGCAATACACCACTCGGTACGGGAGATTTCGCGACGTGCCCGGTTCGGATGCCGGATTGTGATCTATAGCGACTCACAAAGCGCCTTGAGTGCTCTCGGGGCATTGGAATCTCCACATCCCCTGGTTCGCGATATCCGTGACCCCACGGTTTTGGCGAGCCGGGCGCATGTCGAAATTATCTTCTGCTGGGTTCCGGGACATGTAGGAATTTTGGGGAATGAGGGCGCCAAAGAGTCCGCGAGGACTCGGCGACCGGACCAGCGTTTCGCTCTTCCTCACACCGACTACATGGCAGGAATACGGGCAGCTCTTCGGACTGCTTGGCAAAGAAGATGGGAGACGGTCGAAGGGAACTTAAAGTTGCGTGCATTGCGCCGCGACTGTTCCCATGGACCTATCCCCCAATGCCGCGGCGGCTTCAAGTCGCTTTCTGTCGTCTCCGAATCGAGCACACTCGTGTGACGCATCGCCATTTAATGGAGCGCTCGCCTGCGCCCTATTGTGACGACTGCGTCGTCCCCCAGACTGTTCGGCACATTCTTGTCGAATTTCTCAGTCTGTGTGATCTTCGTGCACATTGACTTGTTGACTTTTTGGGGGAGGCCGGGCTTCTCCCCTTTATTTAAGAAAGTTGTATTTTTTTTGTTTTGTTTTTTTGTTTGTTGTTGTTTTCTTTGCAGGTTGCACGCTCCTGCACCGGGGTGAGGGGGACCTCCCCCTGCTGCCGGAGATTGCTTCCTGACTGTTAAGTTTTTCCAATTTATATCGATTGTTAAGTTTTCATATTTTTATTTTAAAGTAGCCTAGTTCTAGGCTGTGTCGTGTTTCCGGCGACTTATGCCCAAGTGGGCAGTTGCCAAATGGGCTCTGTAAAAAAAATAAATCAAGAAGCTTTGAAATTTCGTCAGTTGCGTGACGATTATGAAGAATTGCTAGGGGCATTGATAAGACAGAAGTTGCATTAAGAGCCCCAGGAGTGACTCATCATGCACGCTGGATGTCCTGAAAATATTCTTGCTTAAGCATCAACTGAAACTAACGGAATGTGAAAAGGCCAATATTACAGAGTGCTCTCTTTTTATTGCTTTGGTCTACTCGCGTTTTTGGAATGAAGCCCATTTTGGAATTAATGCTCCTCTGCTTCTTAAAACTTTGCAAAAGTACCCAAATCAGACAATATCTAAAGAAGCAACCACAGCCTTTCACAGACACCTTTGGTATCTTGGAGAAGATCTTGTTGTTCTTGCATTTTTCAATCATAGAATTAATGCTGAGACCAAACAGAAGATGGTCTCCAATCTCCAACGTAATGAAAACACCAAAGTTGTTCGCCGATTGAATCTTCAAAAAAACATTGAGGATTTGGACTTGCATGAACTGGTAACTCAATAAACTAAACTAATCTTCAGTATCCTAATGAAAGATGGATACAAGTTTGCAGAGGATACATTCCTGAAGACTAACCCAAGTTCTTGGGAAGAGAATACGTGCTTTCGAGAATTTCAACGTCAAGCGATTAACTTAATGGTTGTTAATGATCCAGCAGAAAGAGGTATTGCACTTATCAAATCGTATAATGCATCTCTAACAAAAGATGAAGAACAGAAACAGTTGCTTCTCTGACTTGTAGCAAAACATCACAAAAATTTCCCTCATCCTCAAAAGGATTAATGTTTAATCAGCAATTTTAGTTATAATTTGTGTCAAAAAGAAATCATTTGCCACTTAACTATTTTCTTTTCACTTTAATATAAATATTTTTAAGAAAATTGTCTTTCAACACCAAGATCTGTTTCAAATAAACTAGTATTTGCAAAGACTGTTCATTTCTATCCCCAAAATTAATTTACCAGCAGACTAATAAGTTAAGATCCATAAAGCGACCAGTAAATATTGTTCGATTTTGATGAAATTTAGTATGTGACCTACTGTTCAATGTGGTAATATAATCAGGCATGTAGAGATAAAAAACTAAAAATTTTTGGGGGAGAGACCACCCTAATGCACCTCTTATTTGGGGTATAGGTTTATATGTAGGGGTCAGTTTGCACGCTTGTATTTTTCTAATGGGGGGGGGTCATGTTTGTGGATAGATATACCCAGGGGCAAGACGACATATTCTCTTCAACGCCGGTGGTTTGGTTGTGTAAGTGAGCGTTTGACGGAGGGCTAATGAAGGGACACGAGTGTGATATTGTGTATGATAGGTGTACTTTGTGAGGTGGCGTCCTTGGGGCCTTCTGCTCGAGTATGAACCCTGACTATGAGATGCAACACACACGGTGCCCCATCACTATAAAAGGCTTATTTGTCATGGTTAAAAAAAATAATGGATGGCTTTGTGTTTGATAGAACATAAAAGGGACTGGAAACTGAAACACCCCAAATGCATTGACACACAAACACATACATATATATACATATACACATGTATACATAAACACACATATACACATGTATACATAAACACATATACACATACATATATACACTCTCTCCGCAAACTCTGTTCAAATATCTGGACTCTGTCCTCATAATAGTCATCAACAAGACAAACAAACCACTCAATGACCCCACACCATACCACTCCTTACTCTGCACCTCTCCAAAATCGTAGATCTTCTAGTGTTCATCTATTTCAACCATCACATCCTACAATCGTCTCCCAAAGATTCTTCCACCCATTGCACTCAACAACCACTGTGCCTACCAACATCTCCCCACTCATACAAGAAGGCTTTAACCAACTCACACTACCACACAGGGCAGTACTGGTAACGATTGACACTACCCAGTCACATTATCATAAATAAAGATGTCATGTTTTGCCAGCATTTTGGACTACACCCCCCCCCAGCCCTCTGTAAATCCTCGTCCGACCTTGGCGTTGGGGTGAATGAGGAATTAAATGGGGACTCCTTTCTTCCTACCTTGAGAATGCGGCAAAGGGGTTTTTCCTTGGCCATCTTCGGATCCGCTTCTGGGCAGCCCCACCTCTGTGACGGAAGTCGCCATCTACTGTGCTTTCCCAGGTGCCCCTCCAAAACTCTTCCTACGGAGAGGGCGTTTCTCCCTCTCCTTTGACGGATTCGGGGGTTTCCTCCTTACCGCCTTTGGCAGAGTTGCCTCCGGGTGACTCTCGACTTGCAGCGGGTTCCCCTTTGCTCTCTCAGGAGCCAGCTAAGAAGGCAGCGAGACAAAGGACGCGGCGCCGCCTCGGTACCTTCCCTTCCCGTTGAGGTCATGTGACCCACCACAATCCTCTTTGAGGGGTAAAAGGAGACATCGTCCTCCTGGGCCTTGCTCACTCTCAACCTCGATCCAAGGTCTGTCAAGTTATTGGGAGTCGGCACATGCACGCTCCTCCTTCCTTACCAATGCACGTCCGCATGCCGGCCCCAGTGACGAGCCATAGGCCCGATGAGTCCCCGGTCGAGATAGCTGACACCTTGGGAGGATGGCCATTTGGAGGCCTCTCCTGAGTTGGAGATGGGCCCTAAGGTGACCCCACCCCAGATGGCAGGGTCTTCTAACGGGGGGTGTCCCTTGGTTCGGTGTCAGACACCGAACCTGAGTCCTCTCCTCTGCAAGGGCCCCCGAAGACTCGCAAAGAGATTAGTGACCCTCTCCCCCCACTTGGTGCCTCTTTGACAACCAAGATCTTCCCCATCTCTGAGAAGGATCTGACAGAGGCTGATACGTTGGTCTTGCTGCCCTTTCGGGGGGCAGGGGCACTCACCGCCGAACCTTTACAAAAGAGAAAATGAAAGGTAGAAGAAATCAAGGAGGACAAAGGGTTCCTCTCCCTCTTTGGGCATTCCGGCAATGGACGGGTCTGTTGCCGTTTCGTCAAGCGACCAGGCTAAGACCGCACATCAGGGCCCGAGGCGCCCTGGGGCGAGGAGGCCCAGACCAAGACCAAAACCAAAGTCGTAAGTGCGTTAAGCGGAGCTTCTTCGAATCAATGTAGTGCATATCTCCTGGAGCAAGAAATATCTTGGCCTTTCGGTCTACGGATCGTCTTTCATTTCACGAGGTTAAGGATTGGTCCTGACGCGCCCAGCGCTGCCTGGGACGTCCTATGCCTCAATGTTAAGAAAGACACCCTCTTCTCCATGCGTACGAGTATGGTCGTTCCCGCGACCATTCGGAACTATTCTGCTGTTTTTACTTACTGAGGAGTTGAGGAGGCTCGTCTCCTCCCGTTCCCCGTTAGTTATCTTTTTGCAGACGATGCTGGGCTCTTGACCCCTGCCCACCCTCCCATGGTTATAAGGGTTTTGCCATCCTACCACCTCGGGATAAGGGCATAGCAAGAAGATGCGCGATTTACACCGGGCATAAAGTATCCGTTCTTCCCCCTGCTTTAGATAACTCGTTTCAGGTAGTACGGTCCGCCGCGGGCGCGGCGCTCCGCATTTCAAGAAATGACTGATTTGTGCCAGTCCAGGAGTTTAGGTCGGTGGCTGAGGGCGTATTTCTTTTCCTGCAATCTCATCGCCGTGGGCCTAACTACTATTCCGCACCCGGCGCTCTTCTTGGTGGGCATCCCGTTTCTTCACTTAACGGGAAGACCCCTCTATCAGAGGTGTGGAAGCCTGTCAAAAGGATTTGGAGCAAGTTCTCGTAGGCCCCATCCTCCCCATACACACACTTCCCATTGTCCAGGAGAATAAGACCGCAGTCTTTCGCGAGTGCTTTCTCCTTTTTCTCGAACGGGGATGATGCTCCGCCAGCATTATTAATGCACGTCGTGATGTCGCTGAAGGCCGCCCACGCAACCTTTGTTTACATTGAGTGAGTCGCGTTATGCTCTCGCTCTTTGCACGGACACCGCCCCTGTTCCGGACGATGTCACATATGCCATGTTCGACACCTAGGTGGGCGAGGCATGGCCTATCTGTTAGATTTGTTCAACAGGGTCTGAGTAGAGGGTATCCTCCCAGCCTCCTGGTGAATGGCTACTGTACCCTCTTTTCGCAAACCGAGGAGAGATTACTCTACCCCTGCCGGTTTCCGCCAATCTCTCAAACCTCCTGCATATGTAGTTTGATGGAGAAATTGGTAAATTTTAGCCTAACCTTTTTCCTGTACAGCAGAGGTAACCTTTCTTCCTCACAGTGCAGCTTCGGCAAGTTCCACTCCACGTTGGGTGCTCTGCTCTGACTGGAAAATGCCGTCGGCAAGGCCTTCCTTCGTAGACCGCACTACGCCACGGTGTTTTTCGCTCTTGAGGTCTATGATACCACATGATGATAGGGTATCATGGAAGCTCTCCACACGATGGGGGCGAGGGGACGCCTCTCAATCTTTGTTTCTGAGGTTGTGCGAGATCATCGATTCAGCGTATAGGTGTGAGGAGCCCTCACTGGCCCAATGGAGCAGGAAGAAAGTGTTCAGCAGGGAAGTGTCCTCAATGTCGCACTCTGTCCGGAGCATCAATAGTATTACCTCGGTGCTGCCGGAAGATGTTCGCGCTACCCTCTGCATGGAAGACGTTTCGATCTCTTTTGGTGCAGCCCAGATGTCAAATTTGGAGTGTCGACCCCAACAGACATTGAACCGCATCTCTTATGTCGAAGCACTCAGGTTATGGCTTTTCTTGGCAAAGACTGAGGTGGTGCACTTCTGCTGCCATCCATGGCTCCACCCTGACCCAGGCTTGTTCCTAAACAGGTTTCACCTGGAAGTGGTGGATTCGTAGTTGGGAGGCTCATATTCACAGCCCTAGGGTTTCCTGTACCTGTGCTATGGACATGCTTTGCCAGGTGCTGGTATTGTTACTGCACTGTTTTTTTATCGATCCTGTGTTCCTTTGAAGCTAGACTATGGATGCTAATTTTACACATTAGCATCCAGGCCTGAATTGTGGAAAGTGGGCTCATTTTACCACTAGTTTCCCCCTTGGCTACTGGTGCCTACTACACACCCCCTATTGAGAACCTACCTGTCGATTCTGGGGAGGTGTCACTCGCTCTGCACATTGCACAGTGCATTATTCGCTTGTACGCGCGAGCCCGGCGCCTCCCTCAGTTGCCAACAGCTCTCACTGCACCTGCAACTGAGTTCGACGGTGCCTATGGCGCCAAGAGACGCCAGTCATATCCTAAGCCCTCTGGGTTTAGGTCTAGAAACTCCTTTGAAAGCTCAGTTTATCTCTCAGGCCGGTGGTGCCCCTGGTTCTGCCCAGGACGCCACCCTGGAGGGTACCACCTTTGACTATTTGTCGCCACACCTCTGCTCTCAAAGCTTGTACAGCGCCGGGAGTATTGCTTTCGACCTTTTTGGAGCACACCTCGTGTCACTCTGTAGCCGTGCCAATGTATATGGATGGATCAAATCCCAAGAGCGGGTCGGCTTCCACGCCGTATCCCCTCTGTTTGAAGTCAGCGTGGCTCTGCCAGGCGCTGCGACTGTCTTCGCGGCCGAGCTGGTTGCCAATACACCGCTCTGTAGGGGAGATATCTCGTCGTGCCCGGTTCAGAAACTGGATTGTGGTATTTAGCTCCTCACAAAGTGCCCTAAGTGCTCTTGGTGCATTGGCAAATATGATGTGAGACGGCCTAGGGGAACTTAAAGTTGAGTGCCATTGTGCCGTGTCTATTCCCATAGACCCTCCCTCCAAACCTGCATTCTTTCGCCCTTAAATTGCGCCCACCATCTTTTGATGGAGCACTCTCCTGTACCTTACTGTGATGACTGCATTGTCAGCCAGACTGTTCGGTAGATTTTTTTTAAATGTCTCAGTCTCTGATCTTTTGCGCACGTTGACTGTCCCTGTAGTGGGAGGATCGCTGTTGCTATCCTTTTTCCCTTGTACTCGGACGGGTTCGTGTACACAGACTTGTGAACTATCTGACTATTTGGAGAAGGCTGACCTCCATTATTTTATTTTTAATCTCTTTGGTGTCAGTCGCACGATCCTGCGCCAGGTGTGATGCCGGAACGTGCTTCCTTCTTCCTGCCTTTGCTTTACTTCTTGTTTTTGTTTTGTTTGTCTTGTGTTTTGTTGGGGTTGTGTTTTACCTTATTTTAATCTACCTAGTATTAGGCTCGAAATTAAGTACAACAACTTATTGCCTCGTTGGCAAGTCTCCAGATGGGTTTCCCCCCCCCTCCCCCTCCGAAAGGAACTTTATTTTTATTCATACAAATTTGTATAATCTTTGATCCTTGGATTTCCTCTTGCAAATGTTCTGAAAGATGTTGTGATAGAAATACAGAGGCTGTCTGATCTTTTGGGACGGTAGTGCACCGAGGAAGGATGCATATTTATAGTGTGAATGAACTTGTTATGATTGTGTTCTGAGGTGGGTCTGGAGGAACTATGGATGGAAATGGACGCCTTATGAAGAGTATATGCAAGAGTGACTGGTCATTGTCTGCGAAGTGTTGGAAGACTGTAAAGGACGAGTTGATTATGTGAGTGTTTGAGAGAGAAGGGTCTGACTGAGGAGTAAGTGTATGTTGTTGTGCATAGGGGTTGTTTGTGGGGGCCATGCTTTGCGCCTTCCCAGTGATTAACCTGTCTGCTCGAGATACTACAGGACATAACATCCCAATCTCAATCAACTGCTTTCCACGTGGACAAAATGATGCGTGGCCTTGTTCTTAATAGAGTAGAAAGGGGGTTGAGCTGCGCCAACCCCACTTTATGTGGAAGTGGTTGATGTTGAAGTTTTTGATAGTTTTAATGATAGAAAATCTTTGTCTATGGACATATATCCTTTAGACACTGCCTTGAACTGGACTCGTAATATTTCAGAAGCGTCAGCGAGTTCCCCTCCACCGCCCGCCTCTTCCTCTTGTGGCATTTCTGACCTCGAGGCCACACATGTGAACATCACAGACGAAGAGAAAGAAAAGCTGCTCTTCAGTGAAATCAGGTACCGTTGCTACAACGGAGGTTTAGCCCTGAACTTATGTTGTTTTTTTGTGATAATCAGTCATAAATCCTTTACGACTTCCTTTATCACATTTTTTCTTACCTCAATACTTAGGATGGATTTTTTTTTTTAAATGGCTGGGTCATCACGTGATGGTTAAAACGATTTGGGGAATATTTTTATTTGCTTTGCATCTTTAATTTTGGAATTGGTAATGATTAAATAATTTGGTAGGGCTTTTTACCCATTATCTGCCCTCTTTTGAGGCATTTTATTTCCCATTGGGGATCTACCGTCTGAACTATGGGAACTAAAAGGGCTATGCCAGCTGACATGTAGTCGACTCTAATCGGGGCTCGATCCGGCAACTTACCACGCCGATTTGACTTCACTTCACTGTGATAGGAAGTGATAGTGTCAAAACCCCTTGCCTTGAGCACCAATGATACCCTGGTGCTGCCGCAAGATTTTCTTGCTACGTTCTAAGCAGGCGACCTTTCGATCTCTTTTGGTGCCCCCCTGGATGCTTCTCCTGGAGCATAGACTTCCAACAGGCTCTGAACCGCACCTCTTGATTTTTGCCGCCGAAGCCCACAGGTTTTTGTTTTCTTGGGCCATAACTCTAGTGTTCTGCCATCCACAACTTCATCCCTACCCGGGTTTGTTACTAAATGGTGATCGCCTAGATGTGGTATCGCAATCGCATCGTTTTCTTGGTCTTGTTTTTGACAGCCCCCCCCCCCCCCGGGGAGGCACACATTTGCACCTGTAGGGTTTCTTGTACCCATGCCATGGAAATTCTTCCTTCCTTTTGCCGTTCCTTTGTTCATTCTACGCTAGACTGTCTGCGAGTTCTACTCATCCGAGCTTGAATTGCGGAAGGTTTACTCGATCCACCTCACTGCTCTCCTCCATTTTGCGACAGGTGTCTTCCTCACATCCCTTGTGGAGGGTGTACTTATCATTTCTTGGAAGATGCCTCTCGTTTTACGGCTTGCATAGTGCTTTATACTCATGTATGTGTGATCCCAGCCTCTCCCTCAGTCGCCAACAGCTTTCATTTTGCCCACGCCAGATCTCGACATTGTTTATACCGATACGATACCCCAATCATACCCAAAGCCGTTGGTTCTGCCCAGGACTCGACCCTGGCAGGTACCGCCTTTGATCGTTTGTCTCCATGACTCGTCTCCCAAGCCTTCTACATCACTGGGAGAATGCGTTCGTATCTCTTGGAGCACACAGCGTGTCACTGGAGGCTTGTCTGTGTACACGCATAGATCCAAGCATGAAGAGGGTATCAGCTTCCACGCCCCTTTCCTTTTAACTCGACGGGGTTCTTTCGGGCGCTGCTTGTCTTCACCGCCGAGCTGCTCTTGAGGCATTGTATGTCTGCACTGGGTGCACCCCTGAACCTTATTGCGACGACTGCTTGGTCCTCCCCACTGTCCGGCACATTCTTGTAAAATGACGCATACTTCCAGCCCCAGTGGGGATCTTGTAAGGGAGTGTTGCATGCCCTGCTAGCTCCAATGTCGATGGAGGTTCTGTGGCTATGTATCTTAGACACATTTTCCCTTCCTCTATCTTCACCGCTTTCTTTACAGATCTCTTTACAAACTTTCTACTGTAGCTGTCCTCGATGCTCTTCATTTAATATTTATTAAAAAAAATGCTTTTCCTGTAATGATATTTTTGCCCTTTAAAGCTCACTGTCTTCTAAATAATGCAATTAAATATGTGTATAATTTTACCCCACTGTTTATGGTCCTTATTTTTTTTTTATCAAAAATTCTGAAAAAAAAAAATCAAAATGATTAGATTTAAATTCTGATATTATAACGCAGCATTTGGGCTTGAAATTCTGAATTCAGCAGCTTTCTTTACAATGCAGTCCTTGTTGTTGATGTTTTATTTCTTCCCTGTTCTTTTTTACTTGCCTGTTCATCCATTTGATTATTTTTCCCCCCTCTTTTCCAGCGTTTGCACCCCACTAAATGCCTCGAAGGAAGGGTCTCTCTCCTCTAAGCCATTCTTGCAATCAATTTTAGAAACCTTGTGTTGTGCAGAAAATGATTACTCCGCCTTATTCAGTCTTTGCCTCCTCTATGCGCTGGGTCACAATACAGGTGAGATCAGTCGACCATCTTGGAGAAATACCGAGAGATTTGGCTATTTTTTTATCTCTTTGCTGCTTTATTGTAACCTATTTTTGTTCTTTTTCATGCTCCCTTTAAATAGAAGGTTGGTGTAAAATTTGATGCTTGTTAAAATGTAAGTAGAACTTGACCCCAAGGCATCCCTCAGGGCAAGGACCTCGCAGACCAGAGTTTTGTCTTCATTGATTTTTGTCTGTATACGAGATTAGAATTTGTTTTGTGCTCCCTCCACCCACCAAAGGTTGCAATTATAAATCCTTGTGCAAATTAATAATTTTAGGTCTTTAGCCGTGTCCTACCCCCCCATTCATTTAGGTTTGCCGTTTTGCTCTCTCATTCTTTGTCATTCTCAATCCTATGTACTTTTAGGTCTTTATATTTTACTTTCCATGTTTCCTTCCTACTGGAATGACTCCTTTCTCTCTTTGAAGCAAAAAATGCAAATGATACTTAAAGAGTGCGACTAACAAGGACTATATTTTCACATTCATAAATCCTGCCTGATAAGTGACAGCAAGATAGTGCCCTTTTAGACCTCAAGGAACACAGTGCTATCCATGATGATAAATCAAAGGAAATTGGATTTTCACTTGTTTGATGCTGCAATAGTAAATCCTTCGGTAAAGACTGGCCGATGCGTCATCAATGTTAGCAATAATTACCATATTTAGTATTTTGTTTTTAAACTGTTTTTGCATTTCCCTTTTCATATTCTCTGAGTATTAATGTTTTACCTTTGTTCTCTGCTTTGTATCCTATAATCTATCCTACCAGATTGAGCCCTCAGTGGTCAAATTAATATTTTCAGTCCTTTTACGCACCTGCCAAATATCTTTCTCATTTGCATGTGTATTTTTTACCTTACCCACTGGCTAATCTATCTCTTGTTACCCTCATCACAAGTTTCTCCACTCACACACTTTCCCACCGGTGTTCTCTCATCTGATTTTTATTAATGATGTGTGTTTTAATTGCCGCAGAGGTAAATTGAGTTAATATGAAATGCCATATTCTCTTCATAGGTTTGAACAGAGACCTGCTGGCATCCAGTCTCGGTACTCACGATAATGGTGTTCCCGGGATCTTTTACAATTCCAAACTCGTTGAACTCCTCTTAAGAATTATCTCACAGAGTGCCCACTACAGTAAGTCGTCTAGTACCATTGTTGTTGCATAAATCTGGGTGTGTTTGTCAATCTCAATCTTTACAACCACACTGTGGTTCGGATCCCACATTAATCAGGTGGTCCCGGCTAAGAAAGAAAAGCATCTTAAACAGGGTTGTTTGATTTACATCGTGATTTTAATCGAAAGATTTTTAAAAAATCAATGATTTAAATCATGACCTTACATTTATTTGAAAACTCAAAAATTAAACAAATGATTTTTATCAGTTTAAAGTTAATTATTTTAACTCAAGATTGGACATCATATTCTATACATCAGGATCAGTAATTTCCCTGTTGACTTCACAGATCTTCCTCATTCACTGCTCTAATAGATTCTGCCTCTACTATTTTCTTAGGTACTGTTATTTTCAGGGACCAGGGAGCCATATTACTGTTTCAAGTTATGTGTTTTTAATTCACTGAGGTAATCTAATTCCTTTTGGTTATAAATATGCTAAACAATATCCTGTAGCAGTTATTTCAGGTTTAATTTCTACGTTATGTCAGTTTATAAGTAATTTTAATTTAAGTTGAATTTTTAAATTGATTATCAAACAAAAAATATAATTTTATTTTTTTAACTGCCAAAGTAATTAGATAGCCATAATAGTGTAAATATATATAAAATGTTTATTATCTCAGTTTAATAAAAGAAAATACCTAGTTTGTAATAGAATATACAATAAATGAACTCTACTTAGAACTGGTTAAACTAAATTTGATAACAAACAAGTAATCCAAACAGAAATGAAAAATAACCCCAAATTCAGGTATAATCATGACCATGAGGAGATTTGTGGCTATTCCTTGACTTAAAAAGAAAAGCAAGTTTTGCTGTCTTCTCAGCGTTTCCTCAATTTCGAATGCACTAGTCCATAGGAGAAGACTCGTTCTACCAGAGGATGAGGCTACGGCAGTCAGAAGTTGACCCACTGCTGAGAGGATATCACTGCCCAAGAAACTTCCATAAAACTCCCACCATTCACAAGCTGACAGGCTCTTGGTCACAGAGTGAGCAAATTTGAATGATGGAAGGAGTTGATTTTTCTTTAAACTTCACGATGATGGGAACAAGTATTCACTTCTTCGTTGAGGGTTTTACCCTGAAGTGAATGGGGAAGCATGTTGGCTAGCAAGTGAGCCTTGGTGGCAAATTGCTCGTACCTTTTTCTCAAAAATTTCTTCACTTGCTCATTGTTTTTTAAGTGTTCACTGCCACATAATTCTTTTAAAATATCCACTGCTTGAACGATGGTACAGGTGTGCACCTGGTCTAGAGCCTTGGCTATTGGTTGCAATCTAGCCAATAGTTCCTCAGTAGATCACTTTAACCCAAGATTGGACACTTTATTCTTTACCCCAGGGTCAATAATTTCCTTGCTGACCTCATGAATCTTCATGATAATTGGCCAGTTATTTATATTTTTCAGAGATTGACATAGTGTTCCATCTAGTATCCTGGGGCATGACCAGACATTGGCCACCTTCCTGGCAATATCTTGCAGCAGCATAGTGATTGTTTTGAAAATATTTTACTATCTAACCACATGCTCTTTTACATTATCAATCTCTAGGTCATGAGCTAGTAGATTTAGAAGGTGTGCTGCACATCCATAGATGAGGATGTTTTGTTGAATGGATTCATCCAACAGTCTTTGCATCTTGGGGACATTTGCTCCATTGTCTGTCATGACAACCAAAATCTATTTCAGACTTTGTTTTCTCGATGAAGGGTTCATACACACATTAAACATCTTTGTTTGCTTTGTGACTCCTTAACAGTAACTGACTGAGAGGCCTAAGGGCTATAGGCTAGTGCTCACTAGTAGAGCCCCAAACAGGTTTAAACAGGATGAAGCAGGCTTACAGAGGGTAAGCCCGCTTCAAGTTGTATGTATTTTTAATTCACCTATTCTAATTCCTTTTAGTTATAAATATGCTGAGCAATATTAGATTTCACATAAACATAATAAAAATCAACATAAAATGAATAAAAATTAAATAAATCTGATTTAAATAAAAAAATCAACAACCCTAATCTTTAACTGTGCCTGCTGCCACAATAATTCCAATTGGCATTCTGTGTGCGGCAGATATTCATTTTTTTAAATATAACTATTTACTACTTTTTTTAGCCGCCTAGTTATTTTTTCCGCTGCAGTGATTATAAAAATATGTTTATCATTGGAAAAATGCACTCGTTTTGTATACAAGGGCACTTTGAAAGTTCGCGAATTTATTCCTTCACATCCGTGACAAATACGAAATATTCCATCATAATATTAATATTATAAAATCTAACCGGCTCTTTCTATTTTTCCAAATAAAATTTGTAATGATTAATTAATATAAAGCCTTTTATAGTTAAATTCAATGTTTTTGAAAAATATTAAAATATCAAGGCACACATTCAAACGCGTGGACAGTGCACAAAAATTAACAGCTGAGAGTGGAATGTCTTGAGATTTACTAACCTCATTCCCATTATTTTTCTTTCTTTATTTTATGAGTTACTTACATAATTTTATTTTTATTTCTAAATAGACATAATTTTTATCTTTCACTTTACTTATTGTAGATCTAAAAGGCTTTCTATAATGTGGATAAAAAGTATTTGTAAGCAACCTTACATTTCATTTATCACAGTATTTTACGCATAATATATTGTTGCATTGCATCAATTCCCTCTTCCCCTTTCTTTATTTAAAAAAAATTGGAACTAAATGTTCCACTCTTACAATTAATTGCACAGCACAAACATTTTTACTCCAATGTAGTACTCAAAAGAAACCAACTCAATTTTGTATGCATCCGGGGGTTTTTAAGGTGGAACGGCATCATTCATTCTCTTTATATGAATTTTTTTGCTTCCAAACATTATATTAGGCATTTGTTTTGTGACAATTATATTTATCAAGTCTTCATCGATAAAGTGTTAAAAAATAATCTATTTATTTTGAATTTTGCATAATAAATGAAGAGGAAGCCAAACCTGATATTGAAGATTCAAACGTAGGCACTGAAGGCATAGGCCGAAGGCCAAAGACTGGCCGTTTGCATTGTAATCAGCTGTAATAAAATTTATCAAGCATTTTATCTTAAAGTGAAATTTAATGCTTTTAAATATATTAAAAATAAAGGCACAATTTCGAATCCATGGAAGCACACCAAAATATTATGTATCAGCAGAGAGAAGAATTTGTGGTTTATTGAATCAGTTGAAGGAAGAAAGTATAAAGGAGAGAGTAAGGAAATGGGGAGAAGAGAGATGGAGGCTAGGTATGGAGAGGAAATCAAAACTGAGTACATATTTTATGAATAAGAAGGTAATCAAGTAGGAAAATAGATATGACAACTCATTTAAGTCCAAGCTAATGTTTAGATGCAGAACCAACTCACTGCAGCTGAATTGGAGGAAGAGGTTTACAGGACAGGAGGAAAAATGTGACCTCTGAAACTGAGGAGAGCAAGAGACACTACGATACTTCCTACTAAATTGTGAGGGACTAATAGACATACGTAGAAAGTATACTACTATAGGAGACACCACGTTGGGAAAAGTGCTCTTGTTCAACCCAACAAGTGAAGAAGAAGTAGAAAAATACACATTATATATTGAATAACTATGGAAAGCTAGGAAAAGAAAAATTGAAATAGCCCAAAACCTGAATAGGAATTAAAGTTATTGTGCTGCCATTGCAAAGGCCTTAGCACACCCTACATCTGTATCTATGGCCTCCTTCACATTTACTTCCTTTCTCTATTCTATCAGTAACTTACATAAATTTATTTTTAAGTGCATATTTTTATATATTTTCATTAGTTAATTGGAGATTTAAAATGCTTTCTATAGCGAGGATAAAATATATATATATATATATATATATATATATATATATATATTAAAACTATTTATTTACAATTGAAACAATTATGTACATTGAACTAGAAATCTTTTTCTCTCTGGTACTTTTTAAAACAAGGGTGAACACACAATGGTACTTTACATTCACCACAGATATAATTTGTTCGTTGATATTTTTTCTTAATTTTTGTTGTTTTGGCACATACATGACAAGTTCTTCTTGAAGGAAGAGGCTTCATAAAATGAATACCAACATCAATAAGGCACGATGGTCAATTACCAATATGTCTAATATCTGAAATTCGACCTTTTTTTTATATTTATTTACCATTTGTGCAATCGCACTGTTTGAAAAATCCAAAATTGTTTTTTTCTCTCATTCGTTTTCTCCATGTATATATAATAAACGTTTAGAATAGATAAGTCAACAAGATGGAAGAAAAACTTCTTATACCATCTAATAGTTTTATGCATACACTCTATACCACTTATCAGCATATCACTCTTATCAACCATTCGCATTTTTTTTTGTTGTACTCAATCACACATTTAGGCTTCAAAATAATGTTATCATCTCTATTCCCTTGCCTCTGGCACACATTTAATCATCATGCACATTTGTAAGCAACTGTACATTTCGTTTATCATACCATTTTACGCATAATATATTATTGCATTGCATTGATTCAACCTCTCCCTTCTTCAAATTCTTAAATTTAGGAATGTTCTTTCTATTGGAACGAACTGTTCCACAAACCCCAGTCATATTTTCTAGTAATTTTGCAAAGAGATCAGGTAACGTGTACAATTGTCAACAAAAAGAACATGGCCCTTATTCAAATAAGATTCAAGCAGTATCATCACAACTGAGCCTGTCACACCTACTTCATTGTTAATAGTAATTTCTGTACCGGTTCCAGTATAAACGATCAAATCTATTCTGTAACCAGTCTTATAATCGCACAATACAAATGTTTTTACACCGAATTTATGCCTTATATTTGGATTGTATTGTCTGTTATGGAGTCTTCCTCTCCAAAGAAGCAGACTTTCATCTATACAAAGGTCTTTGAAAAGATTCGGCTTTGATTTAAATTTCTGTCTAATGAGATCCAAGACAGGTTTGATTTTTTCTATCTTGCTAGCCCTTTCAATTGTATTATCGCTAAAATGTAAAAGCCTCAATATTTGCAGAAAGCGATCTCTTGACATGAGTTTTCCAAATATCTTGTGTTCGTGAAGTTCATTACTTGACCAGTAATCATTTAGTCAATTTTTTTTTACTGTGACTCATGAGAAGCCAAATAGTTAAAAACAAGCAAATTTAGTCGGCATCCATTTCTTTGAAGGTGGAAAGGTGGTAATTCAGTTTGTAACAATTTCTTTGCTTCAAAAATTTGTAATATGCATTTGATTGTGTGACAATTATATTGATCACATCATCATCAATAAACTGTTCAAAATAATTATTTCTTTTGAATTTTGTTTAAGGAAGAAATCAAACCTGATTGTGAAGATTCAAACGCAGGCAGTGAGGGCAGGAAATGGAAATTCGAGCCAGATGCCCAAAGCCAAGTTGTGGCATGCCATGTTTGTTTTCATGGCTGTGGGTCGGACTCTTCATTTTCACCTGTAGTGTCATTATTTTCACTATTTTCTTCATCTAAAACTTCTATATTATCATTGACAAATTTGGATAATGATTCACTGGGCCAGCCATCATCGCTAGATATACTGCTTAGGTTATCTGAGTCTACATTTTCGAGGAAGTCACTCAACTCATTGCCTATTTAGCCCTTTAAATTTGGTGTGCAAAATTGCTGACCCTTTTACTCGACATTCTGAGAGGTACTGATTTGGAATGGAAATATTTCAAACATGGCAACTGATAGAAGAGTGGCAGAGGAAATGACTTACAAAAAATTTCAAACCTTCAGGCAATAGGAGAAAAAATACTAGATCAAATCCATATATGGCCGATTAGCAGCGAAAGGGTTAAATATGCAAAGATAATTGGTAAAACCTTTAACATTAATCATTTGTTATATGTTTTCCCTTATTCATTTATATTTGTTCATATGTATTCAAGTTACTAATATTTTGTTTTGTTTCTTTTCTAGATGTATTATGAATAAATATAGTTGATTAAACCCTATAAAAAGGAGCTGTTTGAATAAACCTTAGTAATTTTTATCATTACAATAAAAGCTTGTAAGGCAGCTATGCTCATCACTACTTATAACTATCATACGGCCCCAGCTTAGCCTCTCTTCCTTCCTTCAGATAGCCTGTATTTCTCACCTACTTCCTCACTTTCCCTACAACCTCTCCCACAACTTTCTCTGGTCAACCTCTAATTTCACAAGGTAGATGTTGACCTCCTTCTCAGCCAACCGTCCCGGATTGGGGAGGGGACAATGTTCCCTAACCCCTGAGCTCCGGTCTGGGGTGGTTGGTTTTTAACAACCTGCTTCATCCCGACCCATACCTTACTCACATCCCCTTTCCTTCTCACTTCACAATCTATATTTTTACCCTGTGTCCAAGGTGGAGCCGCCATGCCGGGGGACTGCCAGACCACCAGGCAGGAGGGGTGGTCCTGAATGGCGGCACCTGGCCTCTGCCCAGGCCTATATACACCCCTTGCAGGGTGGGCTACTGCGAGGGGTGATGAGCTATTGCTTCCCGTATAAAATACAGGGTCACAATGCCCAATGATGAAATAATAAAAAAAAACAAAACATATTTCTCTAACCGGAGAGGAGGCTTACTCCTCTCTTTTGCCTACAGGTGTAGGGGAACTCCCTTCACCCCCTTCTCTGGAGGTGCTTTCGGGCACCTCCCTTTTTCCAGCGGCAGTCCCCCCTTTTCTTTCCAAGGGTACTGTCAAGAAAGCCAGCAGGCAGCTCATAGCTGACCGCTCCCCAATGAGGCGGCTCGGTAGGGCAAACCCCCTTAAGGGGGAGAGGGAAACCAGGCCCCTTCAGTCGATTCCCTCAAAAGACCTGCTGGCCAGAATATTGAACCTTGCTGAGGTCAAGGCCTGTGCCTCCCCACACATGACTGGTGACGCTGCCAACGGGACTTGCGATGTCCTGGGAGGGGATTGCCAACTGGAGGCCCCTCCTGAGATAGACATGGTCCTTGAGGCAACCCAGCCTCAGACGGTAGGGCCTTCCATTGGGGGGAATCCGGGCTCGGCGCCAAGCACCGAACCCGAATCCGCCCCTATGCAAGGTCCTCCTCAAACGGCTAGGGTTTCCGAGGCAGTACAAGGTGGAGAGGGATCTCATCCGACTGGTGCCCCTACTACTACCAGGACCTTCTCCATTTCGGAGAAGGACCTGGCTGAGGCCGGTCCATCTGGCCTGGGGGCTCCTGCTTGTGGAGGTGAAAAGTGGGTTCATTCCCCACCCACCTTTCCAAAAAAGAGAAAGAACAGGAAAAAGACTAAGAAAACTTGTGGCTCCTCTCCATCCGCAGGGGCTGCGGGGACGGATGGGTCTGCTGCTACGGTAAGCGACCAAGCCAAGATCGGCACATCCGGTCCCTTCGACCCCCGGGTGCGGAAACCCCGACTAAGACTAAAAGGGGCGCAGGGCGGAGCCTCGATAACATCGGGGCCCCTCATTCAGAGCTTACCTGGCATTTTCGAGCCCGCTGGCTTCAAACGCTTTCTCGCGTTTTGCTCCACTGATGGCAGTATGTTGGCCAAGGGCAACATGATCCATCAGAGGAGAGCATTAGCTAGTGTAATTGGTAGAGAGCCGAAGGTGACCCGTTTCTCGGATGGGAGCCTTCTGGCGAATGCTGCGGATCGCTCCGAGTCGGCCAAGATAAGTGCTCTTCGGACCCTTGATGGCACCCCTGTGAGTGTGATGCCGCACTCTACCATGAACTTTGTGAAAGGAGTAGTTTATGCGAGGGAACTCGTTGACTACTCCATAGAGGACATCACCTTAGAGCTGGCCGACCATGGGGCAGTCAAGGTCGAACGTGTGATGAGAAAACAGGGAGGGGCCTCGAGACCCACCCCTACACTCTTTGTTACTTTCGACTGTGACAGCTCCCTGAGTCGGTGCATGCCGGTTGGTACCGCTACCGCGTGAAGGCATTCGTGCCACTGCCGCAGCGGTGCTATTACTGTCACCGCTTCCGCTATACGAATCGTTCTTGTAGACGTGCAAAGTCGGGGTCACCCGAAGTTTGTGTAAATTGCTCCAAGGCCGCACACGATAAGTCCAAATCGTGTGTGGCCAAGTGTGTCAATTGCGGAGAGCCGCACCCTGCTTCTTCGAAGCAATGTGGTGCATATCTCCTTGAAAAGGAAATCCTTGCCGTTCAGGCCCCAGGATCGACTCTCATTCCGCGAGGCTAAGGACTTGGTCCTTGCGCGCCTGGCTCTGCCTGGGACGTCATATGCCTCAATAGTTAGAAAGGCACCCTCTGCTCCTGGCCCATCCAGGCCAACGAGCACGGTTGTTTCCGCGCCCATTTGGAGCCCTTCTGCGAGTTCTACTCAACCCGGGCGCTGCCCTGGTAAAGCTGGCGGCAAAAAGGGTTCACACCCAGCCCCGGCTAAAACCTGGGCTTCCCCCCTCCCTTCTCCCAGTGTGACCGTTTCCCGTAAGGCGAAACGGCCACGCGCCTCCACCGAGTCGTTAGACTCACAGGAGGCAAAACCCCTGAAGTTGGTCGCCAGGCCATCTTCCGGGGTTCCTAAAGCTGGCCCCCGAAAGGAGGACAGCAAGAAAGGAGCCTCGGCTCCTTCGCCCACGCCTAGTGGTGGGCTTAGTGGCTCGGAGACGGTGGTTCCTCAAAAAGAGGGCCCCCCGCCTCCGAAGCGCAACGCCCGCCTAAGGTTTCGAGGCGGAGGGAGGAAAAGACTCGCATGGCGAGCACAACCTCCCCTAATAAGTCCTCGAAGGCGACAGCGCCTCCAGCGCTTTGTCCTGCCAACAGCGCCCGTGGTTCTGCCTCCGGGAATCGTACGGCCATTCCCGTGAGGGTCTTCTGTTCGAGGAGGGCCCCCGTCTCCACCGAGCTAGGCCTGAAAGGCAAATTCCTTCAATGGAATTGCCATGGACTCCCGGCCAACTGGGAGGAGCTGCGGAAGCTCGTCTCGTCCCGTTCCCCGTTAGCTATTTTTTTGCAGGAGACCATGCTAGGCGCGTGCCCCCTGCCCTCCCTCCCTTGGTATAAGGTCTTGCGACCCTACCACCGCGAGATGGCCGGGCTGGGGGATGCGCGGTTTACACCCGGCATGATGTCTCCGTTCTTCCTTTCACTTTAGATACCTTTTTTGAGGCAGTGGCTGTGCAGCTGCACCTGGATAGGAGGTATACTATCATTTCTGCGTACATTACACCGTCAGCTGACTTCGACGCGGGGGACTTCCGCCGCGTCCTGGCACGGTTGCCGAGACCCTTTCTCTTGCTTGGAGATCTGAATAGTAGACATCCTCTCTGGGGCAGACTACTCAATAAATCCCAGGGGACAAGTCCTTGCCAATCTGATCGAAGAGCTTGAGATGGGTGTCCTAAACGTGGATGAGTTTACGCATCACTGTCCGAGAACCGCTTCATTTTCTTGCCTTGACCTATCTTTGTGCTCTTCGGATGCACAGCCTGATTTTGATTGGGAGGTGGTCGATGACCTCCATGGTAGTGATCACTTTCCCATTCAAATAGCATTTTCAGGGCAACTGCCGCCTGAGAGACCACCTCGGTGGTGCTTGGCGCGGGCGCGGTGGCCTGCATTTCAGGAAATGACTGAATTCTCTATCTCAGTCGAGGAGTTTAGGTCGTTGAGTTCTTCTCCGGCAACCTCATCGTCGCGTGCCTGACTACTATTTCCAGAACGTCTGACCGTTTTGCACGCCGACCACTCCCGTGGTGGTGGGCCGAGTGTGAGATGGCCCTCAAACAGAAGCGTTATGCCTACATGCGCTATAGACGCGGCCTGAACTATTTCACTGTCGCTGAATTTCGTTGGGCTAGGGCCAGGTTCCGGTATATTTCTAAGCACTCCCGCTGCTCTTCTTGGCGGGCACACGTGTCTTCACTTAACGGGAAAGATCCCTCTACCAGAGGTGTGGAAGCGAGTCAGAAGGATTCGGGGCAAGTTCTTGCAGGACCTCCCTCCCGTTCTCCAGGAGAATGGGACCGCAATCTCGGACCCTGCGTCCGTGGCGGAATCCTTAGCGACCGCTTTTTCCGCATTCTCTAGCCGGGAGGCTGCTCCGCCAGCATTCAATGCACGTCGTCATGTCGCGCAAGGCCGCCCGCTGGACTTTACCTCCAGAGGCGGAGAACCCTTCAACGACAAGTTTACTGTGAGTGAGTTGCGCTCCGCTCTCGCTTCGTGCCCGGACACCGCCCATGGTCCGGACGATGTCCCGTACGCCATGCTTCCTCACCTGGGTAAGCGAGGCATGGCCTTTCTGTTAGATTTGTTCAACAGGATCTGGGTGGAGGGTCTTCTCCCAGACTCCTGGCGAATCGCTACTGTGCTCGCCTTTCGCAAACCAGGGAGAGATCACTCTACTCCGACCGGTTTCCGCCCAATTTCTCTAACCTCCTGCGTGTGCAAGTTGATGGAGGAGTTGGTAAATGTTAGATTAGCCTTTTTTCCTGGACAGTGGCCATTTGTGTTCTGCACAGTGCAGCTTCCGCAAGTTCCATTCCACGTTGGATGCTCTGCTTCAACTGAAAAATGCTGTCTGCAATGCCTTCCTTCGTAGACAGCACCTTGCCACGGTGTTTTTCGATCTGGAGAAGGCTTATGATACCGCAGGCGATACGGTATCATGGGACCCTCCACACGATGGGGGCGAAGGGACGCCTCCCGGTCTTTATATCTGAATTTTTGCGAGATCGTCGATTCCGCATACGGGTGGGGGTAACCCTCTCCGGCCCAATGGAGCAGGAAGAGGGTGTCCCGCAGGGAAGTGTCCTCAGTGTCACACTCTTTGCCCTGAGCATCAATGGCATCACCTCGGTGCTGCCGGAAGATGTTCTCGCTATGCTCTACTTGGACGACCTTTCGATCTCTTTTGGCGCGGCCCAGATGCCAACTCTGGAGCGTCGACTCCAACGGGCATTGAACCGCGTCTCTCGCTATGCCAAAGCGCACAGGTTTCAGTTTTCCTTGGCCAAGACTTAGCTGGTGCACTTCTGCCTCCATCCATGGCTCCACCCTGACCCAGACTTGTTTCTTAATTGGGTATGCCTGAAAGTGGTTGAATCACACACTTCCTTGGTTTTGTATTTGACCGACGCCTCACCTGGGAGGCTCATATTCGTAGCCTTAGGGTCTGTTGTACCCGAGCCATGGATATTTTCCGTTTTGTGACGTTCAGCGCTTGGGGCGCTGATAGGGCTACTGCCTTACTTTTTTATCGATCCTTTGTTCGTTCGAAGCACGACTACGGATGCGAGTTTTATGCATCCTCAGCCGAGCGTGTATTGCGGAAGGTGGACTCGATCCACCACACCGGCCTTCGCCTTGCGACCGGTGCCTTCCGCACTTCCCCCATTGAGAGCCTGTTGGTTGATACTGGGGAGATGTCACTCTCTCTACACCATGTACAATGCATTATTTGCATTGTCTGGTTCTTCCCAAAGCAGATAGCCCGAACCAATTTGTCTTCACCATCCCCTCCTTATGCACACCTATCCTAAACAATATCATTCACTTGTTCCTAGGTCAGCCTTTTCTCTCAAGCATTCACATAGTCACCTTTTTTTCTCAGTCACCTACCTCTTTGAACACCTTGATACTCATTCTCATACGATAAATAATTATCCATGCTGCTGTCATCATCCTTTTGTTTAGTCAAAATGTCTCTCATAATTATTCACCCTGAAATCCTGTGTTGGTCCATTGAGACATCAGTAAATTAAATTGAAAAATACCAAGAGTTGATAGAATTTAGTAAAATGAGTGGAAGATTGATGAAATAGACCAACTTGAAGATGGCCGTGGAGTGGCTTCGAGTCCACAATCCCCTGATTCAACGTCTTCAACAAATTGTTTGGTTTATACAGTCACTTGTGTTCCTAACTCACCTTCTTTGGCCCATTTCATGAATAGAATAGGCACATTTAGGTAACTCAAGTTTTTTTTTAAGATATCTTTTTTGTGTGTATAGGAGGGGGGGGCGTCATGTCCGGAGTTTTCACTTGGATTATTTCTACCTCTGCACATTTCACATTGCAGGGGTTTGGTTTGGCCATTTCTGTCTGCCTTTGTTATTTGCTAACCTTTTATCTTCTATTTCTTTCTCCTATCTAAGAAAGCAGATATATAAACCCTAAATCATTGTTGTTATCGATTTTCTCTTTCTCTATCCACTGAGAGCTTTTCTATCCTGAGTCATTACCAGTGTATAATCACATCCAGCTGTAGGAATAATCCCACATATTTGTTGTAATTTTCCTTCAATTTGGTTTCTGCCATTAGAGAGATGTGTAAATTCGCTCTAATCTGTTCATTAATTATCCCGTCTCATTTCTTGTTGCAGACAGCAAAATTCGTGTTGTGACACTAGAAATGGCCCTCAATGTTCTCCAGCATTTTGTGGGACTCTACGATGTCCCTTCAGTGAGTTCTGGCCTTGTAGCTGGAGCCTCGAGTGGCAGTTGTCTCAAGGACCAGCATCTGGCAGCCTTGGAGGGGGCAAAGGAAGAGGCAACTCTTCTTCTTAGAAATTACTACAAGGTGAGATTATTGCTGGTGACCACAGCTACTTGGGTGAATTTGGTGTAGAACTGGTTTACGCCATGATCTTGTAGGTACCAGGCAAGGAGTTAAAGTATGCAGATGACTGATTGATTCAAAGTGTATGCCACAGAACCTAAAATTAAGGGTCAGTGTTAACTTTTGCAGCCCTTGTTATCCTCGTTTTGGGCCCGCTGTTACCATTTTTATTTCCCTTCATTGTACGCATCATTTCTAATAATTCCACAGGTTCGTCCATGCCCAAGAGGTAGCATAAATTGGTGACATCTTGCCTTCATTACTGAAGAGTTACGTGCCCTTCTGTCCTTTGCTTTACAATTTGGCTATTTATCTTCCACATATTTTCACATTCCATAACTTCAACTTTCCACATCTACCATTCAAAATCGATAACCAACGAAGGCACTTGGGATCGGATTCTAAAATAATAATCCTATTGACGCCTTAGATGAACTTAGATCGGGTCTGGGAACTTGCCTCCTTCGACCTTCTTTAAGATGACCTATTCTATATCTTGTTGTTTTTAGCCATTTTTTCTTCACAATCTCATGTTCCTCTCTCTCTCTCTCATGTGGCATTCAATTACGCCGGGGCCGCGTTCTTGAACACCATGGATTGTGGTTATTGTGCCTTGGGTTATTATCATCTTTTTCGTGAGGGGCGGGGGGGGGATCGCATACTAACGCATATGCATCCTATTCAGACATGTTTTGGTTACTGGTTTTATCAGCGATTCCAAACTTCTGAAGGCTATGCAATTTGAAAGCTGTTTTTTTTTTTTTTAAGAATGACTTTTTTGCGTATTTTAGATCGATTCATGGGCGAAGAGACGAGGTCTCTCAACCTCAATTGGTGCAATTCTTTTTGAAAAAGAGAAGAAATCATTTTAGACATGTTTGAAGCCTATGGGCTTCGTAATCTTAATTGGCACCCACTTTTAGGGGTGGATGGATAGATTATTTTAGACATGTTTGAAGATGATGGGCCTTCCTAATCTCAATTGGCACCCTTTTTTTTAATGGAGAGATCATTTTAGACATGTTTGAGGACGAGTGGCGAGACAATGGGGCCTTTTAATTTGTGCCCTTCTTTTTGTTGGAAGGGAGAAAAGATCTTTTTAAACATGTTTAAGACGAATGCCCAGACATTGGCGTCGCAATCCTAATTAGTACCCTTTTCTTTATGAGGGAGAAGATATCTTTTTACCAAACATGTTTGAGGACAAGTGGCGAGAAAATTAGGCCCATCTAATCCTAATTGGTGCCGTTCTTTTGTTGGAAGGGAGAAGAGATCTTTTTAGATATGTTTGAGGACGAATGGCGAGAGCTCCACCGCAAGCCCCTCAACGTCGAGTTCCTCCTTCAGGACGAGTCGATTCTACTGCCTCCGGCGGGCACGCCGCTCACCGGGATCGACTTTGATAAGAGGTTGCCTTGTGGCGAGGTAAGGGTGGTCTCATTGGGACCTAATTTCCATTCCTACTTCTCCACCTCTCCCTCTTTCCCTCCTGCCGAAGGCTCCCCTCGTAATCTGGCAATTTTGTTTTAATCAACTTTCCCCTTTTAATATAAAGCTTAAAAATAGTCTAATTTGTATAGGAAGTCGTAAATAGAATAGTAGTATTCTCACACCATGGCCAAGGAATGAAACACCCGCTTCTTTGCCCTTTGATCCTTTCGGTCTTTATGCAAAAGGGTGGGGAGTAACTACTTAGGGTTAGCAAGTTCATTCTCGTAATTCATGTATTTATTCTCTCTTTCATGTATTTACGTGGAACACTAATAATCCCGTCGAGATTTTAATGGCATCTATTTTAGCCAGGTGTCATTTATCCTCTTGAATATCTGAGCTTCTCAGATGCGATTTCACTTCTACTCTTCCCTCGTTTCTTTTTTCCACACGACCCCGTAAGGGGCGCGGCGATTTGCCATCCTAGCCGCCGTGCTGACGGAATCCAGCGCTCCGTCCGGCCCCAGCTTAGCCTCTCTTCCTTCCTTCAAATAGCCCGATTTCTCCCCTACCTCGTCGCTTTTCATACAACCTCTCCCACAACTTTCTCTGGTCAGCCTCTAATTTCCCAGGGTAGATGCTGACCTTCTTCTCGAGCCAACCACCCCGGATGGGGGCTGAGGGGGGAGGGGACATTGTTCCCTAACCCCTGAGCTCCGGTTCGGGATGGAGGTTTTTTAACAACCTGCTTCATCCCCACCCATACCTTCCTCACATCCCTTTCCCTCTCCTCTTCACATTCTATCAATTTTACGCCGTGTCCAAGGTGGAGCCGCCATGCCGATGGACTGCCAGGCCACCAGGCGGGAGGGGTGGTCCCGAATGGCGGCGCCTGGCTCTGCCGGGCCTGTAAGCACCTCTTGCACTGCGGGCCACTGCAAGAGGTGGTGAGCGATTGCGTCCCGTAAAACAAAGAGGGTCACCATGCCCAATGATGCAAAACAAATACATCTCCCCTAAATTCCCCCTAAAACAACGGAGCTGCCCTCGTGCAGCTCCACAGAAAAGATGGAGGTCCCCCCCCCCCCTGTGCTTGCGCAGGGGACCCTCCATACCTCTTTAACCGGAGAGGAGGCTTACTCCTCTCCTACGCCTACGGGTGTAGGGGACTCCCCCCTACCCCCTTCTCTGGAGGTGCTTTCGGGCACCTCCCTATCTCCAGCGGCAGTCCCTCCTTTGCTTTCTAAGGGGACTGCCAAGAAAGCCAGCAGGCAGCCCATTGCCGACCGCCCCTCGTGCAAGCGGCTCGGTAGGGCAAACCCCCTTAGGGGGGAGAGGGAAGCCAGGCCCCTTCGGTCGCTTCCCTCAAAAGACCTGCTGGCAAGAATGTTTAACCTTTCCGGGGTCAAAGCCTGTGCCTCCCCACAAAAGACTGGTGAAGCTGCCAAGGAGACCTGCGATGTCCTGGGAGGGGATGGCCAACTGGAGGCCCCTCCTGTGATAGACATGGTCCTTGAGAAAACCCAGCCTCAGAGGGTAGGGCCTTCGTCCTGGCGCGCCCGGCTCTGCCTGGGACGTCATATGCCTCAATAGTTAGAAAGGCACCCTCTGCACCTGGTCCATCCAGGCCAACGAGCATGGTTGTTTCCGCGCCCATTCGGAGCCCTTCTGCGGGCTCTACCCAACCCGGGCGCTCCCCTGGTAAAGCTGGCGCCAAAAAGGGGTTCATACCTTGCCCCGGCTAAAACCAGGGCTCCCCCCTCTTCCCCCAGCGTGACTGTTTCCCGTAAGGCGAAACGGCCACGCGCCTCCACCGAGTCGTTAGACTCACAGGAGGCAACACCCCTGAAGATGGTCGCTAGGCCATCTTCCGGGGTTCCTAAAGCTGTTCCCCGAAAGGAGGACAGCAACAAAGGAGCTTCGGCCCCTTCGCCCATGCCCCGAGGTGGAGCGAGTGGCTCGGAGACGGTGGTTCCTCGAAAAGAGGGCCCCCCGCCTCCAAAGCCGCAACGCCCGCCTAAGGTTTCGAGGCGGAGGGAGGAAAAGACTCGCATGGCGAGCACAACCTCCCCCAATAAGTCCTCGAAGGCGACAGCGCTTTGTCCGGCCAACAGCGCCCGGGGTTCTGCCCCCGGGAAGCGTACGGCCATTCCCCTGAGGGTCTTCAGTTCGAGGAGGGCCCCCGCGTCTCCTCCGAGCTAGGCCTGGAGGGCATATTCCTTAAATGGAATTGCCGTGGACTCCGGGCCAACTGGGAGGAGTTGCGGAGGCTCGTCTCATCCCGTTCCCCGTTAACTATCGTTTTGCAGGAGACCATGCTAGGCGCGTGCCCCCTGCCCGCCCTTCCGGGGTATAAGGGTATTGCGACCCCACCACCGCGGGATGGCCGGGCTATGAGATGCGCGGTTTACACCCGGCATGATGTCTCCGTGCTTCCTTTCTCTTTAGATACCTCCTTTCAGGCAGTGGCTGTGCAGCTGCACCTGGATAGGAGGTATACTCTGATTTCTGCGTACATTCCACCGTCAGCTGAATTCGACGCGGGGGACTTCCGCCGCGTCGTGGCACGGTTGCCGAGGCCCTATCTCTTGCTTGGAGATCTGAACGGCAGGCATCCTCTCTGTGGATATTACTCCATAAATCCCAGGGGAAAAGTCTTTGCCGATCTGATCGAAGAGCTTGAGATGGGTGTCCTAAACGTGGATGAGTTTACGCATCACTGTCCGAGAACCGCTTCATTTTCTTGCCTTGACCTATCTTTGTGCTCTTCGGATGCACAGCCTGATTTTGATTGGGAGGTGGTCGATGACCTCCAGGGTAGTGATCACTTTCCCATTCAAATAGCATTTTCAGAGCAACTGCCGCCTGAGAGACCACCTCGGTGGTGCTTGGCGCGGGTGCGGTGGCCTGCATTTCAAGAAATGACTGAATTCTCTATCTCAGTCGAGGAGTTTAGGTCGGTAGATGAGGCCGTTGAGTTCTTCTCCGGCAACCTCATCGCCGTGGGCCTGACTACTATTCCTAGGACGTCTGGCCGTTTTGCACGCCGACCACTCCCATGGTGGTTGGCCGAGTGTGAGACGGCCCTCAAACAGAAGCGTTATGCCTACATGCGCTATAAGCGCTGCCCGAACGATTTCACTGTCGCTGAATTTCGTCGGGCTAGGGCTAGGTTCCGGTATATTTCGAAGCACGCCCGCCGCTCTTCTTGGCGGGCATACGTGTCTTCACTTAACGGGAAGACCCCTTTAGCTGAGGTGTGGAAGCGAGTCAAAAGGATTCGGGGCAAGTTCTCGCAGGACCCCCCTCCCGTTCTCCAGGAGAATGGGACCCCAATCTCGGACCCCGCGTCCGTGGCGGAATCCTTAGCGACCGCTTTTTCCGCATTCTCTAGCCGTGATGCTGCTCCGCCAGCATTCAAAGCACGTCGTCATGTCGTGGAAGGCCGCTGGCTAGACTTTACCTCCAGAGGCGGAGAACCCTTCAACGACAGGTTCGCTGTGAGTGAGTTGCGTTCCGCTCTCGCTTCGTGCGCGGACACCGCGCACGAAGTACGCCATGCTTCGACACCTGGGTGAGCGAGGCATGGCCTTTCTGTTAGATTTGTTCAACAGGATCTGGGTGGAAGGTCTTCTCCCAGACTCGTGGCGAATCGCTACTGTGCTCGCCTTTCGCAAGCCGGGGAGAGACCACTCTACTCCGACCGGTTTCCGCCCAATCTCTCTAACCTCTTGCGTGTGCAAGTTGATGGAGAAATTGGTAAATGTTAGATTAGCCTATTTCCTGGACAGCGGAGGCTATCTGTTTTCTGCACAGTGCGGCTTCCGTAAGTTCCACTCCACGTCGGATGCTCTGCTCCGACTGGAAAATGCCGTCTGCGAGGCTTTCCTTCGTAGACAGCACTACGCCACGGTGTTTTTTGATCTGGAGAAGGCCTATGATACCGCATGGCGATACGGTATCATGGAGACTCCCCACACGATGGGGGCGAGGGGACGCCTCCCAATGTTTATATCTGAATTTTTGCGAGATCGTCGATTCCGCGTACGGGTGGGGGGAGCCCTCTCCGGCCCAAAGGAGCAGGAAGAGGGTGTCCCGCAGGGAAGTGTCCTCAGTGTCACACTCTTTGCCCTGAGCATCAACGGCATCACCTCAGTGCTGCCGGAAGGTGTTCTCGCTACGCTCTACGTGGACGACCTTTCGATCTCTTTTGGCGTGGCCCAGATACCAACTCTGGAGCGTCGACTCCAACAGGCATTGAACCGCGTCTCTCGCTATGCCGAAGCGCACAGGATTCGGTTTTCTTTGGCCAAGACTAAGGTGGTGCACTTTTGCCGCCATCCACGGCTTCACCCCGACCCAGATTTGTTTCTTAATGGGGTGCGCCTGGATGTGGTTGAGTCGCACCGTTTCCTTGGTCTTGTATTCGACCGACGCCTCACCTGGGAGGCTCATATTCGCAGCCTTAGGGTCTCTTGTACCCGCGCCATGGACATTTCCCGTTCCGTGACGTTCAGCGCTTGTGGCGCTGATAGGGCTACTACCTTACTTTTTTATCGATCCTTTGTTCGCTCGAAGCTCGTCTACGGATGCGAGTTTTATGCATCCGCAGCCGAGCGTTTATTGCAGAAGGTGGATTCGATCCACCACACCGGCCTTCGCCTTGCGACCGGTGCCTTCCGCATTTTCCCCATTGAGAGCCTGTTGGTCGATGCTGGGGAGATGCCACTCGCTCTGCGCCGCGTGCAGTGCATCACTCGCCTGTACGCGCGAGCCCGTCGCCTCCCTCAGTCGCCAACAGCTGTCACTGCATCCGCAGCTGATCTCGATGGTGCCTATGCCGCCGAGAGACGCCAGTCATACCCTAAGCCCTTTAGGTTTAAGGCCAGGAAACTCCTTCGAGAGGTAGATATAGCTCTCGGGCCGGTGGTGCCCCTGGTTCTGCCCAGGACGCCACCCTGGAGGGTACCACATTTGGCTATTTGTCGCCACGCCTCTGCTCCCAAAGCTTGTACTGCGCCGGGAGTATTGCGTTCAACCTTTTTGGAGCACACATCGTGTCACGGAGGTACCGTGCCAGTGTATACGGATGGCTCCAAGTCCCAAGAGGGGGTCGGCTTCCACGCCGTATCCCCTCTGTTTGAAGTCAGCGGGGCTCTACCAGGCGCTGCGTCTGTCTTCACGGCCGAGCTGGTGGCAATACACCGCTCGGTACGGGAGATTACGCGACGTGCCCGGTTCGGAGACCGGATTGTGATCTAGAGTGACTCTCAAAGCGCCCTGAGTGCTCTCGGGGCATTGGAATCTCCGCATCCCCTGGTTCGCGAAATCCGTGACGCCACGGTTTTGGCGAGCTGGGCAGATGTCGAGATTATCTTCTGCTGGGTTCCTGGCCATGTAGGAATTGCGGGGAATGAGCGCGCCAAAGAGTCCGCGAGGACTCTGCGACCGGACCAGCGTTTCGCTCTTCCTCACACTGACTACATGGCAGGAATACGGGCAGCTCTTCGGACTGCTTGCCAAAGAAGATGGGAGACGGTCGAAGGGAACTTAAAGTTGCGTGCCATTGCGCCGCGACTGTTCCCATGGACCTATCCCCCAATGCCGCGGCGGCTTCAGGTTGCTTTCTGTCGTCTCCGAATCGGGCACACTCGAGTGACGCATCGCTATTTGATGGAGCGCTCGCCTGCGCCCTATTGCAACGACTGCCTCGTCCCCCAGACTGTTCGGCACATTCTTGTCGAATGTGCCAGTCTGGGTGATCTTGGCGCACGACACCTGTCCCGGTACCGGGATGGGCGGGGTCGCTACCGCCTGTCCCTTGTACTCGGGACGAGTGCGTGTACTTTGACTGGTGGACTTATTGACTTTTGGGGGGAGGCCGGCCTTCTCCCTTTCATTTAACCCGGTTTAATTGTTGTTGTTGTTTTTGTTATTGCTTTTTATTGTTATTGTTGTTTCCTGTTCAATTTTTTAAAGTACCCTAGAACTAGGCTGTTTGTTTACGGCAACTTATGCCTAAGTCGGCAGTCGCCAGATAGCCCTTTAATTAAAAAAAAAAAAATCCACACGAAGTGATCTTGTCTTGTTGCTCGCCCCCAGTTCCCCCTTTTTACCCTCTCACCGGGTCGTATTAGGATTGGCTATGGCCCGCACTGGCTTCCAAAGTGGAGTTATCTTTAACCCAATGTCTCGTGCGCAGGTGGAGCGGGCGCGTCGCTCCATGCGAGTGTTCTTCCTCATCCGAGATCTTTGCCTCAAAATTCGCTCGGAAATCGACCCGCACCTCCCTCTCACCAATCCAGCCGCTTGCGTCCAAGTGTCCGACGTTCTTGATCTCAGTAAGTGTTTTGGTTTGCTCACTTGGGTAATTAGGACCTAAGTTAGTTGAGTCGTACAAAGCTGATGAATTTGAATGCTCATCACTCGGTTACCTCACTTTAGGTTTATGTGGTAAGAGTTTGAAGAGTTGTCGCTCTCGATCCTCCTTTCTATTATTTGTTTTTATTGCTTGTTTGCTCTCTGTATCATTTCTCCTTCGCTGCCATTTAATCAATCGAGAGTTAATAGAATCGACAATATCTCTTGAATGACCATTGGGAGGTTTCTAGAGCTGCCTCTAGATCTAGCCGTCTTTGTTGTGTTTTTGGATATTATTGGATTTTTTTTTTTCAATCAATATAAATGACCTTCGGTCAACCTTAAGACTTGCAGGTGATGATTTATGATAAAATTGCACTCCATGTACTCTCGACCATTGTGCCAATGACTGGTTGTTGACAAGTATTATACAACAAATCAGGTTCCTATTCTTGATTCTCCTCTCATTTTTTTATTTGCTTGCTCACATTCATCCCCTACAACACGAACATAACATTTTGTTGATGATATTCTTATTCCCCCACCATAGAGAGCAAAATATTAGCCGCTTAATGTTCTGAATGTTAGTGAACCAACTTGTTCCACTTCATAGAAGTTGTTCTCTTTTCTCCAGGTAATAGTGACCTAATTGCTTGTGTGGTAATTACTAGGGACAGCCAACGTACTCGCAGGTTTCTGGTCATCGATGTGATCCAGCTGATTCTCGTAGAACCCAAGCAAAATAAAATTGGATGGGGTGTCGCCAAATTCGCCGGTTTCCTCCAGGTATGAAATGAGAGATATGCATGATTGACCTCAAGGAACTAGAAGGGTGTTTTTGATTCCACACACACTGGAAGATTTATAAAATTTGCCTTCCTCCTCGGCCCCTAAATCCAGGTTTATTTAGCTAAGACCTTTGTCATGATTTGCCAGAGCCATTTACATTTGTGGTCATCTTCCTTTTGACATTTGTAACAATGTAAATCAAGCAACTCGTTAGATCACAGAGAAGGCTCATCCCACTAATCCTCCAGTCCCCTGCTATTTTTAAATGTTCTCTTCTGTATAACCGCTCTGAGCTTTTCTCCCTCCGCCGTTGAGCTCTTGGCCCTCATTAGCTAAATGCCAAGTCTGCTTCCAAGAAACTCTTCAACGTCCCTCTTGTTTCAGGACCTTGAAGTAAACGGGGACAAAGACGATTCGCGAGTGTTGCATATCACCATTCACCGGCCTTCGCCTTCCTCTCTCGTCCACGGCCGACCCGCCACGCCCCTTCTCGCAGCAAAATTTATCTTCGATGACCACATCCGCTGCATGGCGGCCAAGCAAAAGTAGTCATATCTCCATACACTAAAAATATGCCTGGAATTCCCCTTGCGCACTTCTTTCATAGATGGGGAGCAATATAATACATTCTCCGTCATCTTTGTATTTTAAACTGGTTTTGTGTGCCATTTCTCTTAAATATACTGTTCCGTAAATGAGTTTTTGTGTTCAATACAAGAGGTCCTTCCCGCACTCATATTCTACTTTTAGATTTTTCCCCATTCATCTGTTCTCCCCTCACTAACTTAATGTTTCCTGTCATTTCTTTTATTTTATAACCTTGCTATTTTCTTTCTTTTTTTTGTCAATTTTGTTTCTATAAGAATTGGCGGTCGGATCGCTGCCTTCGATTGATCCATTGATTATATCTCGTTCTTTCGCTCTTCAGGTTAAGCAAAGGGAGGATGAAAGCTCGACAGAAGAAACTACACCAAATTGCCCGTCTTCTTGATCTACCCAATCATTTGCAGCCCTGCCCCTCTCCGCCGGCACATGCCCTCAGCACGATGCGACAAGAGGCTCAGAGTAAGTATAAATTATGAACTAGAGCAAAGTTTTGTTGGTTTCAGAAAGAAATCATTCACAATCTATTTTGGGCGAACAAATTTGGCCATTCTCAGTTATATCTGACAATGGCTGCTTGATTGAAGAGTGTTTCGTTCCTTTCGACTCATGATATTTATTTCCTCAGGGCTATGACCCAGACGAGTGGAAACACCACTTCCGATTTTACCGAACTTAAGCTACATCGGGTATGGTTAATTGCCGGAAGGAGAGTCCCGATTCGGCCCGATCTTACGACGACTGCCACGTTATACTATCAGTCACCACTGAAAAATAGAAGCCGCTCGGTCTTAAAACCTTTATCAAATCACTAATTTCCCCAAAGACACGAGTGTTTATGGCAACAAGTGCCTAACGTTTCGTTAGTGAATAAATGTCCTAGCGTAGCTGGGGTCTAAGAGGTGTACAGGGGAGGGTAAATTCCAATTATATCCTAGTATGTTGATAGAAGATAACAGCCATTGTATATCATGGTTTTGATGTTGATCCTCGAACTGTCTGGCCGAGCAGCGTCGAGATCGTGAAGAAGGATATGGCCTGTACCGGAATTTCCCACAGATCCCTTAGGGAGTGCACATTGTGTTGTTGTTGGCGGCGCGTGTGATTGTATGCTTTCTTCAATTGTGTTGGGTGCGGTGTTGCATTCTTGATAGATTTCTGCGATAGCCTCACCTAGTCTCCCCTGGTGATGTTCATCTTGCAACCTGGCTGGATGGACTTTTGTCCTGTCGAGGATCGGCGGATATCAGGGGGCTGTGATTGCAGCAGGGTGTTTCTGGAAACTGGTTTGAGGTGGGAGAGTTTACAGTTTATCTCCGATCTAGAATAAATTAAGTGTTTTAATGTTTCTTGGTGGGAGTCGGTGTTCGGCCATGTAGTGTTGTCGGTACTAGTATTTGTATGCCTCGTGTCAAGTGATCTTTGACCTGCGCAGCCTTTGATTGTTACTACGGCTTTTTCTATGATTTTGAGAGTGTTGAGAAATCTTTGAGAGGTTAGGGGTCCATTCAGGGTTTTCAGGGTCAATTTGTTAGCGAATTAATTGTTGCTGAGGTTGTGGAGGGGAATGGCATTGAAAGCTTTGCTGTTGTCTAGAGTTAGTTATAAGCAATGTTCTGTGTGGCTGTGTTTTGGTTGATGCCATCAAAAATTCTTTGTCGTAGGTCTAAGAAGTGGTTGAGTTTAGCCAATATTTTGCCTGTCTTTTTATTTTATATAATTTTGTTGTTTATTTGCATTTCTAGAGCTTTTATTTCATGAGGTGTTTTGCGTGATTGTTGTTGAGTTGTTTTAATGTGTCACGTTGTCTGATGAGGCCATGAAATTCTAATGTGCAATTAGGGTAGTGTTTTACTGTCCCCTCTTGGCGTGTTTGTTGTCTGTGGGTGTTTTCAGAAGATAATGGGTGGTAGAGGGCATGATGGGGAATGTGTATGAAAGTGGGTTCAGTAGGGTGAAGTTGTCTGCCTGACTGGGAGCGGCGCGGCCACCAGGTTCGAGTGCCCAGAGGAAGGCCTGGCTCAGTCTGTTGACTTCAATCTCTTTGACTGTCCCTGGGGAACCTGATGCGTTGTTCCCCTTATCTCTCTATGCACTCTTTTTTTCTGAATATCCCTTCCTTATTTCTCATGTCACATTCTAGAGGTTATGAGATTTATAACAAACCCCTTTTAGTGCCCGTAGGCTTGAGAGGCCTTGGGCTACGAATAATGAGAAGTGCAGTTTTGCCATAATAACCCCCTTCATGTGCTTATTGGACTGACCCTGCGCCTGTTCTCGGGTGATTAAGCCTGTATTCTCTAAGGTAGCTGTCTTTACAACCTTGTTGGCTACCAGGCCATCTAAAATTCTGGAGTTCCGTCTCTGGTTCTGTCACATGACATCTTCAAATCCTTGCCGTCTTGTTAAAGAACCGTACAAGCTACTAAAGGATTCCGCTTCTCAGCACCAGCCTCTCTGGCTGCTCAGTTTGGAGCAGCGACCGTCCATTGGCCGACTTCTGGTCAGTGTGCCTCGCTTTACAGGGTGTGAACACCACTCTTTTAATGCAACTCGAGTTGGAGCTCCCCAGATCTGAGAAGGAAGTGGTTGGACCTGAGATATAGCCCACCAACCTTCCTTTTCTCTTTATGGTTGCACCCTTAATTGGAAAAGAGGTTTCCCCATAACTACTTTTTGAGCCTCCCCCAGGTAGCTCCATCTGACAAAAGGAGGTACCCCCTTATGCTTTATCAAAGGGCCCTCCAAACTTTGTCAGGGAGAGGTGGCTTCCACCTCTCCTATGTCTTAGGGTCAGGGAGCTTAACCCCCTTTTCAACAGAATAAACCCATGGCGAAGCGAGACAAAAGGGCCTGTCGAGACCCACTGAGCAGAACAATTGGCGCTGACCCCACTGCCCCCCCCCCCCCTCCAGCACATTCAATGCACGTTGTGATGTCGCTGAAGGGCGCCGACTGGATTTTACCTCCATAGGCAGAGAACCTTTCAACAACTGGCTTACGGACACCGCTCCTGGTCCGGACGATGTCCCGTATGCCCTGCTTCGACACCCGGGTGAGCGAAGCGGGTCCTTCCTGTTAGATTTGGACAAACGGTATTCTTCCAGATTCTTCGCTTTTTGCAAACCGGGAAAAGATCAATCTAGCCCTGTCAGTTTTCCCCACTCTCTCTAACCTGTGTGTGCAAGTTGATGAAATTAGTAAATATTAGATTAGCCGTTTTCCTGGACAGCGGAGGCCACTTGTCTTCGGCACAGTGTAGCTTCAACAAGTTCTACTCCATGTCTGATGCTCTGCTCCGACTGGAAAATGCCGTCTGTGAGGCCTTCCTTCGTAGACAGCAGGACATCAGTGTTTTTCGATCTGGAGAATACCTATGATACTGCATGCTGATACAGTACGATGGGGGCGTGGGGACGCCTCCCAATCCTTATTGCGAGATCGTTGATTCCGTATACGGGTGGGAGGAACCCTCTCTGGCCAATTGAGCAGAAAGAGGGTGTCCAGCAGGGAAGCTTCCTCGGTGTCAAATTCTGCCCTGAGCATCAACGGTATCCCCTCGGTGCTGCCAGGAGATGTTCTCGCTACTCTCTACGTGAACAACCTTTAGGTCTTTTTTGGTGCAGCCCAGAGGAACTCTGGAGCTTTGCATGCAACAGGCATTGAACCGCATCTCTCACTATGACGAAGCTCGCAGGTTTCGGCTTTCCTTGCCCAAAACTAAGTTGGTACAATTCTGCCACCATCAACGGTCCATCCCAACCTGGACTTTGTCCTAAACGGGGTTTGCCTAGAGGTGGTGTATTCGCACCGTTTCCTTGGTCTCTTTTTTTTTTCCGACCGACGCCTCACCTGGGAGGCTCATATTTGCAATCTTAGGGTCTCTTGTACCTGCACCATTAACATTCTTCTTTCTGTGACGTTCAGCACCAAGGGTGCTGATAGATCTACTGCCTTACTTTTCTACCGATCCTTTGTTCGTTCGAAGCTCGACTATGGATGCAAGTTTTACGCATCCGCAGCCAAGCGTGTATTGTGCAAGGTTGACTCGATCCACCGCACCGGTCACTGCCTGGCGACCGGTGCCTTCCACTCGCCCCCATTGAGAGCCTACTTGTCGATGACAGGGAGAAACCACTCGCTCTGCGCGTCGCTATCGGCTCTCACTCCATCCGCGGTCGATCTTGACGGTGCCTATGCCGTCGAAAGATGCCAGTCATACCCTAAACCCTTTGGGTTTAGGGGCTAGGAAGCTCCTTTGAGATCTCAGTGTCCCCCTCCTGTCAGGGGCGCTTCTGGTTCTGCCCAGGATGCCACCCTGGAGGGTACCATCTTTAACTATTTGTCGCCATGCCTCTGGTACCAAAGCTTCTCCAGCAATGGGAGCATTGCGTTTGGCCTTTTGGGAGCGCACTTCGTCTCACGCTGAATCCGTGCCAGTGTCCACAGATGGCTCCAAGTCCCAGGAGGTAGAGTCATATTCTACCAGATCACCTTTGTTTGAAGTCAGCGGGGCTCTACCAGGTGCTGCGTCAGTCTTGTCAGCCAGCTGGTTGCAATATTTCTCAGTACGGGAGATAATGCGCCCTGCCTGGTTTGGAGACCGAATTATAATGTTTAGCGACTCACAAAGCATTCTAGAGTGCATTCCTGTCATTGGTATCTCTCCACAGCCTTTGGTTCGCCGTATCCATGATGCAACGGCTTCTGTGAGCTTGGCGGATGGATGTCAATATTATCTTTTGGTGGATTCATGGATGTATGTGAATGAGGGTGCCAAAAAGAGAGCAAGGACTGGACAACCAGACCAGGGTTTCACTCTTACTCAGACCGACCACATAGTAGGAATCAGGACAGTCCTCTGGGCTGTGACAGCACTAGTGCACGAACCAGGTGGATTTTGAGATTATCTTAGGGTGGGTTCCTGAACATGTGGGAATTGCAATTAATGAGGGCGCCAAAGAGTCTGTGAGGACTAAGCCACCAGACCAGCATTTCACTCATCCTCACACTGCCTACATGGCAGGAATCACATCAGCTGTTCGGGCTGCCTGGCAAAGAAGCTGGGCAATAGCAGACTGGAATATAATAATAATAATTATAGGTATTTATAATGCGCCCTTCAGGGCTGTTAGCCCTCCCAGAGCGCAGTTTGTGTAGCGAGTGTAGAGAAAGTTTACAAGGGAGAGAAGGCAATTCTGAAGAGATGAGTCTTCAGGAGATGTTTAAAAGTAGCAAGGGAGGGAGAGGATCGGACTTCGGCAGGAAGAGCATTCCAGAGTCTAGGAGCACAAACTGAGAAGGAACGGTCACCCATCGAGCAGAGGACAGAACGAGGAGTGTTCAGGATGGGAGCGAGGTTAGACCGGAGTGCCCGAGGAGTTTGACGACGGGAGATAAGGTGGAGCCTTGAGGTTTAGGGCCTTGTAGGTAATGAGAAGAATTTTATAGTGGGTACAGAAGCGAATTGGTAACCAGTGTAGCTCCTTTAACAGAGGCTTCGAAGGAGAGAACCTGAGGCGGCGAAGGAGGAGCCGGGCAGCATAGTTTTGAACTAGTTGTAGGGGGCGAAGTGACGAAGAAGGGAGATTCACTAGAAGGAATTGCAGTAGTCTAAGCATGAGGTGACGAAGGCATGAATAGCAGTCTCAAGGCTTCGTCGATCAAAATGGGATCGAACACGTGAGAAGTTGCGGAGGAAATCGAGGGAAGACTTACAGATACGATGGATGTGCGGTTTAAACGAGAGTTGCTCGTCGAAAATAACACCAAGATTACTGATGGCATCAGAGAAGGCGACATTGGTCTCCCCAAGGTTAAGGAAGGGGAAGACAGCTTTAGATTTCTCCACCATTGAAGTGGTACCAACAAGAAGAACTTCAGTTTTATTTATCGTGGTTAAGTTTGAGAAATTTGGCAGACAGCCATTCATTTATGGAGGTGTAGGCTGAAAGGAGCTCAGTAATTGATTAAGAGAAGGACACAGGGGATAAGGAAAGGTATATATGAGAAGGGAGCCAAGAGGAAGTAAGTCGATGCGAAAGAGGAGGGGACCAAGGACTGAGCCCTGAGGCACCCCAAAATGAATGGACGGGGGCTCAGAGGAGAGGTTATCGTGCGCGACCGACTGAGTGCGGGAGGAGAGGTATGAGCAGAGCCAATCAAGTGCAGTGCCCGAGAGACGAAGGAAAGTGTGAAGACGATCAAGGAGGTCAGTGTGGTCGATGGTGTCGAGGTGAGGTCTCGGAGGACTAGAATGGACGTACAACCCCTATCGGCTGCTCTACGTAAACCGTCTGAAACATTAAGAAGAGCAGTTTCAGCAGAATGCTTCGCTTTGTACCCCGATTGGTACGTTTCATCGATATTGCAGTTAAAAACATGGTTATCAAGGCAAGAAAAAATCACTCTCTCGAGGATCTTAGAGATGAATGGAAGCTGTGAGATAGGGCAATAGCTAGATGGTTCAGAGAGGTTAAGGTGTTTTTTTAATGATAGGTCGAATTGAGGCATGTTTGAAGGAAGAGGGAACTACCCCTGTGGCATTGAAATGTTAATCAGATGAAGAATCAGTGGGAGGACAGCAGAGAGAATTTGGATGGAAAGACGTCATTAGGGGATCCAGATTTGTTAGAGCGTGAGATCAGGGTAGTTACTTCCTCAGAGGACGTTAAGCGGCAATGGAGTATGGTCGGGGAGAACAGCATGGGCTTGTTCAAATGACTGCGGTAGTACGGCGCGAAGGTTAATAACTTTATCAGAGAAAAAAATAGAAAGAGTAAAGGGGTTTATGTGGGGATAGGTGGGCGAAATGGAGCTAGGCGAGGAAAGACCAGAGAGGAGACGAAAGATAGTCCGAGGGTCATTCTTGCTCTCAGACAAAAGTTTGCGTAAACGAGCCACGTGTGCTGATTTTAATTTGGAAGAATAAGTCGAAGTAACAAGGCGATAGGAAAGTGAGAGGGAGGTCGTGTCCTGCCCACGGGAGCCTGCTTTATGAAGGGCTCATTCATGAACACATATGGACCTTGAATGAACGAGTTCCATGGTGAACCAAGGGGCACGGTGATGGCGGTTTGAAGGGAGTGATAAGTGGTCGTGCGAGTAATGATTGGTGCAGACAGTTTAAGGTTTGGTCAGGTGAAGCAGTAGTATCAATACGAGCTACGCTAGAAACAACGTCGTTATAGAGAGTAGTAGTATCAATTGACGATAGTCGCCGGAAAACAGTAGGAACTCGGGACGAGGTAGGTCTAGGGAATATAGAATTTAAAATTGACCGAGAAGTGGTCTGAAATCGTATTAGAAAGGTCAGTTACTGTTAGATTAGAGATATGGAGGTTCAAGATGACTCAAGTCCAGGGTATTACCATGTATGTGTGTTGGGGATAACATGTTGTATAAGAGAGAAGAGGTCGATGATATCAATGCGCGAAAAGTCTCATTGTGGCTAGGAAGATTGAAGTCACCGAGAAGTGGTCTGAAATCGTATTAGAAAGGTCAGTTACTGTTAGATTAGAGATATGGAGGTTCGAGATGACTCAAGTCCAGGGTATTACCATGTATGTGTGTTGGGGATAACATGTTGTATAAGAGAGAAGAGGTCGATGATATCAATGCGCGAAAAGTCTCATTGTGGCTAGGAAGATTGAAGTCACCGAGAATAAGGAGAGAACCAGTAGAGGATAGGTCGGAGAGTAGGTTACTGAACTCCTCAAGAAATAAGGCTGGAGATGAGCTGGGAGGGCAGTAAAGGACCACAATAGGCAGAGCTGGTACAGCACGTGAGACAGCAATGAGAGCCTCAAATGAGGCTAGAGGGGGGCAGGGGAGAAGAATGAGTTGGAAATCAGTGCAACTCCCCCCCTCCATGGTGGTTTGGAGGAACATGCAGGAAAGAATGACCCGGAGGGGTTGCAAGGGCAGTGCGACTCAAGCTAGGTTTCTGTAAAGCCAAGGAAGGAAATATAATGTTCCGTTCCATTGCACCACCAATGTTTTTATTGACATACCTCACAATGCTGATTTCTGCCCTCTTTGAATCATGCACACTCACTGAATGCAGCGCCATTTGTGTCCCAGAAGGTTTAGCACATTCTTGTTGAATGTCACAGTTGTTGTGGGATCTTTAGGCACATTACCTGTCGAAGGTACCAGGATGGCTACCCCTTGTCCTTTGTGCTTTGGATGGATTCATGCACACATACTCGTGGACTTTATGGAGGAGGCTAGCCCCCTCCTCTATGTTGGTAAACATTCTTCGTTTTCAGGCGCATACTTTGGTGCTGGGAAAGGCGGGCTGCCCCATGATGCAGGAGTGTGCCTTGCCGCCGCATTCTTGACTTGCTTTTATTTTTCTTTGGGCTCGGTTTTGCTGTTTTATTTTTGCTTTTTTTATATATATATATAATTTAGCGTAGCATTTTTTATGGCAGATTATGCCCCTATAGGCAGCCACTGACAGTAATCCTCAATTAAGGTTGAACATGTGATGAGAAAATGGAGATCCACACTTACAATCCTCCTCACATTCGACCTTGATAGGCTCACTGGGTCTTTGAGAGTTGGTTAGTATCGCTACCGTGTTAAGGCATTCATGCTGTGGAGCATACTTTAAGAGGGACCAAAGAATTGGTCCTCTCACTACCTACATGGTCTAGGACTTCCTACTCTCAATTTTTTTTAAAAGCACCTCCCTGCTCCTGTCCCCTCCAGGCCTACGAGCTCGGTAGCCACCTTGTCCATTAAGAACCCTCATGCCCAGCAGGCTAGGCTGTTTATTTTAAACTCTAGCCACCCTGTAGTACAAGAGAAATAGAGCTGTCACTCAGTCCCAAGTGGATATGACACAACCACCACACCTGGATACAATCCTAGAGTGTTAGGTTACGCTGCATTTGAACTCACTTCCTAGCTGTTGCATGCGCCGTTAGCCAGAGGGGTGCTAGAAAAATTCCTGTAGCATGCAACAGCTTCCTTCCACTCTAACCTGGTCCCTTGGGACAGCCTCACAGCAAGCGAGACCTCACTTAATTGTGAATACATTGGCATGGCCTCCAGCAGAAGCTGTAGGATCAAAGCATTCTCTCTAATTTGTTCCCAGGGGGCTATTAACATCAACTGCCTAAATGATGAATTTATAAAAATCCAAACAAATCCTAATATACAATGGCTACTCCAACTGAGAATTTGAAAGAATATGGAAAATCCTAAATTCCCAATTTGAGGTAAAGGACAAAAATTTAAAACGAGACCACTCTACTACAAGCATAAGATGAAGAATGCCTACAGAACAGATAAACGAATACAGGATAATGTAAAAAAACAATTAGCCCAGAAGCAGACTACATATCTACCAAGGTTGAGTCATAAGTAATTTCCATTTTTGTGAAATATATTTATTCATGAATAGCTGAACAATTAAATAATTTCAATTAATAGTATATTTGCCATTTTTGTCATCACCTCTTGCCATTTAGCAGGTAGCTTGTTCATTCCTCTAAGGTAAAATTCAGCCAGTTTGAGTTAAGGAAGTGGTCCATGAACATTTTTACCTCATCTACTTCAGAAGATTTTTTACTAGTTAAAGCACTTTGTAGTAAACAAAAAACATAAAAATCACTTTGGAGCAAGTCTGGTGAATATGATGGATGGATGAGGTAGAACAGACCAGCCTAAGTCCAGTAGTTTTTCTGCATGATTCTCGCTGTAAGTGGTCTTGAAGAAACACATTGTTTCTCCCTTTGATGAGTGGAGGGCATTTTTTTAAAAGATTTTCCTGCACACATTACAGCTGATGAGTATGTTTGCATTCCATCAGTTCTCAAAAAAAAAGACATCTTCATCAAAGTCTGATCATCCTGTTCTTGGTTCATTTGTCAATGATTGATCCCCAAAATGAAAAGCAATTTTGGACTTGGTGATCAGTAATGGCACCTTGTTCATAAACACTACAAATTGGCTTTGCTCTTATGAAGCATTTTTTGTTATTTTTAGACTCCCACAACATCAGATATCGAATAGGCACTTTTAGTCTTTCCATTTTAGAGCATGATATTTTAGTTTAAATTATGATGCACACTTGTCTACTGCTGATGTAAGAATATGCTGTGAATGCTCTTTCTAAACAGATAATTTACGGTTAAGTTTAAAACTGGAAGTTCAAAATGTACCATTACATTTTGCTTCCAATAAACAGAAATTACTTACAACTCAATCTGATGCAAAAACCTAAAAGTTAGCAACCTAATGATGAAAAATAACTCCTCATCTAAACAATCCAACTTGAAAGCTACCAATGCAGTGTACAAATTCATATGCTCTCATGAGAACTGCAAGTCTCATCCCAACAACCACTACATTGGTATGACCACTACTACTCTCAGCCGACATTTAACAATGCACCTACAGGAAGGCACAATCAAGTTGCACTATAGTGAACAACACAACCAGCAAGTCACAAGAAAAATACTAGTTGAAAACACTACTACCCTTAGAAGAAATATGGATTTTTGCCAGCTGAAAATCCTTGAGGCTCTACTGATCAAAGAGATCACTCCTAATCTAAATACTCACTGCGCCAACTCCATTTGAGTCTTCCAGCTCTTTTACTCTCAGTGAATGCTACCTACATATGAGGCACAACCTACTATGAGATTAACAAAGAATGAAAAAAAAATTGTGTGGATTGGAGATGTCTCCTACCTTTGGAGCAAGGTAATACCTCAGTGTATTACTTTTTTCCTCATTCTGTCCCTTAATCTATTTATAAGCTTATTATTTCCCACAATATTTCACCCACTAGAGCAATATAACTCAACCACCAACAAAGTTTGAGAGGCAGTTGGTATTAGGTTACAGTGAATCCCTGTAGGAGACCCAGTTATTGAGCCAGTTAGTGGCCATGAGCCCTAACCCAACTATGGACTGCCAGTATGATGGTTGAGGAGTGTACAAAATTATAGGTTGGAAATTTAGTAATAGGAAAAGATAGGTCAAGCTTCATACTAAAGGAAAATATCCCACAAATTGGACACTTATTTTTTTCCAGTGAGGAACTAAAAAAAAATTTGAAAAGAGAGAAAGAAAAGTAAAGGTTGGAGTGTAAGAGGATTGCACACTGAGCAACAAGGTAAATCCCATGGCCTGATGAAGGTAAAGTGGTGGAGGAGCTTTATAGACATATGAATGGCACTCATCAAGTAAAAGATGTTGAAAGATTAGTATTGCAAAAAAGAATAGACCCCCTCAAGAAAATAGGGCTAAACCCATCCATAACACACCAGATTATTGCCAATAGTTATGTAATTTCTAAAACAATAGATCTATGGGTAGAAATGCACATATCAGAAGAATTGAAATAGGAAATATAAAGAAGCCACACAGGAATAACTATACAACAAATCATCAAATTCACGCATGAATATAAAATGGCAAACAAGATTGCCACCAATGGGCTTCTGACATTTAACATAAGAATTCTATGAGATAACATCAAAAAGGAATTTTTTTAATTAATTTTCAGATGTGCTACAACAGTTGCACACGTGAGGAACACACTGTAAGGATCAGCACTTTAACTCCCCCAAAATGCTCAGGTAATGGCTAGAGGGACTGTACCTCAACTACCAAAAAATGCCTTAATTGCCCTAGGCCCCCACTGCACACTGACAATAAATCATACAAAAAGAAAAGCAATAATAAAGAGGAAAAAGAAGCCAAAATGTAGGCAAAAATGAGCATGACTATCATATAAGGAGTAGGTTCAGACCTACTAGTATGCTGCATCCTCTATGTGAACCTGGTAAACATTAATAAACCAGGAACCTTCGCAGAGATGCCTAACTAACTTCTGGTCAAGAATAAAATAAAATTGTATGGCTGAAATACAGGAAGCTGAGGGTGGTACTGAATGGGGTTGAAGTCACAGTGCAGGGATGTTATCAGTGGCATACCTCAGAGATCAGTTCAAGGCCGATTATTCATAGTTTTATAAATGATCTCGGGGAGAGTATGCAACAGTCAATTTTTGCTCATAGAAACAAAACTGGCAGCTCTAGTAAAAGAAGTTGAGGGTAACTTTAAAGTGCAGAGGGACTTAAATAAAGTTATTAGGTTGAGCACAAAACTGGCAGATTAATTTTAACCTTAACAATTGTAAAGTTATAATGGGAAGTAATAATAGAGAATTTACCTTTGAAAATGGATGGGCTTTGGCTGAATGTACTCAAGGATGAAAAGGACTTAGGAGTAGTAGTAGATCAGTCACTGAGGTTTTTTATGCAGTCTATTAAGGCAAAAAATAGAGCAAATAGTGTTAGACTTCATTAAGAGGAATTTTAGTTAAAAAAGTAAGGAGGTGTCGTGTTAGTGTAAGGGCCGAGTTGGTGTACATAGGTTTGTTACATACTTGAATAACTCCTTGATTACATTTTCTCTAAGAGTGCTATATTATTTTATGTTATTTTATCTTTGAGAATTTTTAGTGCCATGTGCTGCATTTTTGAGGATTGAGTTAAACACTTCTAAGCAAAAAATATATCTTTAATTACAACATAAAATGAGTAAAATCTTAAAAACAAACTATACATCTATGAATAAACGAGTCTATGTTAGAATTACTAATTTAAACCAAATGAATATAAGGTAATAATTGACGCCCAAAGCTCACTTTAATACTGGACACTAATTGCCACTCAAAAATAATGGAATTTCTTTACCTTAAAAAAAAACACGTGAATCTGAATAAAGAATGACCTTGGCGTTAGATCTTATGTAGATGGGAAAATGGTTTTGTGGTTAGGCACATGGGCTTGTTCACAGATGTCCAGCTGTTTGACTGGCAAGGAGGCGGGCTTGAAGCAACAGGTGATTTTGTTGAGGGCGACGGATGGTGTTAAGCATGTTGTCTTAGTCTGATAATTTAAGTAACTGAACCATGAAGGTATGCTTTTTCCAATCTTCGGGTTAATCTTGGGATTATTTGCACTGAGGGAGTTTGCTTTGGGTATTCCTCAATGGTGAGGACAAAAAGGGCTAATTTTTGGTCTGACCACCAGGAACTGGCTCAGAATGAGCTTCTCTGTTCCGTTCTTTGAGTGCCATGTTGATGCTGGACTTTGTAGTATCGATCTCTAACTCGATCCTTTTCTTCTCCAGTTATCCACCTATATACTTCACTGACCCCCTGGAGGTAGGGTAAGGGGGAGGGAGAGCTTGTTTTACCTCGCTCCTCTAACGATTCTTCTCCAAGCTTCTTTCACTTAGCCCTAAAGGCATCTTCTGGCTTTTGGTTGCAGCTCCTATAATTTTGTCTAATATACGAAACTCGATCCCAAATCTTAGGGGAAATAGTGCTTGTTTAAACATCGTTATTGCACCTGGTCTCCTCCCCTTCGTATTGTTATGCTCGCTGGCACAGAAATCTGTTGATTCGTACTTCTCGTGGTTTGAGGAGGCATCTGTTGGCCAGCAAATTGAGGGGGGGGGGTAAGTAATCGGGTTACACTGCCTAGTGTCAGGACATTTTGGTACCCAAACGAGGCATCTTTTATTATGGTGGGTATCGATTTCCCTACAAGAGTTTATCCTTAAACTATATAACTTTATATCAAGTCACATTTAGAGTACTGTATACAAGAGCATGTTCCCCACACTTTAGATGATATCAATCTGCTAGAGTCAGTGCAAAGGATGACAAAAAAGATGATACCTTCCATTAAGACCTTGAATATGTAGATAGGTTGAGGGTCATAAATATATTATTTTGAAAGAAAGTGTGTGAGAGGGTATATGATTGAGCTTTTTATAATTTACTCTGCAATGGATAAGTTGGATTTTAACAAGTTCTTTGAGATGAAAGGGGCCACCACAATAAAATTAAAAAAATAGGTGTATGTTGGATGTGAGAAAGTAATTTTTTTCACCAAGAGTGGTAGATTATTGATATGATTTACCACGAGTAGGAGACAATAAGCAGTCTGTCTAAATTTTTATGTTTTAAAGGACAAGTTAGATGAGTATATGGGCAGGATAGTTTTCATGGATTTTGAGTTGCATTGCTGCAAATTACATATTGTAATGTTAATATTGTTTTGTAGGTGATGTTCTGAATGCAACCCTTTGGAGGGAGAGGGAAGAATTTTTTTTAGTTATATAAATTGTATATATTATATTCATATTGTGTATTGTAGCTGAATGATATAGTTTTTGACATGCCATGATGGTTATTCCTTTAAAGCAGTGTTCTGCATCCACAATCTCGTGGATATGCTCCAGGCACTCAATGAAGAGACGTGCAAATGTGTGTTTAAAGAAGAATGATAAAAAGGAAGTGGAAAAACTTCTCAAAGGGGATGTGGTAACACACTCAATCTCTATATTTGACCAAACAAAGAATGGGAAATTCAACCCCAAAGTCAAAATATTGAGTAGAGTCACAAGCTAAACCACCCTCCAAAAAATATTATGATCCAATCACCAAATCTTACTGAAGCAAATTTATAGAATAATGAAAAATGAAAGATATAGAAAACTGGAGATTCTGCAAATAAATACTAATTGGGGGGTTTGGAAACACCATCAGTAAGATTGATTCTAGACATATTCATCTTAGATCACAAAGTTAGAAATAAAGATAAAATATAGATATTTAACTACACCGTCATCATGACCAACCCAACAAGAGAAAGATTTGACTCAGGCTATATCAATAAAAAGAAGTCTCAATTATACAGAAATACCAACCATTGATGAAGCATTACAGTCATTAAAACACGTTCAAGGCCATACCCACAATTCAGCTTTTCCTTGAAATACCAGAGACACTTTCCCAAAAACGCTCAGTAGCGTTCCTGCTTCCATGCAAGATTTTTTTTTAATAAAAGGTATTTCAGTTATCAAACTCTTTCTTTCCATTCATATTTTTAGTTTCTGAAAGTATATAAACATACAATTAAATTGGAAATAATATTTTTTTTAGATTGTGAAATGTACCACCTGTGGTGCATGTGGCATTTGGAAGGAATTCTGTCTGTACCATCGGTGGTGCATGTGGCCTTGAATGTATTAAAATAGAACTAGAATTAACATCACTATTGGTAATAACATGTTACCAACCCCCAAGAAAAAAATATATTGCTTCATAACGATATTTGAGCGAAGGCACCCATTAAGGAGGAACAAATTTAGAAAAGGCAAATAGATAAAAAAGTGAAATGATATACTTAATAAGTGAGCAGCAAGAAAAAATAAGCTGGAATAGCCTTATTAAGCAGATAGTTATTAATATGGGAAGGTATAATAAAGAATTTAGGCATGAAATGGATGGCCATTGGCTGAATACTCAAGGAGAACAGGCAAATAATAAACTGAACCAGAAGGTCAAAACTACAAACATGAATAAAATAAAAGATGAAAATGTTAACTTAATCCAAGATGACCAAGAGATAGGAGCAAAATTTGGTCAGCGTTGGAAGTCAGTTTTCTTGTATCACCTGAAGAAAATGAGGACTTTAGTCAAGAAACTGAAGACATCATGCACTATTTCCTATGGAACAACATAAATAACATGTACCCATTCAATCAACCCCATCAGGGAAGAATATATTTAAAGATTGTAATAATAAAAAATATAGGTGCAAAAGAATAGTTGAATCTCCCTATCACTAACAACATGAGGCACTTACCTACCCTGTGTGGTTCACATCCTATAATCAATAGGTCCCATGTGTCTTTGTCATGGTAATCATTCCTTTCTTCACCTAGAACTAACAAGGTTTGCTCATCCTTGCTCCTCTTTAAGTTTTAACCCTTTAATTTTTCCTTGTACTACTAGGAAACTCACCAAAACCTTGCTCTAGGCCCTCATAACCACACACTTTCCCCTTGGATTACATAAATCTGTGGGCCAGAGGTGTGGAGAGTCTCCTGCAGCAAGTCAGCTGCAGGCCTCTTTCTCTACTCCCTCCCCCCCTCCCAACTTCACTCTTTGCTAATCCTGTTTGTTGTTCAAACACTCTACCGGTAAATCTGGTATTTAATGATAATATATACCATGTTTTGCAAAGTTCTGATTACACTTTTTTTTTAGCTTTTGAGAGGTTTACATATGTGATTGAAAAAGGTCTGTCAAACTTGATGTTCTCCTTTTTTAGCATGTGTCATTAAAACATCTTTGTCATTATGTGCAGATGTGTTGAGATAGAAGTCAAAAGAATTGAGATTTCTGCTCTCCTGCACGTGGGCCAGAACTCCGACATTGCCAAGCTGCTCAATTTCAACCAGATGACTGTCCACAGAGTCGTGAAGAAGCTCAAGTTGTCAACCATATGGCCTTGAGAAAGGCCTTCGAAAGTGCTCTGAAGCTAAAAATGACTGCACTCGTGAAGAAGATCTCAATGGCCACAGTTTCCAGGGCTGTCAAGTGGGAGGGCAGTAAGAGCTTGAAGTGTGTGTAGTCCTCGGGAGTGCTGTTGGCACCTTCTCAACGACTTGAGAGAAAACCTTCACACTCCATCCGATCATCAAGAAGCAGAACGACCGTGTGGTAAGCTTCGGGCAGCTCTTTGGAGTGCTTGGCAAAGAAGATGGGAGACGGTCCAGGGGAACTTAAAGTTGCATGCCATTGCACCCTGACTGTTCCCATGGACGAATCCACTAATGCTGCGACGGCTTCAGGTCGCTTTCTGTCGTCTCCGAATCGGGCACATTCGTGTGACGTATCGCCATTTGATGGAGCGCTCGCCTGCGCCCTATTGTGACGAATGCGTCATCCCCCAAATTGTTTGGCACATTCTTGTTGAATGTCCCAGTCTGGGTGATCTTCGCGCACATTACCTGTCCTGGTATCGGGATGGGCGGGGTCGCTACCGCCTGTCCCTTGTATTTGGGACGGGTTCATGCACACCGATCTGTGGACTTTTAGACTTTTTGAAGGAGGCCGGCCTTCTCCCCCCCACCCCTTATTCAATATTTGACTATGGTTTGCGTGCTTCTTCGCCATGGGAGGGCGGGTCTTTTCCCGTCGACTGAGCTCACTTTAGATTTTTTTCAATTTGTTTGTTTTTCTTTTGTTTTTCTTTCTTTTATTTGGCTTTTAATATAGCCTAGATTTAGGCTCGGGTGAGTACGGCGACTTATGCCCTAGAAGGCAGTCACCAGATGAGATATTTAAAAAAAAAATAATAATAATCTTGGCCACGAAAGTCCTGCCATGGGTGAGAAAGATCATGAAGAGTGTGGAGTAGGTCTTTCAGCAGGACGCGCCCCCAGCCCACACGCCCAAGATTGTGCAAGAATGGTGGGGTCAAACATGAACTTCTGGTCGAAGGAGTTTTGGCCACCGCAGTCGCCCGCCCTCAATCCCGACGACTACAACCTGTGGGCGCATGTCGAGGCCTGCAAGGTCCGCCTCAGCAACGTCGACGAGCTAAAGTCTTCTGTTAACCCTGTGTTGGCCATCATAAGGGAGGACTTTATCCACAATGTGTGCACAGCCTTCAGGTCTCACCTGGAGCACGTGCTCGTCGCCGAGGGTGGCCACATTGAATAATATTAATTTAAACACATATTTATATGTTAAAAGTATAAAAACGTGTGTAAGCGCATCAAAATTATCATTGTATCCTTTGTTGAGATGGTCATAATGAGTGTAACAGAACTTCTGCAATACCCGGTGTATCGCAAGAAAAGGGCCATTCAAAATTTTCGAAATTATTGAATTAATGGTGTCTTTGTGCTTATTAAGGATTAGGGGGGAGGGTAGTTTTAGTGGCATTGCCATGTGCCATACCCAGTTTGAGGGGGGAGCAAGGCTGTATCTCAGGCTGTTTTGATGTTTTAGTTTGAATAATTCTGTGATTTTTGTTTGTTGTAGAGCGAGGGGGGAGCCGATGTCAGGAGCTGCGATCCCGAAGTTGCTTTCATAAGAAGTTCACTCCGGCATCGCGAGGGCCGGGGGTGGCATTCAAGAAGGAAGGATCAACTTCCCTAGGTGAGTGAGAGACGCCGGGGTTTTTTTTGTGACGCATTTCTGCCACTGGCGAGAAGAAATGCCTAACTCATCCCCCCTCTTCTCAGTTTCGGAAGACCCTCTCCCGTCTTCGGTCGGTGCTGAAAGTGAGGCAGATGGAACACATTCAAGGAGGAGCTCATCCCGATCTGGCTCAAGGTCGAGTTCGCGACCAAGACCCAGGAGCGAAGAAATACCCCTAGAAAATTTGTCATCCTCGTTTGGCTCAGCGGCAACGAGCGAGGTAAGGGCAAAGGTAGGTTTCCGTTGCTCACTCTTGATAGCCACTCTGCTCCATGTGTCATGCACACATCCTTTTTTTCCTCGCTCAAATATCATCACTCTAACCGAACCCAAAAAGCATCAGCCAAATACACCTTCACTCTTGGTTTTTATTTCCCCTGTCACCTTTTTGCCGCTTCTCCTTTAGGAGGAACTTGATTTTTTACCTGAATGTAGAGAGATGAGTAGTCTTAGGATTTTGCAAAGCTAGTTATGATCTTTTGCTCTTGCTTGAGCATTTTGTAATTTTCTTCCATACCAGGCAAGATTTTAGATGTGTCAAGCTTTTGGGATGTTGCCTCGCTCCTCTTTTGTTATCTTTTAAATGTTGCTTGTAGGAGTCCTACCAATAAATGGTTGTGTTATGACGGTGGGGTCGCGACAGCCTCACAAATTCTTCCCGCCGCCCCAATAAGGTCCGCTCGGTGGATCAAGGTGAGGGTATTGAGGAGAGAGCCTATTTTCTAATTTTATTTAGAAACAGTAAGTAATGGCGATCCATCACAACCCCAGTAAATAATAAAAATGCAAATAATCAACCAATTATTTTACACAAAATACAATACATACAGCCCTCAACCTAAACCCAAAATAACTATATATATATATAGAGAGAGAGAGAGAGAGAGTTGGCCTCACAATAATACCTTGGCCAACAACCACATGTATATATTTACACAAAAGGCCTTACAAATGGATCTCGGCGACGCAAAAGGATATCTATATACAACAATGCGCGTCAAAGAAACTCCAACCAAAGACCGAAAGATATCGAGAATGATGGGTGCACCCTTAACTTACTAATGGAGCGAGACGAGTCAGGGAAAAGGGAGGTGGCTCACTTTCTGCGGGATTCTGAGGGGTCCGGGACTCAGCAAATCCAAGGACTTTAGGGACCTGGGACACTTGTTAGTCCCAACTGCTGTGTTGCAGTGGGTAAGGCGCTAGCCCCGATGATGACACTCTAAGTTAGGCGCACGCGCGAAGGTCTGTTGCCCCCAAAAAGCCAGTGGTCGGTTGACTTATTGGTACCACAGCTGGAAAAGAGAAGGCACATTCAGTCACTGATTCACTGCCACACTTAAACATCTTTACTCCTAACACATTCAACCACACCCACTCTCTCACAATTTTCACTCCCCTATTTTCCATCCAGGCCGCTTTTGAACTAAAAATAAAATAGAGATGGATAGGGGAGCATAATAGAGGTCTATCAAGTCCCCCCCCACACAAAGCAAGATGGTGATCATGCGATCCACACACACATTCTGCAAAAGAAGAAAGGGATTAGACATAGGGGAGGGAAGGCGGACAACCAAACTACTACAGTGTGTTGTACTTTAAAGTTGTATGGGTCTTTGATAAACCTCCACTCATCCCCCTTCCCCCCAAACTAATAATTTGTACCTGAGAATCCCTGTGCTCCTTTGTAAGGACTTTTTTTCCCCCCGGTGAATTTTGGAATCTCCTTTCCTGCCCCACTTACTCATTGGAAATTGATGAGGATTGCTGCTGCAAGTTCTTATGTTGTCTCCAGCTAAGGTCCATCCTCTAGGCTCAATTACCTTGGCCCATCATGTTATTAGGTAGTGCTAGTGATTAGGGAAATATAAGAAGACATCTTTTCACTAAAGATAAACTGAGTAGGGCAAGGAAGGAAGATAGCTGCATAATAGGGGATAGAGGTGAGGACAGTCAGATTAAAAAGGGTGCTTCAGAGATAGGTGGGTTAAGTTGTCTTTATCCAAATGCTCCTAGTCTAGGAAACAAAGATTTATTTAGTTACAGTATTGATGAAGATATAGATGTAGCTTGTAACTGATGTTGTGTCTAGCTCCCCAGGAGCAGATGACATCTCTGCTCCCTCTGACCGCTTGGGAAATTAAGGGAGAAATCTTTGAACCTTCAGCCTGTGTTGTAAGCCCTGCCCACATTACCATAATTAAGTGGGGCCTCGCTTTCTGTAAGGGTGTCCTGAAGGACCAAATTAGAGTGGAGGGAGGCTGTTGCATGCTGTATTTTTTAGCACCCCGTATGCGAGCATTCCATGCAACAGTTACGAAGTGGGAGACAGCCAGAGATGGAGCAGCATGGAGAGCCGCCATGAGGTAAATAAGGCCAACACATGCAAGCATGTATGGAGCCTTCATTAATGATGATGATTAATTTGTGGAATGCATCCAAGTGGGGTGGTCGTGTCATATCCCCTTGGCAATGACCTGACAACTCTTACAACTCTTTTCTTGCCCTGCGGGGTGGCTAGAGTTTAAAATAAACAGCCTTGTCTGCTGGGGATTGTGTAACTTGAATCCTGAGTTCATGAACTCAAATTTAAGGGCATTATAAGTGAATTTGATTTGTATTGTTTGGCCAGTCTCTGTCAGATCAACCAGGACCTAACACCCTCCTCATCTCTCAGATTTTGCTGAAATTTAGTTTATAGGAAGTTTTGGGGCCCTGAACCCATTTCTGAAATTTTAAGGTCAATCCGACCAATGGCTCAGTCATTTTGAGGTAACTAACATTTGGCGACCCATAATTAGGGTAATAATGGTCATATATATATATATATATATATATATATAATCAGAAAAAGACGAGGAATCCAAATATGAGAGTTTTAGAACTCTAGGTTGAAAAACAAAAAAATCATTTGTAAAAATTTAAGGTCAAGATTTGACCTCTGATGTATCAAAGTTGAAAAAATTTTATAGATGTGAAAAATTAAGGCCTATGCTTTAGCTATTTGGATCAGTAAAAAAGAGTTGGTTTATGCTAGCAATTTTCATGTAACTAACACATAAGTGAGCGCCATATTTATAAGTTGTCCCGTTTACATATTTTTCACCTTTAAGCTCCTAATTTGACCTATAGAAATTAAATTACATGTTTTTTTAATATAAAAAACAAAGGTACAGTTCTTTGGCTATTAGAAACAGCCATAAAAAGGTTGTTTATCTTTGTATTTTTCATGTAATTAACTTATAAGTGAACACCATATTTACAAATTGTATGTCAATTCATTGAAATTTTACAGCTTTGATATCAATTTGATCTTGAACTCTAAGAGTCCAATAAAAATTGTAATTCACTGCCAATAATATATAGTTAAAGTAGTGAAAGGGGAAGACAAAGCTCACATGTAGCTTAAACAATCCTGTTGCAACATGTTGCTACTTGTACAGAATCAACACAGATAGTTGTAGTTCCTAGCCTACAAGTTAGTACAGTTTCAGCCAGCAGTGTATGTGGTGGGTTGTTATTGTTTTTCAATGCGCCTCAAAGAATATCAAGAATTAAAATATTGTGTATAACTATATTCTAAAAAGTCATCTAATTGTATATCTTAAAATTACAGATTTATAGAAATTAGTTAGTGAAATCTACATCTCAGCTATTAGGCCTATTCACCAAAATACAATGGTTCGGTACTTGAAATACTTAAAAAACACAAGAAGCACATAACAATCAATCTTAGAAAAGTGACTGATGTGCTTATTGAAAAATGTGCTGGAAGATTGAAAAAAATACTCATTGTTGTGTGTGAACTGTTGGACACTAATAATGAAAACCCCCACAATACTTAGAACCACTGAAAACAATGAGATTGAGCAAGATTCAACTGAATCATCTTCAATCAGTGATTTGAGTAACGTATCTTCAGCTTGAGATCTGGACAGTGATTGCTTGGTTGAAGAAAATCCTTCAACTTCAATTGAACCAGTTCTAGCACCTTTGTACCAAACACCAGTCAAAAAAAGTAAGTACATACTAAGATAATATATTTTATATTTCACCAGAAAGGTGCGTTTGATCTATATGGCCCATTGAATAGAATTTAAGGTAGTATATAAAACAAAATGTATGATTGGCCAGCTTTTACTTTTGCTCTGTATAATAATTTAAATATATTCTTTATTTTTTTCTTTTCAGAAGGGTTGTCATTGAGCAAGAAAAAGTGCAAAGCTCATGGTAAGCTATCAGATGCCCAGAAACACTTGAAGAGGCTAGAAGTCAGTTATGGTGTTTATATTAGCGAGGGGGTAAGTGATGCTTCAAAACCTGAAACAGAATCTGGAAAACATCTAATAGCATTAATGAATGAATTGAAACAGTCATTCCTGGAGAGCAAATATCATAATCACAAACTACAAATATTGACTCTCTCCCAATACACAATTGAAAAAACTGCTAAGTTTCTTTTAAACTACAACATATGAGGCGTTCAGTAACAGAGTGACGTAAGCGCCTCCCTGGGAGAAATTGAGTTACCTATAGCACTGTACTCCCCAAACTCTCCTCTATTTGATGCGCTACTCGGGACGTCAGAGTGCAAGTCGCAACAAAGTCGAAAGTCCCTTTGTTTGAGAAGCACTTTCGCCGTACATACGCTGCCGCGCCTGAGCTCCCAAGCTCACCTCGACACAGACCTTAGTTTTCGGCCCCCCAATGAGTGACACCTATTTACGTTGTGACTCGATGAAGTTTGCTATACCTAAGGCACAACGGGACCAGGTTCATGCTCTCAAAGACAAGAAGAAGGAGCATGAGAGAACGGCAAGAAAAGGACAGCGGCTAATGAAGGCTTTGGAGAAAGACGAGGACGACGACACCAGGTGTATCTGCCTTAACCTGCAGCAGACTCTCCCAGTACCAAGAATGTCGACTAGTGTGGCATATTACCAGAAAAAACTTTGGATGTACAACCTGAGGAATTCATGATTTAAAGAGAAAAGTGTGTGGTGGTCGCGGCAGTGTTGAGATTGCGTCATGCTTATTAAAGTGGCTTGATAGTGACTTTGCTAAGGGAGAACAGTTTTCGGTGTTAAAGATTGTGTCTGATAACTGCGGAGGTCAAAAGAAAAACATAAACATTATTCTTTTTTATTTGCATGAGATCCACAGGGGCCGCTTGACCAAGATTGACAATAACTATCGCGTACCCAGCCACAGCTACATGGCCTGTGGCAGGGCATTTGGGAACATTGAGAAGGAAATCTGAGACAAAGGTTCCATCTATGACTTCAAAGGTTACTGCACCGCCATTGGGGCCTCCCGGGTTGAATGGCAGTGAGTTATTGTGATGCGGCAGCCAGACTTCCTCAACTTTGATGTCCTGCAGAAGGAGGTGACAATACGGCGGCTACAGGCTTCCTACGGGTTTTTAGAGGCCCGACGCTTCGGCTTCACCAGTACTTTTAGGGCAGAGTATGATGGCCCCGTTGGGACTCTTCGGCTGAGGAAGGGCATCGTCACCAAAAACCTAGCCTCCTTCAACATCTCCAATGTTTCCCTACTGCCGAAGTATGTCGCACCATGTCTTCTGAAGCCCAACAAGGTCAAGGCCCTACGCTACCTCCTCAACTATGTGCCTCCAGTGCGAAGTCGCTACCTCCAATACATTATTGAGGAGCAGGAGGAGCTGGCCAGGGGTGACGAGGAGGACGTGGACAATGCACTGGACTACGATGACGAGGACGAGGAACACGACGTGAGGGCAGGGGGCAAGGTCACAGGTACCATGCCCTCTACCCCCATCATCATCGTCACTGTCACCATCGTAATCGTGGGAAAGGTAAATGCTGATTATTATTATTATTGTAGTACTGTAATCATGTCACTAATCCTTAACCCTTTCAAAAACATTAAATAAGAGTATTATTAATTTGTGGACACACACTCAAGGTCACACCTGACCAATCTAATTTTCTAATTTGTAAGAAGACAGTAGTCTCATTAATGACGTACGCACAGGCACAGCGTGCACACACACATACACACACACACACCTTACCAGATTCTTGTAAGACAGTAATCTTACAAGAAGCAGCACCCCCAATAATTTTAGTCACAAGCCGTCACTGTTCTGAATATTGCTAAACTTTAACTGCGTTTTTCTCCACTTTTAGTTTTTGGCACTTACATCACTCTGTTACTGAACGCCTCATATATGGTGAAAAAAAGCCATTCACTAAACATCAGAATTTGGAATCCTTCCAAAGATTCCAATAATGAGCAAAGGAAAAGTGATATTTGAAGAACACAAAGATATAGTTAGAAGATTCTATGAGTCAGATGAGGTTATTCATATGTGTCCTGGCAAAAAGGAGGCTTGTGTAAAAGTCATCAGTGCTGAAGGTGCAAAAACGACTTGTCCTTGGGAATTTAAGAGTTATTTGAACTATATAAAAATTATAAAAAGAATCCCAAAATAAGATTTTCCACATTTGCTAAATTATGGCTGTCATATTGTGTGCTTGCGGGTAGTGGTGGGACTCATTCTGTCTGTGTGCATATATCATCAAAACCCAAAATTACAGCTAGCTGCAATGGGAGAAAAAGGTCTCCCATACAAAAATCTTATGGGTTACAGTGTCTGCAGTACAGAGAGAGTGGCTTGAATGATGCAACTTTGCAAAGATTGCCCAAGAGAAGAGGGTGTTTAAAGTTTCTTGAGTTGCTTGACAGTGTAAAATCAGCTCCAAACTCCAAATGAAATATCTTACAAGCAATGGGTGCCTGTTAACTGTTGTACAATGGTAGACAAAGTGGAGCCACTTCATGAATACTTATCATCATTAAGCATGAAAATATCCTGCATGTGGTTTGTCATAATTTTGTTGCACAGCAGCATTCACAGTACTTAAAACAGTTGAAAGAAACACTGCTACCTCAGAGCGAGGCAGTTATATTAGTTGATTTCTCTGAAAATTATTCTTTCATTGTCCAAAATGCTGCCCAAGGATTACACTGGGACAATTCACAATGTACAGTTCACCCTTTTGTCATCTATTATGGATCATCTGCAGACCAGGAACTTAACCATTTTAGTCTCTGTTTCTTATCTCCATCACTAAAACACAAAATTTTAATGGCTTACTCATTTAGAATAAAGCTTATGAGCTATGTTAAATTCAGATGCCCACAACTGAAGGAGGTGTACTATTTTTCAGGTGGATGTGCTGGCCAATATAAAAACAGATACAACTTCACAAATCTCTGTTACCATGAAGAGGATTTTGGTTTGTCTTGTGAATGGCACTTCTTTGCTACATCCCATGGCAAAAATGCATGTGATGGGCTTGGGGGAACAGTGAAGAGAGCTACTGCTCATGCCAGTTTGCAGAGAACTACAGAGAAGCAAATTCTTACACCAGACGACATGTTTCAGTTTTGTGAAGAAAACTTGAGCAAAACAATAAAAATTTTCTTTGTAGCTACATCTCATTTGAAAGATGCAGAACAACGGTTAGAACATCGATTCAAGGGCAGTAGGGCTATTCTGGGAACTCAGAAATATCATAGATTTGTTCCCATAATCAAGGAAGAACTGATGGTCTATCTCATTTCAAGTGGCATTGGAGAAAAGAAAAGAATAAGGAAAAGTCATATTACTAATGAACCTGCAATGGTTGATAACCTAAACTGTGTCAAACCAGGAGAGTATGTTAGCTGCATTTATGACAGGCAAGTTTGGTATGGAATTGTGGAGGAGTTTGATGATTACACAGTAAACTTTTTACATCCATCTGGGTCATCAGGAGCAAGTGCATATCATCATTATCCATCAAATAAGGATTCATGTGCAGTGCCAGGACATCATATATTAACTGTCATGAGTTGACCTATACTAAGATGAGGCAGCAGAATTAAATATATTTTTCCTCAGAAAGAAATTGATGAAAGTATCGAATATGCCAAAATTGTATTAGGTTAACAGGTCTTCCCTATCATTATTGTAATTATTTTGTCAGTGAGGATTATCAGTGAAATATCATTTTTTTATTCTTGGAGATTTAGGTCAAGTCAAACTGATAGCTAAAGTAAATTCCTAAATTGACCTGTAATTTATAAATATGGTGTCAACATAAATAATTTACATAAAAAGTAATAGCATATACAACCTTTTTATGATTGTTTCTAATAGCTAAGACCTTTGACTGTTTTTTATATGCAAAAGTATTATAATTTCAATTTCTATAGGTCACTTTAATAGCTTAAATGTGAAAAATATGTAGAATTGATGTACAACTTAAAAATATAGTGCTCACTTGTGTTAATTACTTGAAAAATATTAGCATAAACAAACTTCTTTTTTTTTTACTGATTCCAATAGCCAGAGCACATACCTTCATTTTTCTCATAAAATCTTTTCAATTTTGATAGCCCAGAGGTCAACTCTTAACCTCAAATTTTAGCAAATGTATAGTTTTTTATTTTTTAACCTAGAGTTATTAAACATTCATATTTGAATCCCTTGTCTTTTTCTGATTCTAAACACATATACTTTTATATATAATTATGACCATTTATTACCCTAGTTGTGGGTTGCCAAATGTTAGTGACCTCATATGTAACCTCAAAATACCCAAGGTCATATCTCCTGAATCTTTGGTCAGATTAACCTTAAACTTAGAAATGGGTTTAGGGCCTCAAAACTTCCTATAAACCAAATTTCAGCAAAATCTGAGAGATGGTGTTAATTTTCAATTTTTCTGGTTGATTTCACAGAGAATGCCCCTGTTATAACATGTACATTAATGTGGATCGAAAAAAGGGGGTTTTGCAAACATTTTCATGGACCCAACATCAAAAACTATTGTATTGAAACTTCAGACTTCTAAATTAATATTATCAGGTTCCTCAACGCAATTGAAATTTTGAAAAAAATGTCAGATATTCTATTGTTTTCAAACTTCAAGTTGTTACATCAATATTTATGTCCTATACGGGGTATATTATTTCTATAAAACTTTTAAAAAAATATATTTCTATAAAACTATAATCAATACTTCTACTTCCATTTTATTGAATAAAAATAATCTATTAATTAGTCGCTAAGTTTTCCTTCCTTTTCTTCCATTTGCTTCAATGCAACCTGTAGATTTTTATCATCATCACTCTGAAATAAAAGAAATTGAACAATTAACAGTTGAATATTTAAATTTTCACTATTATTCAATATCCATTTATTCAATGCAGTTAGATTTTTGTAGTGTTATTACCCCTCATTACAAAGTGCTTCTTGATATTAAATGAGGGTATTTTTCTCCCTGACTCATTTCTACTCATTATATAGCCATCCCGTTTGTCTTCTCCACAAACTGTTAGTGATGCTTCTGTGACCAATTTGATGCATCTCAAAACCACTTGTGTGTGACAAGTAAACTTTAGAATATCCAATTTAGGTTGTTTGGCAGATAAATTCTTCAAGTTGATCATCAGAGAGCGTCCTCATCAGTGGAGGTTTGGTCACAACGGTCTGCTGCCAATCAATTAGGTGGATATAGTCATCAGCTTCAAAGTTTATGTCTGGGATCTTGAAAGTACTTATTGATTTCCCTTTATAATCTTTTCATGCTTTCTGAATTCTTCTCCATCGAGTTTCCGGATATGATTTCTTTCATCTTGCAGCATACAGAGAAGAATGTTTTCCTCATGTGTAAAATAAGCATTCCTTTGAATCACTGGGGCAACTATATCTTTAATATGTTTGTTCATCCCTTGCAGTGATTGCACTGTCTTGAATAGGTTGAATGCTCCATCTTGCGAAGAAGAGTTAGCTTTTATTTCAAACCAGCATAGTGCATACACCTTCATGATGAACAAGACAATGGATTTCAGTGTGTCAGAAGAGTCTGAAGTCAAAACATATAATCTAAGTACCCGATGTGCCGTTGTAAGCCATCATGTATGCAACATTCTTCCAGGACTCTTACAGCCATTTCAGCAGAACATTTACCTTGTGTGATCGGTGCTCAGATTGCCTCTGTCAGCAGACGGCAAGTTAGTCGGAATTGGCTCAAATTCAACAACACTTAGTCTCACATTTATCCAGTTGTTTCCTTATAGGTCTGACAAATCCGCGAGTCCCCATTGTTTTCCCATCCATCATTGATAAGATGGCGCAAAGGAAGCTGATTTGCATGGAGCTGACAAATAAAACAATGCGGTGGTCTATTAAGTTTTTCTTCTAACATTCCGATCACACCTTTTTTGTTCCTGTATTCACTGCCATTCCATCGCATCCCACAGCAATAAGTTCATCAGTTGCAATGTTATTTGCTTCTAGATACAAGAATATTGCCTCGCATATAGCTTTTGCAGAACTGTCTTCATTGTCAGGTGTCTAAGGTATTCTGAACCAGGTTCTTCTATCATAGAGATGTGGTCTTCCATTATCTTCTTCTTTTGATGAGTTCCCTCCATTGTCTCAACAACAAATGTGCTATCTTTTCTCTTTTCTATCATCAAATTTAAATAGAATATATGTAATGGCTTATCCATTCTAATTTCTTGCTGAAGTGTAGTATGTTCTTTGACACGCTCTCTTCTAACTTTTGACCTGTCAACTTCAATTGACAATAAGTGCTTAAAGATTGAAATTGTTATTAAAGCTACAGCTTGATCAGACACACCAGTGCAGTCACCTGCCAATGCAAATTCTGACAATTTTATTTGTTTAGATGGAGTCTTGTATGCAAATTTTTTGTTTACTTCTTTGTGTTTCATGGATGAAGGAAGCTCATAGTCAGCAGATTCTGTTTCTGTGCTGGAGGAAGGAAGCATCGCTTCAATATTATCTGTCGAAATAGATGGTTGATTTAAGAGACAATACTCATGCTTCTTCCTAACTGCACTCTGAATATTTTTCTTTGATTGATTTTGATCTATATTACCTATTGCCATTTTCCTAGGTGTTTGTTGGTCTTCTAGAAACATTTGCTCCAATGGCAGCACCTTCTTTTCTTTGCTACAAGAACAGTTTCCAAAGCTATCACATTTACAACACAGAATATCAAACAATTGTTCTGCATTCTTGGTAAAATCGTCACACTTCTGTTCGAATGATTAAACATTTTTCCTGCTAATATTTCTCTTTAAAGCCTCATATTTTGAATAATAATTTAAAATTCTTTTTCTAACTGCCTTTATTGACGTACAAGTGATTGATACCATTTTCCAAATAGAAATTAACTTCTCTGCTACTAATGTGATAATTTGTTTAATTGGCGAGTCTTTTCTATTACAGTTCTTTTCCTTTTCACGCTCAAACAAAACATATTTTATAAGTTAGCAACACTTGTTCACTAGCGGCGCAGGGTGCACCAAACAAAGGGCTTTCAATTTCATGGCTCATTCTAGGTTTAAATGCCATAATTAAATAGTGTTTTTTCTTACATGTTATTTAGCTCTGAAATATAATAAAATGTGCATAAATATTTATTGTACACTATAAATAACTGTTCTTAAATACAAATAGAAGAATGTGATTAAAACACTAGACAGAGCCCCACATTCACACATTCACTCTGAATGAGATCCTCCACACTACTGAAGCATAATTGTCACTTAAGCCACTATAATATGTCATTGAAGAACCTTTAAATATCATTTGATTACTTTCAAATTTCATTTAATTGTTTTTTAAAATACAATAATTATTTTTTTGGAGGTATCAATTCAAAATTCAAACTTAATTTTTAGATATAATCCACGAAATCGCATTATTTTCAATTTTCAATGGCGTTGAGGAACCTTTAAAAATTATTATATCAAAAAATCCTTTTAGGAGGTTTAATTTGACAGATAGCCCCATAAAAATAATTGTGGTGCAAAAATAAGTTTCAGAAAAATGTTTTTCACTCCACCTTAATGTACATTAGTCAAAGGAAGATAGAATTGGTGGGAGATAATTATTTATATTAAAAAAAAAGCATTGTTTCAAATGTAAATAATTCAATAAAGCAGGATGAGGTTGAGTTAAGTTGGATAGATGTTAGGATCAGTGAAAAATAGGATGGTACATTTGGGAGTCTTTTGCAGACCACTTGGACAAATTGGGGATATTGATGAATTTAATGTTAAGGAAATTAATAAAATATGCGAAGTAAATGCAGTTATTCTTAAAGACTTCAATTTAAATTCTTTAGGCTTGAAAACTATGACAGGAAAGCAAGTTGTTAGTTTATAGATTCTTTTTTTTAGTCAATTTGTTAATAAGCTAACTAAGGGTGCCAATATATTAGATCTAGTACTTTTAAACTATGATGATTTGGTTAAAAAAATTACCATTTGGGAAGCATTAGGAAATATTGATCATGGGATGGTTAATTTTAACATGGGAACTTGGAAAGGAAAAATAGGTGAAAATGCTACAAAAGCTCCAATATTCATAAGGAGGATTATGGAAAGCTTTGAAACTTGTTAAATTTGGTTAATTAGGATGTATAATTCAAAGGAAAGATTTTTATAGGATATGGGATACCATTAAACATGTATTCAATTTAGTCCAGGAGCAATGTATCCTAATGATGTCCATAAGGAAGAAAGATAGGAAAGCATTATGGTAGAATCAGAAGATAGATAGAAAATATTCTCTCAGAAAATGTCATACTGGCAATTATCGGTAGGGAAATATTCTTGAAAATGTACATAAATCTTTATAGATTAACGAGGAACCATCTAAATAAGGTTATAAGGAAAACAAAAGGGTATCGGAAATTAAATTAACTCAAAGTAGCAAATTTAGCTTAGCAAAGATAAAATAGTGACTATTTAATATGAAGTTGTGTAATAAACTGATGAGAAAACAGTTGAAGTATTTAATGACCATTTTGTTTTAGTATTTACAGATGAGACCCTAAACCATCTAATATATGATAATGCAGTTAGAGAAAGAGATGTTAACTACTATTAATATATTAGGAAAATCATTAATAGACTTTGTTAAATGTTAACAAGGTCTCAGGCCCTAATAACATTCTAGGATACTTGAAGAAGGGGTAGAAATTATTGTAATAGCTCTTGAGAAGATATATATTAAAGTAAGGATGTTATCCTTAAACTCTTATGTACAACTACATCTTGAGTACTGTATAAAGGCATGGTCCCGACATTTTAGGCATAATATCACCCTGCTGCAATCAGTACAAAGGAGGGCAACAAAGATGTATTCTCTCCCTGAGGCACATTGACTATATAAATAGACTGAGGATACTGAATATGATCTCTTTTGAAAAGTGTATAAGAAAGGATATGATTGAGCTTCTTTTTTTTTTTTAAATCTGGGATAGATATATTGTATGTTGTTGGCAACTTCTTTCATTTGTAGTGTAATAATAGGACTAGGGTCACCAATTGAAAATCAAAAAAAATGGTGCAGGTTGGATTTGGACTAATATTTTTTCACCCATAGAGTGGTAGACTTCTGGAATAAATTCCCAGGAGTTTATGGGTTGTCCTAATGTGTTCAATGGCAGTTTAAATGAGTGTATGAGAAGAGATTATGGCCTAAATGTTCACATTTTAATATTGTATATTTTGTAGCTGCATGCTTTAAATTTTTGGAAAGCCTTGATTGGTGATACTTTTAAAGCGTTATTCTGGATGGAGTTTATTGGGATGATGGGCGTTTCTTTGAGGCTCTTTGTTTGACTTGGATGACTTCTGATAGGCCCCTGTGGCTTTTGTCATCCATGAATTATCTTATGGCCAGTTTCTCTGAGATCCAGCACTCCATGTATCTGCAGGTTTTGTGAATGTCTTTGGTTCCTAGTTGTAACAGGGGCAGATGTCTATATGAGCCATGCAAGTGCTGTATTTTTGTTTATCTTTTAGTTGTGATCACACTGGATCCTTGCCAGGCCGATTCTTGAGAAATGTGAGATTTATGTTTGATCTGGTGAAATAGCATTGAAAAGGTGGTTTGTTCACAAAGGTTGGATGCAATGCTATGGATTATTTAATAGGTGGCGGTGGAATTCCTGTAAGTATTTCTTACTTTGCCTTCCCCATGTTCTCTTCAGTCGAATCTGACAGTGCTCAGGAATGATGTCACAACACAGGGCATTTTCCTTGAAGTCTCTAAGAGAGGTTAGCCGACCACTCCCATGGTGGTCGGCCGAGTGTGAGACGGCCCTCAATCAGAAGCGTTATGGCTACATGCGCTATAAGCGCCGCCCGAACGATTTCACTGTCGCTGAATTTCGTCGGGCTTGTGCTAGGTTCCGGTATATTTCGAAGCACGCCCGCCGCTCTTCTTGGCGGGCATACATGTCTTTACTTAACGGGAAGACCCCTCTAGCAGAGGTGTGAAGCGAGTCAAAAGGATTCGGGGCAAGTTCTCGCAGGACACCACCTCCCGTTCTCCAGGAGAATGGGTCCGCAATCTCGGACCCCGCGTCCGTGGCGGAATCCTTAGCGACCGCTTTTTCCGCATGCTCTAGCCGTGATGCCGTTCCGCCAGTATTCAATGCACGTCGTGATGGCGCGGAAGGCCGCCGGCTGGACTTTACCTCCAGAGGCGGAGAACCCTTCAACGACAGGTGTAGTGTGAGTGAGTTGCGCTCCGCGCTTGCTTCGTGCGCGGGCACCGCCTATGGTCTGGACGATGTCCCGTACGCCATGCTTCGACACTTGGGTGAGCGAGGCATGGCCTTTCTGTTAGATTTGTTCAACAGGATCTGGGTGGAGGGTCTCCTCTCAGATTCCTGGCGAATCGCTACTGTGCTCGCCTTTCGCAAACCGGGGAGAGATCACTCTACTCCGGCCAGTTTCCGTCCAATCTCTCTAACCTCTTGCGTGTGCAAGTAGATGGAGAAATCGGTAAATGTTAGATTAGCCTTTTTCATGGACAGCGGAGGCCATCTGTCTTCTGCACATTGCAGCTTCCGCAAGTTCCACTTCATGTCGGATGCTCTGCTCCGACTCGAAAATGCCATCTGCGAGGCCTTCCTTCGTAGACAGCACTACGCCACAGTGTTTTTCGATCTGGAGAAGGCCAATGATACCGCATGGCGATACGGTATCATGGAGACTCTCCACACGATGGGGGCGAGGGGACGCCTACCAATGTTTATATCAGAATTTTTGCGAGATCGTCGATTCCGCGTACGGGTAGGGGGAGCCCTCTCCGGCCCAAAGGAGCAGGAAGAGGGTGTCCCGCAGGGAAGTGTCCTCAGTGTCACACTCTTTGCCCTGAGCATCAACGGCATCACCTCAGTGCTGCCGGAAGATGTTCTCGCTACTCTCTACACGGACGACCTTTGGATCTCTTTTGGCGCGGCCCAGATGCAAACTCTGGAGCGTCGACTCCAACAGGCATTGAACCGCGTCTCTCGCTATGCCGAAGCGCACAGGTTTCGGGGTTTTTTTGACCAAGACTAAGGTGGTGCACTTTTGCCGCCATCCACGGCTCCACCCCGACCCAGATTTGTTTCTTAATAGGGTGCGCCTGGATGTGATTGAATCGCACCGTTTCCTTGGTCTTGTATTCGACCGACGCCTCACTTGGGAGGCTCTTGTTCGCAGCCTTAGGTCTCTTGTACCCGCCCCGTGACGTTCAGCGCTTGGGGCGCTGATAGGGCTACTGCCCTACTTTTTTATCGATCCTTTGTTCGTTTGAAGCTCGACTACGGATGCGAGTTTTATGCATTCGCAGCCGAGCGTTTATTGCGGGAGGTGGATTCGATCCACCACACCGGCCTTCGCCTTGCGACCGGTGCCTTCCGCACTTCCCCCATTGAGAGCCTGTTGGTCGATGCTGTGGAGGTGCCACTCGCTCTGCGCCGCGTGCAGGGCATCACTCGCCTGTACGCGCTAGCCCGGCGTCTCCCTCAGTCGCCAACAGCTCTCACTGCATCCGCAGCTAATCTCGACGGTGCCTATGCCGCCGACAGACGCCAGTCATACACCAAGCCTTTTGGGTTTAGGGCCAGAAAACTCCTTCGAGAGCTAGATATAGTTCTCGGGCCGGTGGCGCCCTTGGTTCTGCCCAGGACGCCACCCTGGAGGGTACCACATTTAGCTATTTGTCGCCACGCCTCTGCTCCCAAAGCTTGTACGGCGCCGGGAATATTGCGTTCGACCTTTTTGGAGCACACCTCGTGTCACGCTGGAACCGTGCCAGTGTATACAGATGGCTCCAAGTCCCAAGAGGGGGTCGGCTTCCACGCCGTGTCCCCTCTGCTTGAAGTCAGCGTGTCTCTGCCAGGCGCTGCGTCTGTCTTCACGGCCGAACTGGTTGCAATACACCACTCGGTACGGGAGATTACGCGACGTGCCTGGTTCGGAGACCGGATTGTGATCTATAGCGACTCACAAAGCGCCCTGAGTGCTCTCGGGGCATTGGAATCTCCGCATCCCCTGGTTCGCGATATCCGTGACGCCACAGTTTTGGTGAGCCGGTCGGATGTCGAGATTATCTTCTGCTGGGTTCCTGGACATGTAGGAATTGTGGGGAATGAGCGCGTCAAAGAGTCCGTGAAGACTCTGCGACCGGACCAGCGTTTCGCTCTTCCTCACACAGACTACATGGCAGGAATATGGGCAGCTCTTCGGACTGCTTGGCAAAGAAGATGGGAGACGGTCGAAGGGAACTTAAAGTTGCGTGCCATTGCGCCGCGACTGTTCCCATGGACCTATCCCCCAATGCCGCGACGGCTTCAGGTCGCTTTCTGTCGTCTCCGAATCGGACACACTCGTATGACGCATCGCTATCTGATGGAGCGCTCGCCTACGCCCTATTGTGACGACTGCGTCGTCCCCCAGACTGTTCTGCACATTCTTGTTGAATGCTCCAGTCTATGATCTTCGCGCACGTTACCTGTCCCAGTACCGGGATGGGCGGGGTCGCTACCGCCTGTTCCTTGTACTCGGGACGAGTGCGTGCACATTGAATGGTTGACTTTTGGGGAGAGGCTGGCCTTCTCCCTATTATTTAAGCAGGTTTTTTTGCTTTGTTTTTTTCTCTTATAGGTCGCACACTCCGGTGCCAGGGGGACCTTCCCCTGACACAGGAGTTTGCTTACTCCTCACGTCCTTTTCCTATTTTTTTTGGGGGGGGGGTTGTTTTTTATCTTTTTTAATTTTATTTTAAAGTAGCCTAGTACTAGGCCAGTTTTTAATGCAGCAACTAATGCCCATGTAGGTAGTCGCCAAATGAGCTTTAAAAATAAGTAAAAAATCTTGCTATGCCGAAGTGCACAGTGAGACTCATGTTCGCAGCCTTGGGTCTCTTGTACCCGCGCCATGGATATTCTCCGTTCCATGACGTTCAGCGCTTGGGGCGCTGATAGGGCTACTGCCCTACTTTTTTATCGATCCTTTGTTTGTTCGAAGCTCGACTACGGATGCGAGTTTTATGCATCCACAGCCGACCGTTTAGTGCGGATGGTGGACTCGATCCACCACACCGGCCTTCGCCTGGCGACCGGTGCTTGCGCACTTTTCCCATTAAAAGCGTACTAGTCGATGCTGGGGAGATACTACTCGCTCTGTGCCATGCACAGTGCATTATTTGCCTGTACGCACGAGCCCGGTTCCTCCCTCAGTCGCCAACAGCTCTCACTGCATCCGCAGCTGATTTCGACGGTGCCTATGCCGCCGAGAGACGCCAGTCATACCCCAAGCCCTTTTGGTGTAGGGCCAGGAAACTCCTTCGAGAGCCAGGACGCCACCCTGGAGGGTACCATATTTGGCTATTTGTCGCCACGCCTCTGCTCCCAAAGCTTCTACAGCACCCGGATTATTGTGTTCGACCTTTTTGGAGCACACACTGTGTCACGCTGGAACCGTGCCAGTGTATATCGATGGCTCCAAGTTCCAAGAGGGGGTCGGCTTCCATGCTGTATCCCCTCTGTTTGAAGGCAGCGCGGCTCTGCCAGGCGCTGCTTGGCAAAGAAGATGGGAGACGGTCGAAGGGAACTTAAAGTTTCGTGCCATTGCGCCGCGACTGTTCCCATGGACCTATTCCCCAATGCCGTGAGGGCTTCAGGTTGCTTTCTTTCGTCGCCGAATTCAACACACTCGCGTGATGCACCGCTATTTGATGGAGTGCTCGCCAGCTTTTACTGTGAAGACTGCTTTGTCCCCCAGACTGTTTGGCACATTCTTGTTAAATGACCCATTCTGGGCAATCTCCCACACGTTACCTGTCCCGGTACCGGCATGGGCAGGGTCACTACCGCATGTCCCTGGTACTCGGGATGGATTTGTGCATACTGACCTGTGGACTTTTAGACTTTTTGGAGGAGGCCGGCCTTTTCTCCTTTATTTAAATAGTTGGGGTTTGGGGGGGGGGGTTCTTATTTTAGTAGGTCGCATGTTCCTGTGGTGCCTGGGGGAGGTAGACCTTTCCCTGGCACCAGATCTTGCTTCCTGCTTATTACCTTTTTTCTTTATTTTATTTTTATTCGTTTTTTTATCATCCTCTTTTAAAGATGCCTAGTTTTAGGTAATGTTGAATACAGCGACTAATTCCAAAGTAGGCAGTCGCGAGATGAGCTCTTTAAAAAAATGTTCCTTCTTGTTATATGAAAAGTAGCAAATGTCCTTGTGTACTACCAGCCTGATGAGCTTTTCATCCACACCTTTCTCCATCACAATACCACACATCAACTTTCTAGAATAATTTTTTATGATCTCCTAGATTTCAGCGATGAATTCATGTGTTCTGATGCCGTCAGATCATCCACCATAGGTTTTCCTCTCTGCTGTTGCCTTTCAATCAAATCGTGAATCTTCTAGTTCCTATCCCCAACTCGGCGATGGGACCCTTCCCTTATTGTACATACAAAAAATGAACTATTGAAAAAGTTAGTTAACAAGAGATATTTGAGTACAAAAGCCGGGTTCACAAAAACCCGTTTAACAAGGAGAAATATGAGGAGGAGAGAGGGGAGGTTGGTGAGTATTGGAGCCACAAGGTGTTAAACAGCCATGCCACCTCCGGTGAAAGCGGCGTCCTTATATAGTCCCAGAGGGCGTTTTTTGTGAACCCAGCTTTTGTACTCAAATATCTCTTCACATACTTTTTCAATAAGTTCATTTTTTGTATGTACATTAAAGGAAGACTCCTTTTTCCCAAATGGGGACATTGATTAAGTCTGAAATCTCCTTGTTTGTCCTTCTGTCATGGAATCCAAGGACAACTCCATGCCTCTTCCACAAATTAAGGGGCTCAAAATTTTCCATAGTCCATTCTGCCAAAAAATAAAGTAAAACTGGTTATTGTTTTTAAAAAGAAAAAGACCAACAATGAAGATAAAACAAATATGCATAAAATTAGCAGTTGACAATTGAGAATGACTACCGTCCACACCCTAAATGTATAGATAAAGATATAAGACATATATATTATTGCATTATCATAATATTTGTCCTAACCATCACCTCTACTCGCGTAACTGGATGGGTCCACCACCTCCCCGCCCTTTACCACTTTATATATTGAGCTAATGGGCTCACAGGAACAGAACTTTTGGGTGCATGGCTTCCCAGGCCAGCAGCCTCTATTCTGGTTTAGTCACCTTTTTGCCATACAATGGAAGACAGTGTGAGTATTCTCGCAGATGAGGTTATTGTCTGTTAAGATAAAAATGAAGAGAAGTTGTCGTAAGTTCCTGTATCTGATCATCAAGAGGAATTTTCTCAAGCCCTTCAAATCCCTTGCATTGTCACACTGGCTGTTGCTTTATGGGGTTCTCTAGAGTAATGTCATTGAATTTGGGAGCAGAGCAGGTACATAACTCCTGCAACAGCCTTTAGGAGGGGTCATGCTCCGTTCTCCCTTCAACACTTGATTATGCTTCTTCTTCTTTGGCTTAGTTGCTGTTTTTGATTTGTTTTAAGTTGGTTGTGGAGTTTTTAGCATTTATAAAATGTTTTGCCTATTTGTAGGCTAAAGAATAATAAAAAAAGTAAATTTGGCAAGTTTGCTCTTGCTAGCAGTTGCCAGATTAGTACCTAAACATCCTGCAACATACACCATAGTTTTCCAGTATACTACTCTAGTGTTGCTAGTCGTGCCGACTTTGGGAATGCTTTACAGAAAAATGAGAAACTCCCTCAGTGTTTGAAAGTCGTTTCATGTTTGTGTCTGGAAACATTGCCTGGATTTGTTGTATTCAGCTAATACTTCAGTGTCACCCTTCTACTTAGCATTAAAAAAATATATCAACCCACAATAAATTTAGGCTCTATCAGAAGCACTCTGCTCAATGACACAGGATAGGGGGAAAAAGTGTGATAGAATTAGGAAAGCGGAGTTATAGATATCTTGAATAGGGAGTCTGAAGGCAGATCAAGATCAACAAATACCCTGATTAAAGGAAAGGTCATTTAGCACATTTATAGGATTATTATACAGGTCAGGTTCCCAACCATTGCTGCCTCCTGTAGTAACCATGCTACTGATTCCAGTTAAGAACTCTTTTCCTGACCCATTGGCTTCTCACTATGTTTCCTTAGGGGGGTTTTATTGGGAAAAATTAGTGTTTTCACCCATGGGCATTTTATTCACAAGATAAAATGGTCCTTTATTCTCATTGCTTCATTGTTGCCTAATGAGGAAACTATTCGCCCTAGTACATCACCTCACTTTCAAACCATTTAGTTGGGGTTCAGTGTCCGCAATGTGTTATAGGTGCAGTGCACTGGTTAATCCCAATATCTTTTGCCTTGAATGATGTGAGAGATCAAACAACATATATTTATGAATGGATACTCCAAATCAGAGTTACATAAAATCTTAGAAATACTGTCCTATTGATGGTTTAATTGTTTTTTCTTTCTGTAAAAGGATTTTATTGTGAATGAGGTTGTGACTGTGTGTGTATGTTCTGAGGTACTATAGACATGTAAGAAGAATATATGAAAGTTATCTTGTGAAGAGAATATAGCAGTGCCAAGATGTGTGAAGGGTTGACACACCATGCTAAAGCTGGGTTGATTATATAGGTGAATGTTTGAGAGAGAAAGGGCTGACTGAGGACCTATTGGTAAAACTGAGAAAGCTGGTAGGAATAGGGCAAAATACTTAAGGTCTAGTTCCATAGCCAATGAAGCCTTTGAATTGATAAATACGATTATGGAACCAGTCTGTGGCAGCCATATTGATGAGTAAAGATGGATTCCCGTTTCTATCTTGGAAGAGAGAAAGAGGGATCTCCATCCTACATGGCATTGACACATATTCATTATATATAAAAGTTGTAGTGAGGTTTGATTTTGCACCAATGTGGGAGCTTGTGTATATTTGAGCTATGCTGTGGATTAAACAAGTTAATTTTTTGTATTGCAATATTATCATTATAGCACTAAGTGCATCAATGAAAATGAGAAATAAGATTGCAATGTAAATGTGCTCTAGGATTTTTATAATTTAGTTGTATTTGACTGGATGATTCTATTGTATGCAAAAAATTAGTTAATATACAATGTTTTTATATGCTTCTAAATGCTTACTTTCGTGTTGCAGCGCGGGGGCCATTTACCCCTTCAAAGACTATAAAAAGGCTTCCAAAAATTTTTCTACTTGTGGGGAGGCGACCACATTGTGGAGGAGCATGGATGATTTAAGGGTATTTTGACTGCTTTTCATTTTTACATTGTTTGATGCTAGCTAGCATTGTTGTTGATTTAGCGTGGTTATTAATTTTAGTGATTAAGCTTCATCATTCCACCAAACTGCATTTCTCTCACCTTTAAACTTCCCTGCATTTTTTTCACAAGGACAAATTATTACACAAGGTACACCAAGGTTGGCTCAAACATTCGCATGCATCTGTCGGTGTATACTAATATTTCTCACTCTGGAGCATCATTTTATTATCATGGAGATGGGTCCTTGTACATAATCTATCACTGAAGAATATAAGATGATCCAAAAGTTTCTCCACCAAGAAAATTTATTACATCATGCAATTACAAGTATTGAAAATATCATCCTTGTGCAAATACAAAGATTCATCCTTACATTATTGGTGAAGGCTACAATTTCTATTCTTTTCCACTTACTCATTCTCACTGTGGACACAAGTAAATCTTACTGCACAGAGACTTTTGATTACCTTTAAAACTGAAACCCGCTAGATGTTTGTTTCAACAGAAACGTAATCAAGTTGTCAAGTTGATCGCTTTGAAAACCCTTGATCTTGTGGTTGTGTTTTCTTGGGGGGTTTTCAGGTGTGCCCCATCACTTAGGGCTCAATCAATCTATTCTTGCAATCAAGGGAGCCCAGGGTCCACCCAAATCCCTTGAGCTTGACCTACAATGATAGACCACTTTGAGGTTTGCCACACTGTTTGGATCCCAGATTGATCCGTTTCCAGGGAGCTGTTCCACCTCCCGCTCTCCTATTTCCAGTAGACCAGTCATTTCAGCAAAGGGATAGATTGAGTGGGCCTCAGACCCACTTGGAATGGAGAGAAAAAAAAAGGTGAAAACCACCACACACTCCCAACCCAAAGAGAAGAGCAAGTTGCAGCCCTTCATTGAGAGGCTACATGGGGTTTTTGAGCCCACTGGCTTCAAGTGATTTGCTCTACTGAAAAGGTTTGGTTGTTTTGAGTTTAATGAACACATGCTCCATCCGCATAGAGATCTAGCTTCTTTCTTTGATAGGAACCAAAAGTTTCTCACTTGTCAGGCAGGACCCTTTTGGCCACTATGGATGATCCAGCCCAGTGTGTCAAATTGAGTGTGCTCTTCGAATACTTGATGGCACCATTACGGTGTAACCATCATTCTACCCTAAACTTCAGAACATTGAGGACATAGATGAAGAACTTGGCAGCCAAGGTCTAGCTAGTGGTGCGAATGAGGGAGGTGTTTCGATTGAGACTCAGCCTGACACCCTTCGTTACACTGGCCAGAAGAGCTTGTAAAACTTTTAAAAATTGTCACCTTTGACCTTGACTGTCTCCTTGAGTCATTGCATGTTGGATGGTATCTCTTCTGTTTGAAGACTCGAGGGATGTTACCACAGAGGTCTTATCACTGTTATTCAAAAGAAACATGTCAACATGTAAAGAAGGGTCACCCTTAAATTTGTCTAGACTCTTAGAAGCCTGTGTATGGTGAATCTGTCTTGTGCTTTCCAAGAATGTAAATTTTGGCAGATCGCACTCTGCTTCCTTCCTCTGAGGGTTGTGATTCATATTGAGAGCCTGGGGACATAGCCTTGTTGTGATCTGCACCACCAGGCCCCTTCTATGCATCTCTGCTAAGAAAGGCACCATCCACTCCTGGGCCTTCCAGACGTACAAGCACATTAGTCCCCCATACATATTAGAAACCCTTCTTCAGTTTCTAGATCATGCTGGTGCCACTCAATTCCAGTTGAGGAAGTTGGGTGGTGGCCACCGCCTAGTTCATACTTGAATATAGTACACTGGTCTGCATTCGAGGAAATGACTTGCATTAAAGCTCTCATTAAAGCTAGCCTGGCTTGTACCTAGAAGAACGGCACATCCTCCCAAACCAAGTGCCCACAGGTGTGCAACATCCTTCTTCCACACTTTGCAAAACCTGCAGTTTTATATCTTACACTTTCAGATCTCTCCATACTGACTTCTGACCCACAAGGGGGTGGGTGGTAGAGCTGGAGGTAATACCCTTGTTGCAACATACCTGGAGGATGGGTACAACCTCCTGCTCCCAGTGCCCAGATATGATAACCCACTCTACTCCTCAGTGGGACCCATCTATTCCTATTCCTCTTTATTAATACCCTAATCCCCCTCCCCCCCAAACTTCTATTATACAAAGAAGTTCTGTTGGCTCAGTGCACTTTCGGCCTCTTACCAGAACCTGACTGAGTGGTAAGATACACTGGGAAGTCCCAGCATCTAAGGTCTTAGTACTTTTTCCTGTGTCCTTTTCCTTTTATAAAGTATATCATGGCCACAACTGAAAGGGAAATAGTGTAGCATTCGAGGGGGAAGGGAGAAACGCCTCCAAGCACAGCCTCACTCCCCATAAGTGCTGTGGAAGGTGAGGTGATTCAAGCCACTTCAACTGGTCAAGAATCTTCCCCTTCCTTCCTCAACTGGTAGGGTTGAGGGGTCCCCCCCCCTTACCATTCTATGAGCTGCCCTCTTGCAGTTTCACTTAAAAAAGGGGGTGGTGCCCCATGTGCTCTCTTTGGTGCTTTTTCGGGGGAGAGGAAACTTTTCCCTCTCCTATGTCTCTGGGTAGAGGGGTTTCCTCCTCACTCCCTCAGTTGCCCCCCAGGAACACTCTAATTTGATGCCTCCCTCCCCTCTTTGGCAATGCCCCTGCCCAGGCATCAATTGTGAGTGCCAAAGAATTGGTCCTCTCATGTCCAGTGCAACCTAGGACGTCTACTCCTCTCAGGTTAAGCAGGGTAGACCCCTGCAAGGGTCTACCCTGTGTAGCCTGTTACACTTGCTACATAGCATAACATAATTCAACCGATTTCAAAAGCCACAAGGGCATATCAGAGGTCATCAGAGTCAACATACACTCCCTAAAGGGCATCTACAAGATTGTGTCTGAACTGCTCAAAAAGGCATCACCATATCATGGCTTGTCAAAAGCTAAATCATTCAGCTACTGCTTAACTCTTTCCATATGACTCGTGAGATGTGTTGCCGGTAATGAAAAATGATCCTATTGACTCACCTCAAAACATCAGATTTTTGGGTGTTTTAAATAGAATATATAAATATATATATTATAAATAAAATATATATATATATATATATATATATATATATATATATATATATATATTATAAATAAATAAAAAATATTTTGTAATAAACTGTACATATATATAATAATAAGAAAATATTGAAAAACACCTACTAAGTTTATTTGTTGTGCCATTCTTTGAAGTGTTTGACGTTATATAGACCTGGTTTTTCTGGGCATCTAATGCAACACTTCCTTGTTTCCTTACGTTTTGGGTAACACACTCGACATCGTTTTTTCGGATGCATTTGTGAGCTACCAGGCAATGGTTCAATTTGAGCGAGAGTGTGAAAAGTTTTTTCGGACTTTTGCTTGCAACCTGTACGAGGATTGCTGGCAATAAATTTATCGCAAGTAGCCACTCCTTCTGGATTATACGTTTCCAGGATTTGACTTACAATCATGATGATATATCTCTTGAAAGTAAATTTTCCATTTAAAATATTTTTGTAAATGAGAAAACTGTTTAGCAGCATATGCATCAGGAAGTGTAGGCCTTGCCTCTTGAACCATGCAAGCGATTTATGACTTGGGTCAAAGGGCTCCAGAAGTTGGTCTGCTTTATCAACTCCTCCCATGAGTTCATTGTACCTTTCAATGTGTAAAGGCTTTTTGTAAACTTTTCTGGTTCTGCCAAAATACGTTTTATCCTTTTCAATAAAGCCGGACAAATACTTTGTAGTTATTACATGCACTGATCTTCAGTCTTCCTACTTTACTATCAGAGCATTTCTTTTGCGAACAAAAGATGCCTCATAACATTCAAGTTTCTCATTAGCAAGCTTCTTTGGCACTCCTCTGTTTGCATGAATTGTTGCAGTCATTGTTATTTTCTGTTTCCAAAAAGTGTGACAAATGAGTGCTAGCATACCAGTTATTCACAATTACATGACATCACAGGCCATGCATAGAGTCGAATAGATAAACAACTAACTTTTCACTAGATGAATGATCATTTATTCCATCAACCTCGGGGAAAGAAAGATTGTTTTCACGGTCTTCGCCGTAGTATACTTTCCAGTTATAATTGTAGCCACTCCACTTTTGTTCACTGTTGCACATAACAAATACTTTGATGCCAAATCTAGCACGTTGGGTTTTTATAAATTGCTGAAAGCCTAGCCGCACTTTCCATAAAACTAGAGCTTCATCAATCAAAATATTGTCACCTGAATCCACATTATTCATTGAAATTAGAATAAAAAACTTACAAAAATTATCCAAGCGTTTAGAAGGTACATTTCTTTTCACTACTAAATTGTAGGAACTTCATAATTGACATATACCTGTCCCTACTCATGATAGCGGCACAGAAAAAAAGGAACGCCCACTTCGTAAGGCATTCTTGCCCAATGCTGATTCATGTTGCTAAATTTGCATATTCCAGTATAGAAATAAAGTGCAAGAAATGTCAAAATGTCACTTTCAGTTACGCCTTTCCACCGAATACTATTTACAATTTGATTACTTTGAGGATTCACATCAAAAAAAGCCTTTGCTTTATCATTTACACAAGAAACAATATGTTTTATAACATCATTGGTAATCAACTTTTCTAGACACTCTAAAGCAGTATGTTGTTTGAAAAGCCAGCTGACGGATTAATACCACTAAAATTATGAACCAATTAAGGCTCTGGTTCAAGCCTTGCATCAGTAAACACATTGATAACTCGTTTCCACCCTCCATGCAAAAATCTCTACTTACATTGTCACTCCCACTGTCACTGATACCCTCCTCACTTGACATATTTTTATGTTAGTTTGGCAATAAATCACAAATTGGCAAAAAAATAACAATGAAGTTTCAACTACCACAAACCTCTCAGAAGACGCCGCTGGCAACTGAAATGAAGCCTACTTGCCACTCCTCAGTAAAATGTGTAAGCTTCTAATTGGTCAAGAAAACTGACGTCACAACATTGAGCAGCATTACGAACACATCAGAGAATCCTCTGACAGGCTTATAATTGATTTGAATACTAGTAAGGCATCTGGCCCAGATGACATTCCAACAAAAAGAATTATAGTAATGATGCCCCCATTGATGTCATCACAGATTATAACATGGCATGGCATGACGCTTACAGTAGTGTTATCGTATGGAAGGGGTTAAAAAGGTATCTCCATTATGGCTTGTCACAGAACTAAATCATGCAATTCGCATACCATTAATATATACACAAATTGATATTCCAATATGTAATTTTCCCACAATACAACTCAAGACCCTACCTCCCATCCTCATATACTCCTCTAACCTGCGCTTAAAAGCATTTAGGTTTGGACTGCTTATTGTCTCTTGTGGTAAACCATTCCAGTAATCTTCCACTCTTTTGGTGAAAAAATACTTTCTCACATCCAACCTACACCTCTGTTTTCTAATTTTGATGTGATGGTCCCTAGTACTATTACTACTTTTCAACTGAAAGCAAAAGGGCAGCAGATATTAATTTAGCTCAAACTAATAATAAAGATCCAAGAGAATTATGAGAGGACATTATAGTACTGAAAGTAGAATGGACTTGGCAGATAACAGAAATAGGTTCCAAGGCGATAGAGGTGAGGTCATTCAAGTTTCAAGAGGTGCTTCAGGGATAGGGGGGTTAAATTGTTTCTATACAAATGCTCGTAGTCTTAGAAACAAGAAGGATGAGCTATTTAGTTATATTAGCAATGAGGATATAGATATATTATGCGTTACTGAATCATGGGTTAATGAAATAGAATTTAGTGACACTATAAGTGAATTTGATTTTCAGGGCTATAATATGTACATTAGTCAAAGGACAGGTAGGATTGGTGGAGGAATAATTATCTATATAAAAAACAACATTGTTTCAAGTTTAAATACTTCAATAAAGCAGGATTGAGTTGAGTCACTTTGGATAGATATTAGGTTCAGTAAAAATAGAATGGTGCATTTGGGAGCTTTTTACAGGCCACCTGGGCAGACTGATGATATAGATGAACTAATGATAAGGGAAATAAGTAAGGGATGTGAAACAGATGCAGTTATTATTGGGGACTTCAACTTAAACTCTGTGGACTGGGAAAATATGATAGGTAGGGATAGAACAAGTGGCAGGTTCATAGAATGCTTTGAGGATAATTTTTTGAATCAATTTGTTAACGATTCAACGAGGGGGGACAATATATTAGATTTAGTACTTTCTAACAGTGATCATTTAGTTCAAGAATTGACTGTTGGGGAAGCATTGGGAAATAGTGACCATCAGATAGTTCGTTTTAACTTGGGAATTGAAAAGGGTAAAATAACTGAGAATGCTGAAAAAGTTCCAAATTTTCATAAGGGAGATTATGTAAAACTTCGAAGCTTGCTAAATTTGGTAGACTGGGATATAAAATTCAGAGGTAAAAATGCTTATGGGATGTGGGATACTTTCAAGCATATAATAAATGTAGTCCAAGAACAATGTATCCCAATGAAGGCCATTAGGAACAAAAGTAGGAAACCATTATGGTGGAATCAGGAGATAGCTAGAAAAATTTCAGAGAAGAAAAGGGCATATAAAAAATTACAGGTAGAAAATAATATTCAAAATTTCAGTGATTATAGAATGGCTAGGAATGAGTTAAATAAGATTATAAAGAAGAACAAAAGGGTGTCAGAAATTAAATTAGCTCAGGATAGCAACAAAGATCCTAGAAAGTTCTTTAGTTACTATAAAATTAATAACAAGTGTGGCAGAGTTAAAATAGGACCTATCAAATATGAAGGGTTTGTGAGAGAAACTGATGAGGAAATAGTTGAGGTACTAAATGGTCATTTTGCATCAGTATTTACAAAAGAGAAACTAAATAGTCCTATGTATAGTACTCATAGGTCAGGAAAAGAGGTGTTTACTAACATTTGTGTGGATCGGAGGATGATAAAAGGACTAATAGGTGATTTAGATACTACCAAGGCCTCCGGCCCTGATAATATTCATTCTAGGATACTTAAAGAAGGGGTAGAAAGTATCTCAATAGCTCTGGACAAGTTATATACTAGGTCATTGGAATATGGAGAAATACCCGATGATTGGAAGAGAGCGAATGTAGTCCCCATTTTCAAGAAGGGTAGTAAAGAGGATCCAAATAACTTTAGACCGGTTAGCCTAACTCCTGTAGTCTGTAAAATTCTTGAGAAAATAGTTAAAAAAGGGATTTGCCAACATCTAGAGAGGGAGGGGTTAATCAGCAATGCTCAGCATGGGTTTAGATCAGGTAGATCATGTTTGACTAACTTACTAGACTTTCTGGAGTTTGTAACAGATCAAGTAGATAAGGGAGAGAATGTAGATATAATTTACTTAGATTTTAGTAAAGCATTTGATAAGGTACCACACAGGAGACTAGTTCATAAATTAAAAATGATTGGGATATGTGGGGGTGTTTCAAATTGGATAGCTGAGTGGCTGAAAGACAGGAAGCAAAGGGTAGTGCTAAATGGTGTAAAGTCAGAGTGGAGGGATGTTATCAGTGGGGTTCCTCAGGGATCAGTTCTCGGTCCATTATTATTTGTCATCTATATAAACGATCTTGGGGAGGCAGTTAATAATAAAGTGTCAATTTTTGCGGATGATACCAAATTAGCAGCTGTAGCTAAAGATATTGATGATAATTTTAAAGTGCAGGGGGACTTAAATAAATTGTTATCCTGGGCACATAAGTGGCAAATGACTTTCAACCTTGATAAGTGCAAAGTTATTAACATGGGAAAAGATAATAGAGAATTTAACTATGAAATGGATGGGCATTGGCTGAGCTCAGTAGAGGATGAGAAAGATCTAGGAGTAGTAATAGATAAGTCATTAAGGTTTTCTAAGCAGTGTATTGAAGCAAGAAATAGGGCAAATAGAGTGCTGTGTTTTATTAAGAGAAATGTCAGTTACAAAAGTAAGGAGGTTATTCTTAAACTCTATAACTCTTATGTTAGGCCACATCTAGAGTACTGTATACAGGCATGGTCCCCACATTTTAGACACGATATTAACCTTCTTGAGTCAGTGCAACGGAGGGCAACAAAGATTATTCCTTCCCTGAGGCACCTTGAATATGAAGATAGACTGAGGGTATTAAATATGTTCTCGTTCGAAAGGAGGTGTGTGAGAAGGGATATGATTGAGCTGTTTAAAATTTTTTCCGGGATAGATAAATTGGATGTTAGCAAGTTTTTTGAGTTAGATGATGGAAATCGGACTAGAGGTCACCACTTGAAAATTAAAAAGCAAGGGTGTAGGTTGGATTTAAGAAAATATTTTTTCACCAATAGAGTGGTAGACTTCTGGAACAAATTGCCGCAGAGGGTAGTAGGTAGTCCAAATCTAAATGTATTTAAGAGTAGGTTGGATGAGTTTATGGGAAGGGAAGGTTGTGATGGTTCCTAAGTTTTGTATATATTAATATTGTTTGTATATATCTATAGCTGCATGATTTAGTTCTTGACAAGCCTTGATTGGTGATACCCTTGTTTCTGGATGCAATCCTCTGGATGTAGTTTTCCTGGGAGTTTGGGTGCCTTGAAAAAGAGGCCGCTTGACTCGGATGACCTATGATGAGCCCTTGTGGCTTTTGTCATCCGTTATATTATATTGTGGGGGACTTTGATTTTGTCTTCCCCTGGTGATGGTGCTTTTTGTGGGTGGGTTTTGACGGAGGCAGATGACCTTTGATAGGCCCTTGTGGCTTTTGTCATCCGTGTAATTATGTTATGTTATGTTATGTAAAACATCAAGCAGAGACAAAATAGGGGCTATTAATTATGAAGGGATTGTGAAGGAATTTGATGAGGAAATAGTAGAGGTTCTTAATGATCATTTTGCTTCAGTATTTACAGAAGAGAATGAATGGTTTAATTTGTGATAGTTCTAGGTCAGGGGATGAGGTATTGAATACCATTAGTGTAGATAGGCTTATAATTGATTTGAATACTAGTAAGGCATCTGGCCCAGATGACATTCATTCTAGGATATTTAAAGAAGGTATACAAAGTATTGCAGTAGCTCTTGAAAAGATATATACTAGATCACTAGAGTTTGGAGAAATACCTAATGATTGGAAAACAGCAAATGTAGTGCCAATTTTTAAGAAAGGAAGTAAAGAGGACCCCCAAATAACTACAGATGTTTTAGCTTAACATGTACAGTGTATAATTTGTAAAATTCCTAAGAAGGTAGCTAAGAAGAGTATTTCTGAGCATCTAGAAAGAGGTAGCTTAATAAATGATGCTCAGCATGGGTTTAGAAGTGGTAGATCATGTTTAACAAACTTAGTGGAATTTATGGATCATGTAATTAAACATTTAGATAAGGGAGAAAATGTTGATGTAATTTATTTAGATTTTTGTAAAGCTTTTGATAAGATTACACATAGACGACTAGTTCACAAATTAAAAATGCATGGGATTATGGTAGAGTTTTGAATTAGATAACTGAGTGGCTGAAAGACAGGAAACAGAGGATGGTAGTGACATGACTGGAAAATTGACAGTGGGAAAATTAACAATGAGGCAAATTGCCAGTAAGGAAAATTAACATGCAATTTAATTTAAAATTAACTATATTTTTATGAAAAAGTAAAAGCTCAAATATTTAATTTAATTAAAAATAGTTACATCAATCTTGTTTTCCCAACCACCAAGAAAAGTTTATGAATTATTTCTCTGACTAAAAATCTAATCTAAGTTTAATTATTTAAGTATGGAAACTTGAACATGAAAGTACAACTTTAAAAAACATGTAAATTATATCCCACAGAGCGAAGAAAGGATAACTTATCATTTTCTTTGTATTGGCTTATGATTTTCACCAACTTGTCATTGATGTTTTTATACTTCTTTCTTGTGTGAATTTCTTCTCCTACTTCATATTAACGTTCTGGGATTTTTGCGAGTGTTTCATTGTTTTGGAGGGATTTTATTTGTCTTCCCCTGGTGATGGTGCTTTTTGTGGGTGGGTTTTGACGGAGGCGGATGACCTTTGATAGGCCCTAGTGGCTTTTGTCATCCGTGAAATTATGTTATGTTATGTTAGTTACCTAATGCTAGGATGAATTCTGGAAAGAGTTTTTGTAAAAGCATTATTAAAACCCTCAATACTGTTATTTGTTCTTGTCTCACAATTTAAAACCCTAGAGTATACATTCCACATCTGTATTGGGAATAATGGCATTGCTCTTCTCTTATTCTTTCATCTTACTGACATAATGCCAATATAATTTCATTCAAAGTATGCAATGAATTCTTGAGGGATATCCTCATCAGCAGATAACTCTTTGCAAAGGTGGAAAAACGATGTATTTTTAAACTTAAGCTGCTATCATTGTGATAGCATTGTCAAAATCCAAGATCTGTTATTTTTCTGTAGAGGGATTGAGAAAAAAACAAAAACAAACCCAGTGTGCTCAGTAAATGGGAAAACAGCTATAATTGCATTAATAGAAGCAATTTCAAAATCGCTCATTATAGAGATTGGACTTTCATTGACAAAGTCTTTAAGCTTTTAAAAAATGTAATTTTATACATTTCCTCAGTTTTGTTCAGGAGGAGTGCAAACACACAGGGAAAGCTGCTCCTTCCACAATTTGTATATAGTAAAAAGTTGATAGAATATGCACGGTGATGCTTTAAAGGGCCCATCGACTGACCAATATTATACATACATTATTTAATCTTGAATTCCAGATTGCATAGCTAATATCAATATTTTTTTTCATTATCTTCTCCTGAATCACTTTGTAAGAATTTCTCACCAGTCAAAGAATTGAAATTAGGGGGAATAGTAAAGCCTGTCCTTGTAAAGAGGGTCAGTGGAGCTTTAGAAGTATTCTTTTTCCAATTTCTCTTTGGGAGGTCGTAAATAGCAAAGTGTCAATTTTTGCTGATCACACAAAAGTAGCAACTGTAGTTAGGAGTATTTCTAAACAATGTATTGAGGCAAAAATTGTAGCAAACAGATTGTTAGTTACAAAAGTAAGGAGGTTATCCTTAAACCCTACAACTTGTATATTAGGCCACATTTAGAGTACTGTATACAAGCTTGGTATCTACACTTTAGACATGATATCAACCTGCTAGAATCAGTGCAAAGGAGGGCAACAAAGATCATACCTTCACTGAAGCACCTTGAATATGTAGATAGGTTGAGGGTGCTAAATATGTTCTCCTTCTGAGGTCAGATATGATTGAGCTATTTAAAATCCATTCTGGGGTAGATAAGTGAGATTTTAGAATGCCTTTTGAGTTGGAAGGTAGTAATAATCGGGACCACCACTTTAAAAAAAATTTTAAAAAACAAAGATTAGGTTGGATGTGAGAAAGTATTTTTTCACGAACAGAGAACAGAGTGGTATATTATTGGAATGGTTTACCAGAGGAGGTAATAAGCAGTCTAAATTTAAACATTTTCAAACGCACGTTAGATGAGTATTAGGGGAGGATAAATTATCATTGTTTTTAAGTTGTATTGGGGCAAATTTAATATTGTAATATCAATTTGTGTATATATTTTATTTATGTATATTGCATGATTTAGCTTGTTGACAAAACATGATGATGATGCCCTTTTAAGTAGTTCAGACACGTTAGATGAGTATTAGGGGAGGATAAATTATCATGGTTTTCAAGTTGTATTGGGGCAAATTTAATATTGTAATATCAATTTGTGTATATATTTTATTTATGTATATTGCATGATTTAATTTGTTGACAAAACATGATGATGATGATGCCCTTTTAAGTAGTTCATGCACAATTTTATAGATGCAGTTTATTGGTTGTGGTTGGCTTGGATGATCTCCGATAGGCCATGTGGTTTTTCTCATCTATTAAATTATATTATGTTAGGTTATGAATTTGTTAAATCCAACTTATCTATCCCAGAACAGATTTTAAAAAGCTCAATCATATCTCCCCTCACACACATCTTCTCTCAAATGAGAATATATTTAGTACCCTCAGTCTATCTTCATATTCAAGGTGGTTCAGGGGAGGTATTATTTTTGTTGCCCTCCTTTGTACTGACTCTAGCAGGTTGATGTCATTTCTAAAATGTGGTGACCATGCTTGTATACAGTACTCTAAATGTGGCCTAGCATACAAGTTGTAGAGTTGTAGCTAACATTCGTCTTAATGTATCCTATTATTTTGCCTCAATACACTGCTTCAAAAACTTCAGTGTCCTATCTACTACTACTCCTAAGTCTTTGTCATTCTCTATTGCATTCAGCCACTGCCCATCCATTTCATAGCTAAATTCTCTATTATCTCTTCACATGTTAATAACTTTATATTTTTAAGCTTAGAATTCATTTGCCATTTTTGCGTGCAGCCTAATAACTTATTTCATTTGCTCTGCACTTTAAAGTTAGCTTCAACTTTATTTAATACAGTTAATAATTTTGTTATCAGCAAAAATTGACACTTTACTATTTACACCCTTCCTAAGATCATTTATAAAACTCGGAATATATAATGGGCCTAGAACTAATACCAGAGTTTACACCATTGATAACGTCCCTCTACTCTGACTTCATCCCATTTAGTACCTCCCTCTGTTTCCTGTATTTCAGTCATTCAGCCATCCAATTCAAAACTTTCCCACATAGCTCATGCATTCCGGCCTGAATGCAAATTAGGGAAGCCCTGTCATTGGGTTAACATGAACTATGTAATAGGGCCCGGAGAGTTGTTGGTGCACTTCCCCCTCGCTCCCTCCCAGTGCTACTTGATCTTTATTTATTATCATAATTAAGTACTATTATTTATTAGTTATTCTTATTTGATATTATTATTATTATCATTTATTATTCTTACAGCTATCCTCTCAACCTTTTTCTATCTCATAGAGTTTGGTCTGCTAGCCATAAGAACATAAGAAAAGAAGAAGTCTGTAAACTACTAATCAATAGACCTTACGAAGCAGCTCATTTTCCCATCACCCAGTTCAGTCCCACTTAGCATCTTCATCCATAAATCTATCCAATCTTTTCTTAAAATTCCACAAGGAGGACGCTTCTATCACATTCCTAGTGAGCCTAATCTATTCATTTACCACTATTTTTAATCCAATTTGTATCAATCTCTTTCCAAAACTTGAACTTTTCAGCTTAAACCCATTGCTACCTATCCTATCCTATTCACTAAAAATATGAACTTTACCTGTCTTCCCTATTATATCCTTTTACCCACTTGAAGACTTCAATCAAATCACCTCAAACTCTTCTCCTTTCTAATGTATAAAGATTTAGTCTCTAAACCTTTCACCATATGGTAAGCTCCTCAACCCAAGAATCATCTTAGTCATCCTTCTTTGAACAGATTTAAGCAAAGCAATATCCATCCTCTAATAGGGTGAGCAAAATTGCACCGTAGAGTCAAGATGAGGCCTAACTAAGGTCAGGTACAATTTCAGAATGATATCATCACTCCTATTCACAACTCCCGATAAACCCCAATATCCTTTTAGTTTTTTTCCTAGCACTTATGCACTGCTTTCTAGGCTGAAGGTTAGAACTAACCAAGACACCTGACATCTCTTTCACATTCTGACCTTCCTAAAACTCTCCCATTAGGTTTATAATTATTCAGTTAATTATACCTACCTATACTAAGTATACTGCACTTGCTTATGTTAAATTCAATTTGCCATTTATCTGCCCATTGGCATGGTATGGTCAATTCATCCTGTGATACCTCAGCATCAGAGTCAGACCTTATAATCCTACCTAACTTTGTATCATTGGCAAACCTGCTCCTGAGGTCTCTACTTATAGCTAAGTCAAGATCATTAATATAAATCAAGAATAACAAAGGCCACAGCAATGACCCCCTGAGGAACCACACTGGCAACATTCCTTCACTCAGATTTAATCCCATCAATACTAACTATTTGCTGTCTGTTACTAAGCCATGACTGAATCCACCTAAAAATATTTCCATCTATCCAATGCGCTCTAAATTTATTCAAAAGTGTGAAATGTGGCACCCTGTTGAAAGCCTTACTAAAATCCAAGTAAATAATATTGTAATTCTCATCTCCTTTGACAGCATCATACACCTTTCTATAAAAAGACAGTAAATTAGTCAAACACGATTTACCCCTAGTAAAGCCGTGTTAAGATTCATTAATCAACTTATGTTGATCTAAGTGATCCCTAATAGAGTTTGATATTATAGATTCCATCATTTTCCCACCCCTGATGTCAAACTCACTGGTCGGTAATTAGATATATTGTTTTAGCCCCATTCTTACTTAAATCTAGGTTTTACATTACCTTTCTTCCAAAATAGGCATGTTAGGGGCTCACTTAACACATCTTTACCTTTCTTCCAAAATAGGCATGTTAGGGGCTCACTTAACACATCTTTACCTTTCTTCAAAATCCTAGGAAAGACCTCATTAGGGTTGGGTGCTTTACTAAATTTGTTTCTATTTCTTTTCACACTATCTCCTTTGTAATTTAAATATTCTCTAATTTCTCTTCATCATTACCCTTAAAGATTAAGGTCCCCTCAGGTACAATCAGAGGCTTCTTGAGTGTAAATACTGAAAGAAAATACTTATTTAACATCCTTTCACTAACTCTCCATCTGTAGTTTTAAGTGGGATTATTTTATTTCTAGTCTTAGTTCTATATAATTGAAAGAAACCTTTTGGATCTTCTTTGCCCAATTTGCTACTTTAATTTCATAATTTTTCTTCGCTACCCTAATTAACTTTTTAATGTCCCGAGTTAGCTCTTCATATCTCTACTTAATTGACTCTGCACCATTTTTTTATTTTCCTATAAATGCCTCTTCTAACCCTAATATAATACTTAATTTTATCTGACATCCATTTAGGGTCAACAGTCTTGGCTCTAATCTCTGTAGATATGGAATGTTTATATTCTATCCAGCAATTAACTGTTCAATCATTCTCTCATACTCGCGAACAACACCATTCTGCTCTACCTGGGGATTATTTCCTCCCTCAACTGCTCGCATTGACATCACATTTCCTGACATGACCTCGCTCGCTAGTCCCCAAACAACCATCTCCAGGTACCTCCTCAACCCATTATAATCCGCTTTTCTATAGTCTGGGCTTTTAACCTTATTTATCCTGCTGATAACCCGATTCCATTGTAACATCTAATTTCACAATGGTTGCTATTTTTCAAATTTCTGTATCGCTAATGCCTTCATCAACACCTCCACCCTGACCCTGACTTGTACCTAAACGGAGTTTCCCAGGAAGTAGATTCGCATCGTTTCCTTGGTCTTGTTTGTGACCGACGCCTCACCTGGGAGGCTCATTCGCAGCCTTAGGGCCTCTTGTACCTGCGCCATGGACATTCTTTGTTCTGTGATGTTCAGCACCTCGGGTGTTGATAGATCTACTATCTATTCATCCGCAACCGAGGGTGTATTGCGGAAGGTGGACTCGATTCACCACAGCCGTCTCTGCTTGGCGACTGGTTCCTTCAACTGCATCCGCGGTCTATCACGACAGTGCCTATGCCGCCGAGACGCGCCAGTCATACCAAAGCCGTTTGGGTTTATGCCGTAAGAAATTCCTTTGAGAGCTCGGTGTGGCTCTTATGCAAGTGGCATTTCTGGTTCTGCCCAGAACGTCACCCTATCTTTGACTATTTGTCGCCACGCATCTGCTCCCAAAGTTCGGCCTTTTTGAAGCACACTTCGTATCACAGTGTACACGCATGGCTCGAAAGTCCCAGGATAGGGTCGGTTTCCAAGCCGTATACCCTCCGGTGAAGGTAGCGGGGCTCTACCAGCCGCTTCATCAGTCTTCAAAGCCAAGCCGGTTGCAATATACCGCTCGGGACGGGAGATAACGCGTCGTGCCTTGTTCGGAGACCGAATTGAGACATTTCGCGACTTACAAAGCGCCCTGAGTGCTCTCAGGGCATTAGAATCTCCGCATTCCCTCGTTTGCGATATCTGTGACGCCACTGTTTTGGTGAGCCGGGCGGATGTCGAGATTATCTTCTGCTGGGTCTTCGAGATGTGGGAATTGCCGGGAATGAGCGCGCCAAAGAGTCCGCGAGGACTGGGCGACCAGACCAGCGTTTCGCTCTTCCTCACAACGATTACACGGCAGTAATACGGGCTGCCCTCTGGGCGGCTTGGCAAAGTAGATGGGAGACGGTGAAGGGGAACTTAAAGTTGCCTGCCTTTGCGCCGCGACTGTTCCCATGCCCCCCCCCCCCGCGCCATTGCCGCGACGGCTTCAGGTTGCTTTCTGTCGTCTCCGAATTGGACACACACTCGCGGGACGCACCGCCATTTGACAGAGCGCTCGCCTGCATTTTATTATGGTGACTGCGTTGTCCCCCAGACTGTTCGGCACATTCTTCTTGAATTTTCCAGTCTGGGCGATCTCTACGCACGTTATCTGTCCCGGTACTGGGACGAGTGGGGTTGCTGCTGCTTGTTCACTGTACTGATGGGTTCGTGCACACTGACTTGTGGACTATCTGACTTTTTGGAGAGGTTGTCCTCCTCCATTTTATTTGACTCTTTGGTATTGGTCACATGTTGTTCCTGTCCCCCATCCCCTCCGACGCCTGAGCTGTTTCCTTCCTATTTTTGCTTCGTTTTTTATGTTGTTTTTTTAAGATTAGTTTTGGTTTTGTTCTTTTGCGTACTTATTTTATCTAGCCTAGCCTTAGGCTGTAAGATGATTACGGCAGTCGCCATATTGGCTCTGAAAGAAAAAAAAATTCTTGGCCATTCCACGCCTACGAGCAAGGTAGCAACGGTGCCCAGTCGTAACCTTTCTGCGGGTTCTTCCTCTCTCGGCCACTAACCTTACCGCTGCGCCTAACTAATACTAGAGCCCCCCCCCCTTCCCCTCCCTCGAAAACGGCGAACTCGTTGTACGCCTTCACCGAGTCGTTAGACTCACATGAGGTAATACGTGGAAGGTTGTCATGAGGCCATTCCCGGGGTGCCTTGCTGGCGCCCGCCTTAAGGCAGGCTGGCTGCTACACCCAAGGTTGTGGTCGGATACTTTTTTTAAAGGAGTCTGGTCTCATGCATACTATTTAAAAAAAATTGCTAATTTCTTGCTTGGGTCCCTGAGGGAGGCAAGCCGCCCCTGGGGTACCCGAGTGTCCCTCTAATTGTCTTTATAGTTTACGTTTTATTACTTAATAGTCTATTGTTTCTATTTGTTTCATAGGAGCCTCACTCCAATGACGTCAACCGATCTTCTCCTAGCCCTTGCTTGGGTCCCACATTACATGGGGTCCTGACCACCGCTCTTTACTGTGCCTTTACAGTCCAATCTGGACTTTAGTTGCACGGTGTACACTTTCGCATCCTCTTCGACCCTCGTTCACCTTGACCCATTTCTGAAATGGGGTCTTCTGCCCTTCTCCAGTGGCTACCCTCCGTGCGAAGTGCAACGTATCTCTCCAAGTGGATAGACGTGCCTTCCTATCCGCGAAGACATTCCTTCGCTTCCCACTGGTTCCCACCGCTGTCCATTGCCTAAATCACTGCAGAACAGGGGTATCTTTCGAGGACAGTGGTCTTGATCTTCTTTGCCCCCAGTTTATCGGACCTCTTTCACTGGTATTCCTCCCTGGATGAACTCTCCAGCAAGAATCTCCAATAACCTCTTTCTCCCAGTTCCTTAACCATGCGTCCGCCTACTCTCAGGGCGCGCCCATCTTCACTGATTGTTCCAGTTTCCTCAGCTCGTCTGCTACCGTCGTGGTAGAGATTTTGCCTCGGTGCTCCTCTCCCTTCCGCTTTCCATTTGGACTTTTTATCGATCTCGGAAGAACTGTAGGCCATTCGGGAGGTCATCCTTACGGTCAGGTATATTCCATTACTCTCATCCTTTGATCCGCGATATCCGACAAGGCTTATCCCTTTGAACTGGGCGCCCTCCCACGCTGGGATCTCTGGCAACGAAGCAACTGACCATGCTTGTTGCCTGGCAGACTCTTCCTCTCACCAAACTTCACCCCCATTAAACCCCTTCTCGGCTACTGGTTCCCCCTTCCCCCCAGCTCCCACCGTAGAGGATGCGCTGGCTGCCTCCGACTGGGTCATACTCCGCCCACCCATTGGTTATTTATGTCCCGCTACCTCCCTTTCACCTTTGCCGTACCAGACTCACCTTGTCCTGGTGCTCGTTGAGAGCCTCTTGTATTACACCCTGACTGATATTACTTGCGTCTAATCCTGGCCGAAGTCCCCTTGTTTCTACTTAGGGAATCCTTTCTCCCACCTCCACAATTACACTTTGGTCTCCTCTCGCTTTCACCCCCGCATTTTCCTTTGTCCTGCTCCTCCATAATGATCAGCTTCGCTGAGTGAGACTCGTCTGCGTTGTTTGATGGTCAACCCCTTTCCTTGTGCTGAAAATAACGTGTCCCCTACACGTTTCTTTCACCATTGAAACCTCTCGACATTCTAATTCTCTCCATTCGTCCCCAATTTACTATATTCTTCCTCTCAACCTCTCACATATTCGTCCATTCCGATCTTCGACCACCACTCATCCCAAGGCATTTTATACGCTACAACGATGCAATTTCATTCCTGCAGATCTCTTTTCCTGACCTTGCACCTTTGCATGGTTATTTTCTAGATGTAATAAATAGATAAGATAGGTATTATGCTTTTAATTTGGGTCTAACATATCAAATAGAAATGTTGGTTTACATTTTTTTATCCACATATTCATTCACGCTTTATGTCAATACAATCCTATTCTCGTTTCAGAAGACCGAATTTTCTCCTGACAAGAAACCAATCATCGGGAATTCACGTATGCCTCTTACCAGTAAAGGCACGAATACACAAACAATAAACCTTGTCCTTAGTCCCGTGTCAGTTTGCAGTGTACCCGAGCAGGTCCCTTTTCAAAATACCTCTCGGTCCTTAACTGAGGTCAAATCGGTGACCCCATTTACCCATCATATACCTCCAGGTTCGGTCACGCCCATCCCCGTGTGCGGCTGTAAAGAACCCGAACCAAACGCTTCTAATGTGGTCGTCTTTGGGGAAGACTTCATTTCAGAAATGATTTCGGGCGAAACAGCGCAGCTCTCCGATGCAGAGGAGGAAGAAGGCGGTCTCCAACCGCATGAGGAAACTTCCTTCAGTTCAATGCCTCGCTCTCCGAAGAGGTCGAGCTTCGACGTCTTCGAAAATGAGGCCACGACCAGGAATTGCACTGAAAGTAATACCAAATCCGTGACTCCAAAACGAGAAAAACCCGGAACGGAGATTTCAGAGATCATCACTTATGGTAACTCATTTGACACTCGGTCACAGTTCGAAAGTGCCTATTCAAGGGAAACTTCGGACAGTGATGCTCCTGTTAACCCGGTAACTACTTCAGAATACGATACTTTTCCCCTTAATCCAAATCAGTTTAGTACACTGCCCAAAGTTCAAGGGAAGGTAGAAATTATTTAGCTTCTTTTACATTCCATTAGTTCAGTCAATCAGATGGGTTTAGTTCACACAAGGAAAGTCTCACATTGGCATTGATCTTAATTGGTGGAATTCAAAGTGTTTTTTTTTAATCAAGTTAGAATTTGTATTTAACTGGTTAAGGAATACTTATCCAGAAACATGGAACTACAACCATTAACTTAAACCATCACTCTTGGGCATTTTGTTAATTGCTTGTATGAGAGGGAATTGTTGATTTGACTTACATAGAGTTTTCTGTTCTTTGTCCATTTATTTGTGAGGTCATGAATGTAGTATTTTGGGTTTAATCCTAAATGGCCGAATTTCTTCGTGAGTTGCCGTATTTAGTTGCTTGGCTTCGTAATCAAAAGGATATATGCCTGTGTCTGGGCTTCGCTAACTTGCATTTATTGGGTTCGTAAACATCGATGACTCTCATCTTAGTCGTAATTCTGCGATATTATCAGTTATGTAGGTTTTTTTTTTACATATTTCGAGTGATTTAAATGCAAGTACAAATTACTTTGGGATGTCTTACTCGCGCGGCAGGCTGGCAAGTTCCACACTCTGATTGGTTCCAAGACAAAGAATCCTGTGGTATACTTTCCCTGGGCTGAGAGGGGTCTCTCGTACTATCGCTCGCTATATAACTCAAGATTTTTAAAAAAGGGTAAAAATGTGTAGTGACATAGCCCGGGCCAATAGAGGAAACTACTCGGAGCGCCAGGGACTGGATGCGCCTGCGCCTCCTCCTGGACCTGGCCCCATTCGATATCAAGAATGAGAGTGGCCCACATGGGTAAATTGGATGCGAGAAGAGACCTCAGAATAAGGAATGAAAAAGATTAGTGAAATAATTATAATCGTTGTAAGCTAACCTAAGTCCGGCCATTATTATACATTAATAGGATAAATAATATGAGATAAATTTGAAAAATATATCGGAAATAGACTGATAGGTTGATAACGATGAGTCTCCCGAACCTATTCACGATCATTGGGCGCATTCCTGGGACTAATACAGGAGAGCCGGTTCCCGACCCACCCTATGCAGGTGTGCACTCACAGTCGCTCTATCGGAGGCGTAGAGGTGATTTTCCGTGTCATCTTCCATTTTTTACCCGTCCTGCAACAGAGGTGCATCTCCTGGCGCCTACAGAGGTACGTCTCTTGTCTACAGAGGTGCATCTCTTGGCGTCTACAGAGGTGCTTCTCTTGGCATCTACAGAGGTGCATCTCTTGGCGTCTACAGAGGTGCATCTCTTGGCGTCTACAGAGGTGCATCTCTTGGCGTCTACAGAGGTGCATCTCTTGGCGTCTACAGAGGTGCATCTCTTGGCGTCTACAGAGGTGCATCTCTTGGCGTCTACAGGGGTGCATCTCTTGGCACTCTAAACTTGATTCCGAGTTTGTTTCGCACTGGCTCGCGTTACTTATGTTGCCCCCAGCTAAGGTCTCGCCCATCCCCTATACCTTAGGGCGGCATCCCCGACGAATTCCCCCCCAACGGACGGGGTTCTCCCATAGAGATCCAGCACTCCGTGTATTTGTGGGGGTTTTTTTCTCGATTGTATATGAGGTGAATGTGTGTTGAATTGTTTCTGGTTCCAGGTAGCCTAGGGAGCGAATTTGTGTGTCGCTCCGGATATGTATGTGTTTAGTTTTGGGCGGTGACCGCACCGGAACCTTGCTATGGTGACCCGTTCGTGCCGTGGGAGGGATGTTTCTTTTAGGTCGATTTTCGATCGAATAGTGTCGAGATGAAGATCTGGACCCAGAGATTGGATACCATGCTGTTTTGTGGGTAATGGTGTCCTTGTTACGCGACGGTGAGATTCGGTGTGGAAACTTTTGCTTATGTCTAGTTCCACCATTATTCTCTTGTAGTGGTGTGAGTTGGGAAGCTTTGTATAAGCTAGATGTTAGTGAGGACATTGTTTGTCAGGGTACCATGGATGGAATCTGTGCTGGGAAGCATCTAGTGGGATCTGTTGGTTGAGTTTGGATAAGGAGATAGATCGGTATGATGTTCGATCATAGGGTTATTTATTTGCCTTAGGATGGGTATTATGTGGGCATATTTATAGACATTTGGAAATTTGTTTGAAGGCATCGATGCCCCTTGGTCCTAGGCGTTGTAGATGAAAATTCCATATGTTAGCAGGTGTGAAGCAGAAGATATTTACTCTATATCCTAGGGCACTATTTGTGAGGTTAATTGTGCTGGCATTCCGTATTCTATTGCAAGTGCGCGGAGGTGTGTCTGCTTGTTGCTCTGATGGGCGTTCCATCTTAGTCACATGAAACGGTAATTGCTATCGTATCGTATTTTTTTTAACCTCCCTCAATACTAAGTGGTCCCTTTCGTTTTCTTTTCTTTTTTTACAATATTGTTCTCTTTCACGCCTCTTCAATGCATAAATTACAAAATACTCTTTTTTTATAAGATTCATTTAAATTTAGCTTATTTTGTTTGTAGTCTAAACGCATTTATACAACGATCTTTGGAGAAGGCTGTGGATGATTACATTTAAGAAACGGTGTTTGCTTTTGTGAGGCGTCCGAAACCACGGTAGAGAACGGCTCCCAAGAAGGCGAGTTGGACCTCCCCCCCTCCCTCTAGGTAGGGTATAAATGCGTATCTTCGAGAACCTCTGCCCATGCTTTTACACCCTCTGAGGATCCCAACCAGATCAATACTCACTTATCATCCTTCACCACATCCGAGTCATGTTCACGGGGTCGTCATCGGCGGTGCGGGGGAGGTACTCCCTAAAAGACAAGAGCCCCACCACGAACGACCAACATACACTACTAAACTTAGCCGATACTCATGACACCCTCATCACAAACATTATAGAAACACATACAGGTCAAAAGCTCGTCTTCCGCTCACAGGAGGACGCACTAACGTTTCACCAAAACGCAGCCGACACACTCGCTACTCTAAACCTTCAAACAAAACTAGCTGACTGAATATTAAAAAGACCAACCCCCTATGGTTGGCCTTCTCCACTGATGACCTCTCCGCACACACCTCAGACAGAAGTATGGGGAGGAGGTCATCACAGACCTGTACTTTAATCGTACTAAACACTGGGTGGGCAGTGATCACACTGTCGACGAAAACAACAAAACATTGCTGCTAGACCAGGGTATCAAGGTCTCCGGCACACTAACATACCCACATAGCATGGAGTCACAACATAACATAAGACCAACACAATGCCACTCCACATCACACCCCCACCCCCACTCCACATCACACCCCCACCCCCACTCCACATCACACCCCCACTCCACATCACACACCCACCTCCACTCCACATCACACACCCACCTCCACTTCACATCACACACCCACCTCCACTCCACATCACACACCCACCTCCACTCCACATCACACACCCACTCCACATCACACACTCACCCCCACTCCACATCACACACTCACCCCCACTCCACATCACACACCCATACCCACTCCACATCACACACTCACCCCCACTCCACATCACACACTCACCCCCACTCCACATCACACACCCACACCCACTCCACATCACACACTCACCCCCACTCCACATCACACCCACCCCCACTCCACATCACACACCCACACCCACTCAACATCACACACCCACACCCACTCCACATCACACACCCACACCCACTCCACATCACACACCCACCCCCACTCCATATCACACCCACCCCCACTCCACATCCCACACCCATCCCCATTCCACCTTTCCCGAGAAGGTGTTCGCTCTAATCGACGAGCACATGGACAGAAGACCCGCACTCCTCCCCACTCGGGTGGGCACGCACACCTCTCCACCTGCACCCACCGGCCTCCACTTTCACCACACTCCCACCGCCTCCCGCCCTCCTGTCCCGGCACCTTCCTTACCTACCCCTCCGCCTACTGCTCCCGCCTCTCTCCCAACCCCCTCTCCTTCCACCTCTCCCACTCCTACCTCCAGAACCCCCCTTCGGCAACCTCCACTCCTCCCTCCACTTCCACCAACTGTCCCCAGCCCCCCTTCTACAGACTCCAACCCCACTCCCACTGACACCACAACCTTCACCTCCCCTCAGCCCACCACACCCGTACAACCACGGGTAAAGCCGACCTCCCCACCCCCACCATCCTGCTGTTCCTACACCTCCCCCTTCCACCCCTCCTTCGACCCAACCTCTCTCCCCCCACACCCCACCTCTCATAATCTGCACCTCTCCTACTATCTCTAGCCCCTCATCTCCAAGCTCTACTCCATCCACCTCTGCTACTAACTCCCCCCTCCTAGACTCTACCCTTTCCAACCCTGCTTCCAAGCCTGCTACCTCGATGCCTCCATCCACAGAACACACTCTTCCCTCCACCACGGCCTGCCCACCCAACAACACCGCTGACGACCTCTCCAAACCACAGTCGACGACACGAGTAAAGGTACTGGCTCCTCACGCCTCCTGGGCAATAACCAAGGAGAGGGGAACGGTCCCGGGTAAATCAGCCCCCCGCGCACTCCGCCCACGACAATAGGTCGCCTCAACGTGACACAGCTAAATGTACGCAGTTGGCACGGGATTCGCCATACGGTTGCCAACTGGATGCTCAACACACAAAGACCCGACATAGTACTCCTGAACTCAACCAGCCTACTTCCTCCCAACAACAGACTCCGCATCGCAGGCTACCACACGTACCTATCTCCACAGGCGCGGTACCTAGGATAAGCGATTCTAGTAAAGCGCTCCATACACCACTCTTTCATCCAAACACATGACGACTCCTTTCTAGCCTGCGAGATAGAGACAAGCTCCGATCCCATTCTAGTGGCCACACACTACAGACCACCACGCCTACAGTTAAACATAGAAGTCCCACTTCGGGCCCTATCTAACCATAACATCCCTATCTTCTTCGCGGGAGACCTCAACGCCTTTCACCCGACACTCCTTTCGAACAACATGAATGACGCGGAAAGGTACCTGGCCGGTACCCTGCGGCGCTATCGCTGCAAGCACATCGGCCCTACCTTCCCCACATTCTTTGGTCCTCGTGGAGGTACCACGTCCCCGGACGTTGTCTTCCGCAACGACCACGCCACACGCTTCCACACACACATATCACCCGGTCCCCACCTACTCTCTGACCACATACCGATATGCCTCATCATATCCACATCTCCCATACTCATACCTACACTACCTCTCTACGATTACAAAAATACAAACTGGGAAGAGTTCAGGAGAGATAATAGAAAACACGCCACAAAACCTCGACCTGGAGTACACCAATCCAGACCTGTTAGACGACCACTGGTGCTCAATCTTAAACACTATAACCACAGCACGCAACCTACACTCACCATAAAAAATTACACTTGCATAAAACATTTCACATTTTCCATACACACTCAGAGACTTATCACACAGTACAATAATCACTACACTAGAGGCCCACGACAACACAACATAAATCACTTACGTGCCCGCATCCTACAGTGCGTGCAGCTAGATAGGAACGGGCAGTGGCGAGAAGTCGTCCGCGATGCGGACGATACCCGTTGCACGGACCCTTCCTTCTTCTGGCGGCACGTAAAAAGGATGTTAGGCACTGATCCAGGCAAACCCATCACCCTCCAAGTAAACAACAAAACACTCACAGACACTAACGTCATCCTTGACTCATTTAGGTCCCACTGGAACACAGTACACACACACAACCCACCCAAACCACACGCGCGGGAGCACTTCCAGGAAGTCCAGGAGTGGTGTCGGGCCCACGCTCACGAGCTAAGGCCCGCCCCCCTGATACGAATGGAGCTGCTCGATTACACATCCACACTGACCACTCCTACCACCGTCGAGGAAACAAAACACTACATAAAAACGACACCAAAACGTGCCCCCGGCCCCTCCCGGCTACCAGCTACAATAATACACAACCTCCCCACAAACATATACCTCACACTTACACACCTATTCAACGCCTCACTAGCCTCAAGCCACTTCCCTAAAATATTCAAAGTCTGTCACAACATACTTCTACACAAACCGAACAAAGACCCAAAACACTCAAACAACTACAGGCCTATTGCTCTATTAGAGCACCTAGGCAAAATACTCGAACGAATGATCAACTGCCGCCTACGGGAGTACCTGGTTCTCCCCCCACCAATATAGGTTTAGGAGAGGCCGGTCCACTCAGGCTGTGACTATAGTTCACGACAGAATACAGAAAAAAACGCCAGGTACATCAGAAGACTCTCCATCAGCAAGGACGTGGAGAAGGCCTTCGATAAAGTGTGGCACGAGGGACTCTGTGGGAAACTCGCGAACAATACGAAGTTACCTCTCTGCACCAGAAGGCTCCTCTCGCACTACCTCACTGAACGGAGATGCCGCATAAAATACAATAATACCCTCTCACGACCCTTCACACCATAAACTAAAGGCATCATGAATAACGCGTTTTGACTGAGCAGACAGCCTCTCCTTCCTGACCAACCTCCATCCGTCGTCCAGTCACAAAACCTCGAGACCAAAGTATCCACACAAACACCACGCATCGGTGTCTAGCCACCGACCTATCAACTCTTGCTATCTTTTCTCAAGTTATTTCCGCAACCTTTCCTCTACTACTGCCTGTTCGCCTGTGTTACACAGTGATTCCTCTCTTTCCTTTCTATACACAAAAGCAAGCACCTCTGCTTTTAATGTTCCTCGGGGCTTTGGACGCACCATTTATTTGAAACAAACATGAACAGGATTGAGACGGTGTGTTGGGTGCACTGAATGGAGTGCGGTCGGCATGAGTAAAGGGGGGGAGGTGCAGTATGATTTTAATGATAGTGGAATGATGCTTTAGGTGTGTATGAATGTATAAGCTAGCGAATTACAGTACCATAAAAACAGATCAAAAAGCGTGTATTTGTATCGCAACATCTCCATAACTTTTACCGAGGTTTTCCTAATTGTTAGACTATATAAACTCCGCAGGGGCAAAGGTTATGCATATTTAGATGAAAACGAAAGTTATGACCAGTTATGTAATTACTAGAAAATTAAAGTGTCCAAAATTATCCGAACGCTTAGGTTTCTTGTAGAGAGAACCGGCATTGTTTGCATAGCAACTAACTTTATTTCAGTCATATTTCAGTTACTCTTCTCAGCTGTCGTCTCGGTAACATGCCTAAGAACTCTGTCCACGAGCTGATCGTAAAGCTGCGCCACCAAGATAGTGTTTCAATTGAACAATTGTTGCTCTGGAAAGAGCACCTACCCTACCTCCGTAGACTCGCAGGAGTGCTCAGTTTTGTTAACTTTTCCTGAGAGGCCTCAAGGGTCAGATACCACCCGCAGCTCAACGCGTCATGTTCCAAGAGCATGTAGACACTCACCACGGTGAAACACCCATTTATACCGACGGATCGAAAACTGATGTCGGGACTGGAAGTGCCGCGGTCCTTCCTTCTCACACCTTACCCTCCACCCTACCCCCTACAGCATCTGTCTTCTCAACAGAACTCGTACCTATCAAAAGAGCCGTACACGCCGTCGGTCTCCACACCCCAGGGTCATATATCATATTTTCAGACTCTATGAGTGATAGTTCCCTCGCCACCCTGTAGCCAGAGAGATACTGTGAACTATACACCTCTTGACCGGACGCTATTACTCCATAACGCTCTGTTGGCTGCCCGGACACTCAAACATCCAGGGAAATGAAACGGCCGACCTAGAAGCTAATAAGACCGCCCTCTATACTGCACCGTGCATTCATGATTCGCCATCTTCCACCGAGACGACATCCCTCTCATCCGTAATTTGGTCAGAGAAGAATGGGACCGATACTGGAACTCATATGGACACCCTCACCTACTCTAACTTTGTAAAAATGTTTCCCCGTGGCCATCATCCTACTCCCTCACCAGACGGCATGAAGTTATGCTGTAACGCCTGTGAATCGGCCTCTGTCGTCTCACCGGCGGACACTTAATGGCTAGCCAGAAACCACCATCTTGACAGAAGTGTCATTCTCGCATCTCGGTACAACACATCTTACTCACCTGCCCGCGATACTCTGCCCATCAAAAGAAGTACTTCGGTCCTCACTCAACCTTTCCTTATATTCTCGGAGATTCTCCCCATGTTATGTCCAACTTAGTACGATTTATGGAAGATGCCGGCCTTTCCTCTCAACTCTAGTACTTTAGTTACCTTACTGCCCTATATTTTAATCACATTTTACTTCCCTTACTTTTAGCCGAGCCTTGTCCATTCTTATTTTACCTGAAGGACCTTGATCGCATACTAGTGCTCTCTTTTATCTTTTTTTAATCTTTTAACTGAACCGATATTTCCACATTATTTGATCGCCTCTTTTGCTGGCAATACAGACTTTTATCCCTTGTTTATAATACGTAACTTAAGCTAGCTGAGCCTATAGGGCAAAAAGTGCTAGAAATCCTTGAAATAAATAAATAATAAATTGAAGCCATTTCCGAGGCTTTCCATCTCTCCAAAGGTGTAGTCCATAATATTGTCAACCTCCCCCGGTTCTCTCCTTCGATGCCTCTGTTACATGAGCTACACTGGTTACCTATTCGCTTCCGTACCCACTACAAAATTCTTCTCATTACCTACAAGGCCCTAAACCTCAAGGCTCCACCTTATCTCTCGTGTGCCCTCCCGTCGTCAAGTCAAACTCCTCGGGCACTCCGGTCTAACCTCGCTCCCACCCTGAACACTCCTCGTTCTGTCCTCTGCTCGATGGGTGACCGTTCCTTCTCAGTTTGTGCTCCTAGACTCTGGAATGCTCTTCCTGCCCAAGTCCGATCCTCTCCCTCCCTTGCTACTTTTAAACATCTGAAGACTCATCTCTTCAGAATTACCTTCTCCCCTGTAAACTTTCTCTACACTCGCTACACAACCTGCGCTCTGGGAGGGCTAACAACCCTGAAGGACGCATTATAATTACATATTATTATACTATATTATTTTAAATCAACCGGTAGGCCAGGAAAGACCGAGCCATTACCCAAATTGTGGAGAAGGACCGTTTCAATAGGGCTGCGGCAGTTTCTCGAGAGATTAGTGAAGTTTTATCCATCATTGTCTCCGAGGCAGTCTGTGTCACGTCGGCTGAAGGAAGACAATCGTCACGCTCAAGCTATTGATCAGTCAAAATACAAAGTAGGCTTGTCTTGCATACTGGGCACGTTAGCTGAACAGATGACCAATGGAGCAAAGTTTACTTCATTGATGAATCTAAGTTCAATTTGTTCTGAGGCGATGGCAGGAGGATCGCTCTTCACAGACCAGGCGAAAGATTGTCTTAATTGTACTCCCAAAAAGTGTAAAGTTTAGCGGAGCAAGTGTCATGACCGTGGGTGTGATATCGCTAGAGGGCAGTGAATGTACAAGAGATTTCTGTGACAGCATTCTTTGTCCCATCTGCGAGCCTCCGAAGCCTCACCTGCAATTTTCATGCAAGTTAATCCCCACCCAAGGTCGGGGAAGACCTTGCTACAAGACGAGCACATTATTGTTAACTAACCTGCACAAAGTCCTGATCTGAATCCCATTGAAACTGTTTGAAAGGTGCTGAGAGAGGTCTAAAATGGAATCCAAACCCAGTTCAAAAAGACGTAAAATCTTAAAGTTGAATGGAGCAAGACGACTGGGCAAGTGTTTCATCAGTTGGTTCGTTCCTGTTGTTGCACGAGATGTCAAAGCACCATTGAGAATAAAGACCTCGACACTAAATACTAATCAATTATAACTTTAAAAAAAATTGTTTTCTACTTAGAATTTAATCGTTATATTGCAATCTAAATTTGTTTCCCTTGTTCGGATCATTTTGAACATTTCATTTTTTTATTTTCTATTAAATTACTTATATGGTGACCAGGCTTTAGGTCGATGGTGACGGATGCCATATTTAGGGCATCAAACCTGCACTAGGTTTAAATGGGTAGGAATGTGTGGAGTCTTTGGGCCCGTATCTTGACCTGGGGAGAAGGACCCTGAGGGCAGGAGAGGCTCGAGAAGACCAGGCTTCATCCTCGGCTGCAGGGAGTTGCCGAGACACCGGTCTGTTGGTGCTCGCCTATAGGCACTCTCGATCCTGCTCGTCATCGAGGTATCCTTCCACTAGCCTTTACCTAAAAAGGTATGGGGGGGGGCGGTGCAGTTGCTGGTGGGTGCCAAGGTGTGTCCACGAACCTGTGGGACTGCACGCCGTCCCTCTGGGGGGAGCTTGCGCTTCGCTACTTAGATTCAAATTTAAAATCTAGAAAAAAGCAGCCATGGTTAAATTTTTATAAATTTTCTGAAATTCGCCAATTATAATAATTTAAAAAGGAACTAAACTAAATTTCCCCCCTTTCAAAATATCACGTTGCTAAAATATAGTTATAGAATAGAAGAAGAAGATATATAAAAATAAATTTTCTGAACTTCACCATTTGTAATTTTTTGTGTTTTAAAAAATTCACAAAATTTCAATGCTTATATTTATTTCTGAACTTCACCATTTTGTTTTTTGATATAAAAGAATTATTAGAAATAACTTTGATGAAAAAACATTTATTAATTCTTCATCTATTTTCAAAAATCCCATTATACAATTATAGAGTTAGTGATGATGATGATAACTTTCATTTTATTCATCCAAATTTGCCAGCTTTTCCTCATACGTAGTTTATCCATGTTGGTTACCATACACCAATTTTGGAAACCTTGGATTTCTCTGTCAACAGTTATCTAATATGTTGATAGAAATACAGGCGTTCTGATCTTTTTGGACGGTACTGTGTGTAGGTGAAATTGAGATTTACAAGGATGAAACTGTGTGTGAGTGGAGTATATGAACCTGTAATAATGGAAGTGAGCTTGGGCAAGAAAGCTGTTGTACAATGCCAGTTTCGCTAACGCGTTCTTAACAAAGTCTAAGCATATCGCGTTTAATGCGATTCTTACATATCCATAGAAGTGAAGGTGAGAAAGAGAGGTTCTGGGATAACTTGGAATGAGTGGTGGATTGAATTGGGAATGAATATTGAGTGACAAAATTAAGGGATAACTGGAGCTTTTGGTACATCAGGAGAGAATGAAAATGGAGAAAGGGTGGTAGGGTTCTGTGTTGAAAGAAACTTGTGTAGCGAACATTCTTTCGCCGCAAGGATGTAAATAAATATACACGGGTTAGGCAAAGGGAAGGGGGAAGAACTTAAGAGTATGATTATACGGGTCTAGTAAGAAGGAATACGAGGCGGGACGCATTTGATGTGAAATCTGTAAGAGGTATGAGTGTGGGACTATCTCAGCACATGACTCTTGTCTAAGGTTAAACTGGTTGGTGCATGAAAGATAAGACGAGGAAAGTGGAATGAAGAGAGAATCAAAAGTGAAAAGTTATTGAATTAGTGAGAGTATAAGAGAGGAGCTAGAGCAAATATGGAAATGTTGGTAGTCATTACAGTGGGTGTGTCCGAACTAGAAAGAAGAAGCTGAATGATGGAATGATATGAAGTGTGTATTGGAAAGCAAAAATCGGGGTATCCTTGCAGGCGGTTGAATGCAGGAACACTGACGATGAGATACACATAGCCTTTGGCCCATTGCGAGTGCCTCCCCCTTCCCCCCCCCCTCCTCTTTTGAAGGGTTCCACTCTCGCTGGTCGGTGTAAAAAAAACTGCTTCCAGGACACCTCGACCCATAGTGTTCGGGCTCACCAATGATTGTCATTCTGATCTTTATGTGAATTTAATTATCTGAAAGCGAAAGAAGGATGGCGCACCACAGTAGTAACAAGTTTTCCTGCACCATTTTGGTACCTGCCAAGTTGGCGACCTCAGAATGAAACCCCTTAGCACCGACCTTGCCCACAGCAGCGGTCCTTTGTTCTCTACAAAGGAAATAATCCTAGCCTTCTAATTGACCACTGTGACCTAATTTGTATGCTGATTTTGTGAGCGGAATTGCTTAGATGTAGCATTAAGCATATGTGCACTTTTGCCAACTCTTACGAAGTAGATCATCTCCCATCGACAGATTGGCTGTACCGTTAGCTCTTTTTAGGAACTATTCATTCTTGCTTTATTAGTCCTCTTATGCCGCTCTTAACAATGCCATGTCATTATTTCCTACTTAACCCAGCCTAACCCTTATATTTGAATTCACAACACTGGTAAACTATTTAAATAGCTATGTAAGAAAGGTTAGTGACGATAAATAGTAAAGTAATAAATAGGTGGAGATATCTTTGATGTATTCCGCCATGTAGAAACCATTAAATCAATAATAATAATAATTGACCTCCTTTAGTCCATCATCACCCCTTGTTTTTAGTGTGGTCATTCTTTGTATCTCCCAAGCAATTCTCTGTTTTACAATGTCGCCTTTAATATATCACTTAAACCAATCAACTAATCTTCATACCGACCCTTCTCTCCCAAACCCCTCGAAATAGTGTTACGTTGACGTGTTTATTATGCAATAAGCAAAACTGTTAATTTCACAGCAGTGAAGTGTAGCAGAGTTTACTCACATCTTCAAAATATTTGATATTTGCAGTTAAGAAGTTGTTTGTTTTGCATATTTCTATATAAATATATATCAAAACAATTTGCATTTAATTTTGTTAAATTTTCCGAAATGTCATCTGTACCGTAAATGTTTTGCAGAGGAAATTTTATTTATTTTAGGAAATAATATATTTTGAGATTACTTTGTATTTTTCTCCAGGGGGATTGTTTCCACATTGAGTCATGGCTGTAGTCTGTTAATACGAGCATTTTATTTAAACCCCAGCCATCATCAGAACCGATTGACCAAAGGGACGATGAGGGGTGATTGATACCGCCATGAGTGAATGGGGTCCGTAATAGTCCCCATTTGGCTGCCCAATACGTAGGGTGGAGCGCATACGAGTCGCTCAGTGAGGCCGATTATTATGAAGAGGCGGGAAGCAATTCGTTTCTGCCACCGCCCCGTTTCCTGGAAAAAACCTCGTCTCCATCGGCCACGTTCGCCGTTGGAAGGAAAATCACAGTGGATTTTGTAGATATTAGGAAAAGGCAGGGGGTGAAAAAATAATGAACCAAAATAAAATGTAAGGAGAGTTGCGAATGACTTCCTACGTTGCCCGAGCGCCGTATCGACTTTGCTATCCCGAGTTTAAAAAAAAAGAGAACCAAGCCAAGGTTTTAAATCGCTCGTTTGCTCTTCTCGCCCCCTCCCTGAGGATCACCGTGTCGTGGTGGAGGGGTTTGCGTACTTCAATGACACCTTGGGCTATGTCAGTGAAGACTGATGAACATTATTGTCCATCAGTCAGTCTTCAGGGGTCCTACCTTGCTGAACAGGCCACTGTGGAGGAGTCAGACTAAGGATCCTCACACCTTTGTGTTGAGTACCGCTGTATGGGTTGCTGATCATGTTCACCGGAGGTATCGCCTTGAAGGCCGCACTTGTTCTGGGCTGTGATAGCGTTTCACAGCATGGGTCTTAGCCTAGCCATCGTCACAGTTCCATTCATGGCGTTGCACTGTTTTTAAAACGACAGCTGTAGCGTGGGGGAGGGCTACCCTGAGGGTAGTGTGAAGCGCCTAGTCTGGGGACAACTACAATTACATGACTCCACTTTCCCAGGGGTACGTGTTCTTTTAATACAAATATTTATGGGTAAAAATATTAAAAACTTTTCCCAGAGGCCCCAGGCTTCTGGTCCCCGTGCCACCAATGACCGTGATCTTCGTAGACTCGATCCTTTTGGTTCCGAGGTCAACGATGATCTCGATTATGATAGATTTGTAGTTTTAAAATGAGACTGACACACCAATAAGTAAGGCTGACATTTTCAATGTCTATGAAGACTGTTGCCAAATGTGGCCTAGGAATGATGGCTGCCTTGTTGCGGAGTCCTCTTCATTTGATCAGCATCAAAAAATCAAAGCACTAGATTCTCTTGCTTCCCTCAGTATCTCCTCTTCAGCCCATCCTACCTTTAACACCTGCAAGGGGGTTATCAGGTCCGGGGAGCTTATTGAATATGATGTGGACCGGCTTGTTGCTAAACTGACTTCTCAAAAGTTAGTTGGTGCATACCGCATCACTCATAATGTTAATGGCAGCAGAGTTCCTTCCGCTACTATCATATTAACTTTCAATAGGTTGGAACTCCCTAAGAATATCAAGGCTGGTTATCTGTTTATTCCTGTGAAGCCCTACATGGAGAATCCTCGTAGGTGCTTTCATTGTCAACGTTTTGGACATGTCAGTAAACTGCAGACAGGAGAGGGTATGTTTCAATTGTTCCTCTGATTTCCATGGAACAGCGTAGACTCGTCACCCTTGTTCCAACTGTGGTGGCGATCACCTAGCCACCTCTAAGCAGTGCACCTTTATCTTGTATGAGAGAGAGGTTGTTGCTCTTCGGAATAAATTCCGAATTAGCACGAAAGATGCTAGAAGAAAAGCTAAAGAATTATACATACAACCAGGAGTGAATTTTGCGGACACTCTTAGAGCGACCAGAACGGTCCGTAACAGACAGCAGAGACCATTCAGACCACTTTTACGGCCGCAGAATATCCATCAAGAAGCCCCAATATAATTTCTGCCTCAGAATGATGCTCCTCCACCCTCTCCAATCATTATGAAGGTTCCTGCTTCTCCTAAACCAAGGCGCAAGAAGACTCTCCGTTCCTCAGAGTCCCCTCTATCACCATCTAATTAACCATTAACATGTCCTGAAGACATGGAGGCAGATTCCGAGGATGTTCGTGTGGTGTTCGTTTCACCTTTGGACATCCTGTTTCCTCCCACTGAATCTGCCTTGAGTCTATCAGTCACAACTATCCAGCCTATTACATCTGAAGCATCAGTAACTCCAGAAGAAGCTGAAAGGATTTTTCTGATCCAGCTTTGGCTGTGGCCCTTTTGGAAGAGGAGAAACAGCCTTCTGGGGTTTCCTCACCCACCCCAGCTGACCCACCAACCACCTCTCAGAATGACTCGGTACCATCTCTCTCGACATTACTGCCTACCAGTACAGAGGACCCGATATCTTCAGAGGCATCTTTGCCAGCAAAAAACACCGTCATATTCACAACTGACAGATGGTTCTTTGCCATCTAATTAAAAAGCCATCCCCAAAACATTCAAACTACCTATACCTCAAATGTTAATTACGCCTAAAAATCAAAAAGGTTCACAACCCCAGTCACCATCAGGTGCAAAGAAAAATTTAATTACCCTTAAACGATGAATAAGTTTCCAATTGTTCATTGTAATCTACAAGGAATCTTCTCCAAATGGGAATAATTCAAACTCCTGCTGTATAGCATTACAAGAGACCCAATCGGGTATTCGTCAATTACCCAATATCCCCCGCTATGTGGGATATTTTAAGAATCCATTCATGGTTTGGCTATTTTTGTCCATGACTGTTCTCACTTAGCAATCCCGTTGAGAACAGACCTTCAAGCACTGGCGATTCGTGTGTATACCAATCGTGTATACACAGTCTGCTCACTGTACCTCCCTCTTGGTGAAGGAGTAGTTGCTTCAGATTTGGCTAACAAATTCGCCAATCTCATCTCCCAACTCCTGACCCCATTCCTATTAGTTGGAGACTTTAATGCAAGACACCACCTTTGTGGAGACTATGATGACAACCCCAAGGAAAATGTGATTGTGAGACTTAGGGAGACCTTGGATGTGTCATTATTTAATGATGGCACCCCAACATCCTTCCATGTCCAAACTAACAGCTCTACCTGTGGAGATTTATCACTTTGTTCCTCAGACTGTAGAGCAGATTACAGCTGGTCGGTGGATCCTGATCGGGCAATAGGTGGAACACCAGGAAAGCCAATTGGCCAAAGTTTAAATACCTTCCTCACCATTCTGGACACTTCCCTCAGGGCGACATTGACATGGTCCTGGAGAACTTCCATGATCATGTCAACCAGGCAGCAAATTCTTCCATGGCCCTCTCCAAAACTGCTTCCCACAAGACCCATCCTTTTTGGTCTGAGGAATGCAGCAAAGTGGTGACAGAGTGTAAGCGAGTTTGTCGTCGCTGCCATCAATAGGTATGCTCGTAGCCGAGCCAAAGCAGTACGAGAGTGTACCTTCCGCCAGGCTCGCCTAATTTCCTTGAAAGGATACATCAACTCTATCAACCACCAAACTCCACCAGACAAAGTCTGGAGAAGAGTGAAAAAACTCATGGGCAGAGCAAGTGGTTTCTCTGCTCCCAATATAGTTGAAGCAGGCGAGCTTTTGGGAGACTTGACCAGAATTTCAAATATCCTGGCAAAGACATTTGCTGACATCTCCAACCCTAACAATTATCCCTTAGAATTTCAACATGTCAGGAAAATACCACAGCAGTGCCTCTTGAACTTCATGGATCCCTGTATAGATAATGAACCATACAATGAGCTCTTTTCCATTCATGAACTTTGAAATGCTCTTAAAAGATGTAGATCCACCGCACCTGATCCTGATGGTATCTCTTATGATCAGAAATATGCATTCAACACTCATTTCACATCCCGATATATTTAACTATATCTGGATTAAGGGCTGTTTCCCTTCCAATTGGAGGAAAGCAATCATACTTCCCCTTCGTAAACCAGGAAAGGAAGGGACACTTCCAACCCACTATCGCCCAATTGCCCTTACTTGTTCCCCATGCAAGCTTTTTGAAAGGATGGTGAATGCCAGGTTGGTATGGTTTATGGAGAAACAAAACCTTATTTCTCCCTCGCAGTCGGGTTTTAGAAAGAAACAATGCACCACAGACCTGCTTGTTAGGATGGAGGATTGCATTCGACAAGCTTTCTCAAAGAGACAACACTCCATTGTTGTCTTTTTTGATATAGAAAAAGCATATGATACCACCTGGAGGTATGATATCCTGAAGCAACTATATGACTGGGGTATCAAAGGCCATCTTCCTAGGTTCATACATAAATTTCTTGCTGGACGCACGTTCCGTGTTAGGGTAGGAAACGTCATATCAGAGCCTGTTGATCAGATATAGGGCATGCCACAGAGAAGCGTTGTGAGCGTCACCTGCTTCTAAGGTGGCTATCAGCAGCATTATTATTGATCTTCCTGCAGAGGTAATGATAACTCTTTATGTGGATGACTTGGCAACTTTATCAGCATCGCTTCGGCTGCCATTTGTCACCCGTAAATTGCAACTGGCCATTAACATCATTACTAAGAATGCCACTGCAAAAGGCTTCCGACTGTCACCCTCAAAAACAAAGACAGTTCATTTCTACAATTTCAGGCAAGTTGTCTGGGAACAGCCAACCTTATCTTTGTATGGCTCCCCCATCTCGTTTGAGCCTCATTGTAAATTTCGTGGGGTTATCTTTGACTCAAAGCTCTCCCGGGTCCCCCATATAACTGCCTTGAAAAACTCCTGCTTGAAGAGAATGGATATCTTAAAACTTCTATCACATGTTTCGTGGGGAAGACACCGCCGTACTCTGTGGCTTTTGTATACAACCTTGATCCAGTCTAAGCTGGATTATGGTTCACAGGTGTACTCTTCAGCCTCATCCTCAAACCTAGATAAGCTCAATTCTATTAGGAACCAGGTAGTGCGTCTAGCTTTGGGAGCATTCAAGTCCTCCCCAGTATGGAGTCTTCATGCAGAGAGTGGGATCCTTCCACTATCCTTTCACAGCCTTAATTTTAACCTGCAGTACCTTTTCGGGCTGCAACACTTCCCCACTCACCTGTATATGAGTGCACCTATAATATGCACTCGGTGGCCTCATATGACAGGTTTCCTTCGCTGACTCGCCCCTTTGCCCTGCGTATGACTGGAGATACAGGTCAACTGAGGGAATTATCAGTTATTCTATATCAGATCCCTAAAGTAGCCCCACGGCCATAGGTAGGCGCGATAACGAGAAAATGTATCACGATAACCGATAAATCGATAGCGATAACCTTATCGGCGATAATCGATAAGTGGCGATGAATTTATCGCCTGATAAGGTGATAACCGATAAATCGATAAATCCAAAATTATGATACAATATTGATTATTAACTATATATAGCGTTATTTTATAATATAATAGTAAGAATATTTGAATACTGTTTCTTAGTTTCTTACCTGGTGAGGCTCTCCTTCATCTCCTCATAGGTTTTGAGGATCCTCCTCTCCAGCTCGGACCTACCTATTTCTGCCTCCAAGTCACGCGCAGCTCGCCCCTGTGCTAAACTAGAACCAAAAACTGAAATTATCGATTATTGTCAGTTTGGAACCAAAAGTATCGGCGATACCGATGAATCGATAACGCGGGGGGAAAAATCGGATAACTGATAACCCGATATCGTTATCGCGATAACGCCCACCTATGTCCATGGCTATTGCCACCCCGTGAGGGTTTGCAAGGTGCTGGCAAGCGAACCGAAGACCAAGTTCTTGCCTTCGGTTCTACAAAGCCTCTTTTATGAACACTCTTTGTGCCACAAAGCAAGCACTTTTATCTACACAGATGGATCTAAATCCTATGATGGGGTAGGAGCTTCTGCTATCTTCCCCTCCCATCATGTGTATGTGTGCCTGCTTGATACAGCCTTTATCTTCACGGCTGAGCTTGTCGCGATACTGGCTGCACTGTATACCATTGCTTCTTCACCGGGATCTTATACAATATTCTCTGATTTCCTCAGCTCTTTGGAGGCTTTAGTCTTTTTTATTTCCAGATTACCCGCTGGTTTCAAAGATCCCACAGTGGCTTTTTTTATTTATCCTAGTTCCACGAAGTTTCATTCTGTTGTGTACCTAGCCACATAGTTATAAAAGGAAATGAGAGAGCAGATGCTGTTACCAAGGCAGCTGCATCTCTAGGAACCTCCACCCCTGCTCCTCTTCCCTTCGGTGACGCCGTGTCATACATCCGTGAGTACGTGGTCGGCCAGTGACAGAGGACTTGGGATGAACTCCCCCCAACTAAACTACATGCCATCAAACAGTCAGTTCGCCCCTGGCCACGCGCCATTAGGACCCGTACTCAGGATGTTATTCTATGCCGTCTGAGAATTGGGCGCGATAACGAGAAAATGTATCACGATAACCGATAAATTGATAGCGATAACCTTATCGGCGATAATCGATAAGTGGCGATGAATTTATCGCCTGATAAGGTGATAACCGATAAATCGATAAATCCAAAATTATGATACAATATTGATTATTAACTATATATAGCGTTATTTTATAATATAATAGTAAGAATATTTGAATACTGTTTCTTAGTTTCTTACCTGGTGAGGCTCTCCTTCATCTCCTCATAGGTTTTGAGGATCCTCCTCTCCAGCTCGGACCTACCTATTTCTGCCTCCAAGTCACGCGCAGCTCGCCCCTGTGCTAAACTAGAACCAAAAACTGAAATTATCGATTATTGTCAGTTTGGAACCAAAAGTATCGGCGATACCGATGAATCGATAACGCGGGGGGAAAAATCGGATAACTGATAACCCGATATCGTTATCGCGATAACGCCCACCTATGTCCATGGCTATTGCCACCCCGTGAGGGTTTGCAAGGTGCTGGCAAGCGAACCGAAGACCAAGTTCTTGCCTTCGGTTCTACAAAGCCTCTTTTATGAACACTCTTTGTGCCACAAAGCAAGCACTTTTATCTACACAGATGGATCTAAATCCTCTGATGGGGTAGGAGCTTCTGCTATCTTCCCCTCCCATCATGTGTATGTGTGCCTGCTTAATACAGCCTTTATCTTCACGGCTGAGCTTGTCGCGATACTGGCTGCACTGTATACCATTGCTTCTTCACCGGGATCTTATACAATATTCTCTGATTTCCTCAGCTCTTTGGAGGCTTTAGTCTTTTTTATTTCCAGATTACCCGCTGGTTTCAAAGATCCCACAGTGGCTTTTTTTATTTATCCTAGTTCCACGAAGTTTCATTCTGTTGTGTACCTAGCCACATAGTTATAAAAGGAAATGAGAGAGCAGATGCTGTTACCAAGGCAGCTGCATCTCTAGGAACCTCCACCCCTGCTCCTCTTCCCTTCGGTGACGCCGTGTCATACATCCGTGAGTACGTGGTCGGCCAGTGACAGAGGACTTGGGATGAACTCCCCCCAACTAAACTACATGCCATCAAACAGTCAGTTCGCCCCTGGCCACGCGCCATTAGGACCCGTACTCAGGATGTTATTCTATGCCGTCTGAGAATTGGGCATTGTCGTCTGACACATGGCTTTCTGATGGAAGACTTTCAGCAGCCTCCAATATGCACTCACTGTGAAGTACCAATGTCTGTACTCCACCTATTTGCTGAATGCCTACGATTCCATACTCTGAGGCAAAGGCTTTTTCCTTTTATTTGCCAAGGGATGTGTCCCTAGCAGGTTCTGAGGAGCATCCTTTCCGAACATGAACCGAGTGTTTAAATTTTTATCAAAGAAATTTATCAAGGAAATTTAATGTTTTATCATTTTTAGAACCAGATAGACGTGTCGTGCCTTATGATTTTACTTTGATTTTACAGCATTGTAGAGGCATTTAATTTTCTACGTTTTTACTCCCTCTTCCTTATATATATATATATATATATATATATATATATATATATATATATATATATATATATATATATATATATATTAGATTGTTAACCATAGTCTATGTTTTTAAAGAACATTTGAAATTTTAATGAATCCTCTCTTTCTGAAAATGGCTGCGAGCTTGCCCACTTGGACTTACGCAGCACCCGTCTGTTTAGTACCATTCATTCATTGCTCTTCTCGCCAAGCTACAGTCCCTACTCACTTGTGACACTATATTTAATTTTACAATGGAACTGTCGCGGCGTCGTTCCGAACCTCCTGTTGTTTATCTTCAAGTGAATAACTCGGAATTAACTATTTTCCTCTCATTCCTGGATTTCGAGTTAATTCCTCATCCCAATTGGAGGTTCTCCACATGAAGAGTTTCCATTTTAGCAACAAAAATTCGTTACTCCATTGTCTTGCCATTCCATACTGTTCAGCAGGGTTTTCCTATTGAAACTTCTAAAGATTTTCACCCTGTACCTTCCACCCGACTTCGCTGTGACAAAGTCAGATATGTTGATACTTTAAGATCAACTACTTCCACTGTTTTAATTACTAGGTAATTTTAACGCCCGCCATCCCCTGTGGGATGACGTAATCCGTAATATCAAGGGTCTTATTGTTCAGATGGATTCTTTTAGAGTAGACTTGTCCTTGTGCTCCTCAGACTGTATTTCTGACTTTCAGGGTCGGTTCTTGATGATCTACGCGGGAGCGATCATTTCCTTATTGTTTTGGCAGCTGTCAAGCCGGCCGCACAGCTCTATCGCTCTCCCCAGTGGAATTTCCTTGCAACCGGCCAAATGGAATAGCTTCCAACAGCCGTCCTACACTAATACCTCGTTTTGGTACGTTCAATTCTATTGAATCAGCGGTAGACTTTCAAGTATCACTTATCGGTAGCGCCGCCGAGAGAACCGTACCAAGATGGTCCTAAGGTAGAAAACGGTCTTTCATACCCTTGGGGAACAGAGAGAGTGCGGCAGTGATACAACCCTACGTAGATAGAGGGGAGGAGAAAAGGGGGCAAAGAAAAATAATAGCGTAGGCGAGTTGCGAAAAGTTTCCCGCGTCGCTGGACCACTGTTAGCCAGCGGCGAATCCACTCGGCCATCCTGAGTCTCAAAATCGACTCATTCAAACGAAGCTTTTAAGCCGCTTGCCTGCACTTCTCGTACGCTATACCTACAAGTTGGCTCATGCCCGGTATCGACGTAATCCTACGCCATCTACTCAAGAAATATCCTTCAGCATTCCGACATTTGACCCTTTGGCGGGCCCGTTAAACCTTGTGGCATCCTTATATCCTCTTCAAAACCTCCTGCCACGCCGCCCAAACCTTGAGTTTAAATGGAACTGTTGGATATGGTTATGTGATGGTGGTCAGCACCTTGGCCGATCGTGTTAACCTAAAAAGTAACACTGCCAGGTATTTAAATGAATTTTTATCCTGTAAAGTTTATCAAGATCTCGGCCCCCTCAATTTCAGCATGACAACTAGCCTTGTAATAATCTATTTACAATTCCGATCGGCATTAAAGTCCCGGGCTTTGCCGAAATCCATTTTGATTTTTTACTTCACCCGCAGCCACGAAAAAAAAAAATTATTGTATGTTTACAACTTTATTTGGTTGCAGGACTTTTATTCGAATCCAAACAGCTACCGGCCTATCTCTCTCACGAGTTTTCTGGATTAAACTATTGGAGAAAATGATTAGCACCAGGGAGTAATTTTTTTTTTTAGAGAGAGAGTGCGCTCACGGCAAACTCAGAGGCACCCTTCAATAAGGAGGCGATGGCAGTATTTGGGTAAGAGGGAGTTTGAGGGGAAAACAAGGTGGCAGCTGCCTAATCCTAATGGATTCTTAATGGCAGCACTGTTAAAACGGGGTTGCCCGAGAAAAGTCAGAAGCGGTGTGGGAGACACTCAATAAAAATGGGGAAAAGCAAAGGATTAGAAGAAAACAGTACAACACAGAGACGCACACTTAAATTACGGGCATACAACACGCATTCTAAAAACAAGGGCGGCTGGGGCAATAAACAAATGACACGCAGCAGCTGCAGGGAAGGGCACAGGATAAAAGATAAAACAATAAACCTAAACACAAAAATGGAAAGAATTTATAAAAGGGATAAAATGCCACTTCGTGATAGAAATGTAAGGAGGGGGGACGACCGAAAAGAGTCCTCTGTTAATGTGATAGAACGGTCTGAGCCCGCTTAAATTCAGCCGCTATCACATGGTTAGAAACATTGCTACCCATGTGCATCTGCAAGAGCAAGCAGGGCGCGTTATCGCCCACCTTAGCCACTATTTAATCAAAGAGGTTCGTTTCCCCTCGTTTCGCCTCCATACGTTGATCTCGCCAGATTGAGTTAGGCTTAGGGGAAGATAAGGTATTTTCCCAGGTGCGTCCGGGTTCATTCCCCCGAAGCCTCCCGCTCAAGTGTCCCCTACGCTAAGGGGATGGCTTCGACTACTTATACAAGAGCATTCCCCAATAAGAGCAGATCAGATCCAGATTATCTTCGCGAGACATCACGCCGATCTGGTCTCACCTTGTGCACCAGGAAGCTCTATCTCGAGAACCACCTTATTGTCCAGAAGAGGACAATATCCCTTGAGTGCCAAGGTTCGTGCCTTCGAGACGCCAAGTCAATAAGGCCCCTCCTGTTGTTCAGAAATAGAACAACGTTAGAACAGCCATTGTTCTTTGAGCCCGTTGACAAGAAACGGTTCTCACCCCCCCCCTGTTGTTCAGAAAGAGAACAACGCTAGAACAGCCATTGTTCTTTGAGCCCATTGACAAGAGACGGTTCCCCCCCTCCCCCTGTTGTTCAGAAAGAGAACAACGTTAGAACAGCCATTGTTCTTTAAGCCCGTTCGTCAAGAAACGGTTCTCATTCCCAAGACATCACGTTAGGATAATTTGATTCCCCCTTTTTAACGTTCTTCAAGAGAACGATTGGTTTCAACGATAACCTCCATTGTTCATCTAAAACATCCCCGATTTGCCGTCACAAAGATCGCTCGTATCTTCGAGTCCAACTTCGCTCTCACTCTTCGAAGATAGTCCTTCCCCTTCGCTAAGCACAACCCCCGAAGAACCCTTCTGCTGGAACTCGCCAGTAGACCGAAGATTCCTACGCATCGTCTTCCTCTGCACAACAACTTTGTAATTACGTAAGCTGAGCATTACCTTTAATTATCTAACCTTTTGTCAACCCTACCCTGTGCTTTAAATGGTTTAGCGAACCATTCCACCCCCTTTAATTTTAATTGGTTTACCTTTTTGAATCTCCCTAAATCTTAATCCTCGGTTTAGTCAGATATTCCCCGGACCCTTTCCATTCTCCGTTTATGTAAACATTTACCGTTTTGTGTGTTGTTGATAGTTTAATTAATGAAACTGTATTTTATTAATGATAGCCATATTATTATCCTTAAGCCCAGTTCCATTTCTTAAGCATATTGAAGATAAATAACCTCGGTCAATCAGATTACCACGCACTGGAAATATTTGAATAATTCCCTCAACGAATAGTTATATATGGTATATCATCGAGAGTCTATTCTATGACAGTTAAAATAAATCGAAGTCGAGGAGGGAAGGCGACGCCAGAAAGGGTAGGGAAGCAAGAATTTCGAAGAGAAGTAAGGCGGGGATAAACTACTAAAATGTGAGCCACAGACAGCTCGCCACCACAAAAGAGACAACCAGGGAAAACTCGGCCTCCACCCGAAACTAAATAGCTATGGGTGAGTCGCGTGTGCCCAATTCGCAACCGGCAAATAGCAACCTCCCAAGACCGAAGTCGCTGAGAGCTAGAGGGCCAGGAACGGAGAGAGCGTTTAATAACTGACAGCTTAGAAGAGGGGAACGAATCCCACTCTCTCTGCCACAAACAAAAGACATACGCCCTGATTACGGGGTAGGAATCCCTAAGTGGCAGCGAGGCTGCATCCGGCACCTCGAGGGCAGCCGATCAGATGCCCCGTTGCCCGGGGGCCCAACAGAACGCTACCCTGTAACGGGAGGCATTTCTAACCAGCCAGGAGCGAATCCGTAAAACCAAAGGGTGGGTGGACGTAAAAGAACGAACCATCTCCAAAGCAGGCCGGGAATCGCTAAAAACAATAAAATCTGAAGAATTGAGGAATAAAAGCAAATTAAAAGCCAAAAGAATGGCCGTCAACTCTTCGGTAAAAACGGATGCTACAGTGGGGAGGTCGGACCGAAGAGACTCCGTAGAGGGACACCTCGGCTGCTCCACCACTGAGGTCCGACTTCGAGCCGTCAGTATAGATTGGACGCTGGTGAGCATAAGAACACGCATGTTCAAGAAACAGGCACTTTAATTAACGAGGGTCACTAGACCCTTTCTCGAAATGCCAAAAAGCAGTACAGACCTCAAGAGGGCGAACGCTCCAACACGGAGCTGGCGGGAATTGGAGGGCCAACATCCCGGGAGGCGAGATGGTTCCCAACCCGGAGATCCAGGGGCCGGGGTAGAGATGGCCGCCGATCAAAAGATGCAGAAGAGGAGGGAGGAAAAAGGCACTCATGGACTGGGACTGAAGGGGATTGCTGAACACGAAACAGGAATCGTAAGCACACCTGCAGCCGGTGGTATCGCAAGGAAAGCATGCGACCCTCAACAAAGAGGCTAGGGATAGGCGAGGTGCGAAAGGCTCCACTACTAAGACGGGCTCAAGCGAACGAATGGTAAAGTATCTTCAAGACTGAAGGAGACGCTGAGGAATAAACCTGGCAACCGTAGTACAGCCTTCCTACAATTGCTGCTCATACGGCCAAACTGGTGGCAATTAAAACAACGTCTGGGGAGCTGGACATAACGGGACACAGGGACAAGAAGATAACCAGCACTAACAAACTGAACAGATTCTGAAGCTCAAAGGTAACGATGAACGTATTCGTAGGAACCTTAGCGGGGCCAACAGACTTAGACACCCTATAAACGTCCGTAACCCTCTGGGACGAAAGTTTATCCTTTAGTCTCAAAACATCATATTGCAATAATTCGTTGGGGCAAAGCACTCCCTTAACAAAATTAAGGGGAGGGTGGGGCACAACCGAAACCGGGACCTCCGAAATGGAGGACAAATCCCGCACGGCACCACACTGCTCTCGCGAGGATACTTCAACAACTAAATCGCCACTACCACGGGCCCACATACGGCGGGGTGCACCACAGCGAGAATCAAACTCATCATTCAAATCAAACACGTCCAATTTAGAACTGGAATTCAGCACCAGGAAACGAGGATAATCGAAATCAGGATCTATATCTTCTGCGAAGGGATCTAACAAGCGCGGAAAAGAGGACTTATTGACAGGCGTAGTACGAGAACGCGAAGTCGCAAGAATTCTGCGACTTCTGGGATCTGGGAGAGAATTTATTAATTATTACCCATATAAAGTAGAGTATAAAAGGGGGTGCGAACTCGCGCAGCGCACGTTTGAAATGGGTGCCACTTCTGGAACCGCCGTAGGCAAGTTCTACCTTGTTGCTTTTCAGGGCCTCTCCAACTTTCTCTTAGCGAAGAGAGCCCCCCCCCCCCTTTCCTCATATTGTAAACATGTGACCGTGATTCTCCCTTATTACCTTCCTCTGAGACCCCAGGTGACTCTCTAAATGAACTAGCGGAGACCCACTTTCTTCTGGGCAGAGGTCCGCCGGCCCCCAAAATGTGCAACACGATGGGGCCAACCACTTTAGGTGGGCAAAGGATAGCGGGCCCGCTAGTACGTGCCCATACAGGCCTGCATCTACAATTTGCAGAGGGTCGGCGTGCCTCCCCCCCCCCTCTCTTCCCCGATGGCCCCGCAGGAGAGTACCATGCGTATCTTGTTAACTTGGTACCCGGATGAGATGTACATCCTCCCTGCTTGAGTACAAATTAGAGAGGTTCTGTCACTTGATTGACTTGAACTCTATGATGGGGCCAAGAAGGTTGTTGTCCGCTTTCCCCTCGCCCACACTAAGCACTACTTTACCTTTGTATTATTATATTATTGTTATTATCTTTAATATTATTTTTTATGTTTTTATATTCATTAGTATGGTATTTGGTTATTAAAGGGATTGATTTTAGTTATTAATCAGCCTAAATAGCTATTTGAAAACCATTACCATAAATTTGTTGAGTTTGCTAATAATTAGGCCTAACGACTCACGTGAAATGAATTTAGAAAACTTCTGAACTAGGTTTGTAAGAAAAACAGAAATGAACAAAATAAATATATTTACAAATTCAACGAATGCACAATGAGAGAATTGAATTAGGAATACAACGTAAGATATGTCAGAGTAAAAAGATGTAAAGTAACTAATATATGAAATGACTATGTTGTAAAGTATGATGTGAAGTGAAGTAAAAGTGACTATGATGGTATGTGAATTGGGATCTGCAATGAGAGAAGTAACGAGAATTAGGACCTACTCTCGTATGGCAGTTTGCAGAGAATAAGTGTGAGAGGATTTATAACTGACCTTGGTTGGAAGTAGAGTCGAGCACGAAGAGGCGAACACGAATGAGACTCGATTCGCTTTATTTTTCAAGTGGTGAAATGCGTGTGTTTGTATGTGCGTGAAATTCTAAGAGATGTTGTTTGAACCAGTGCGTTAAATGAAATCAGTTTCTCGTCACGGGATAATTGAATCATTAAAGGTTACATCAAATAAATGAATTGCAAAAAGTTATGCATAAAATAATTGAATGAATTACTAAGTTGTACATAAATTGCATGAATGATTTAAATTATATATATATATTTAAGTTTCCTAGGAGGATTTTATTATAGGAATGCCCAGAGGGCATTTGCTATAACACTACCCGTTTGGAACGGTGGAGCGTAAGTTTTCTTTGATGGTCCAATGCAGACGTTCGACCTTAGAGTTACTATGGGGATGATAGCTTGTAGTACGAAGGCGAAAGGAGCATAACACTGACATGGAGTGCATCCCATTGGTGGGATTCAAACTGGCTGCCACGATCAGTCATGTTCGTTGAGGGAACACCAAAACGAGCAACCCATGCTAGAGTGACAGTGAAAGCTCTGGTGTGCGAGATAGGAACCGCCCCTGAGCAGCGAGTAACCAATTTAATGGCATGCTGATGAGTGTGACACCGCACTCATTTATGAACTTCGTGAAATGAGTGGTTTATGCAAAGGAACTCGACTACTCCATATATGACATCAGATTAGAGCTAGCCGACCAAGGAGGGTTTAAGTCGAGCATATGATGAAAAAACAGGGAGGGGCCTCGAGACCAACCCATACTCTTCTTTGCATTCGACTTTGACAGGCTCTCTGAGTTGGTGCGTAACGCTTAGTATCGCTACCGGGTAAAGGCATTCGTGCCACTGCCGCCGCCGGGTCGGTCATATGAATCGCTCGTGTTAGACGTGCATAATTGGCTTTACCCGAAGTCTGTGTAAGTTGCTCCAAGGCCGTATGCGATAATACAAATCGTTTCTCCTTTAGAAGGAAACCCTGGCCATTCTGGCTACGACGGATTGTTTCTCCTTTCGCGAGGCTAAGGACTTGTCTACCGCTCATTCATACCCAACCATTACATCAAGCCTCTTAACACAAAATCCCTGCACATGCTTTACTCCTACAGACCTGATCATCACCTAAACGCACTTCATCCTACACAAACATTTCATTCCCCTTCATGTTTGTCTCGCATAATGCAGTATCTATCTGCAAGCTGCCGTTTTAAAGACATTGATAACCATTCCTACATTTACGAGATTCCCTCCCTACAGGGACAGTAAAGCCACATCAACCCTGCGAGTCGCACTCCTAAGAGACTCCCTCTCAATAGCACTCCCCAATCAAGGCTTAGATGCCTTTTACGACACACGCGGGAAAGCAGGGGTATTCTTCCTGCTCCAAAGCCAGGTAATTCTACCCCCCACCCACCTCTGTGTATACCAAAAGCGTTATACATCTTACAACCATCCGATACCCATCCCCGGCTACCACTGCCCCAAGTCATTCCATAGCTTTTATTCAGCTTCACTTCCATCAATACAAGGTTCATACACTACCATAATGCACACAAACCCTCGAAAATCTCTGCCTTACCCACCTAATAATCACCCTCACACATTCACACATAGTCAGTGCATTATGCCAATCCTCACTCAAAAGCACTACCATACCCACTTTAAGCCTACCAACATGATCCACACACAACACATCTGAACTGCCATTGTCTCAACAACATTATGTTATCAGCTAATAACTTTACACCATTGACAGCATTTTTGAAGTGAAAAAGCTCATTCAACAAAGAGTTAAAAAGAAAATCTTTAACTTCAACATATATTGATTGATACAAAGACAAATTTTAGGCTGTATCAGCTTTTATATACAAAATAAAAGTACAAAATAATTGAGGGAATTAATTGGGCTTCTTACTTCCTTTTAATAAAATTTTCTAGATTTTCAAGGAGTTTAATAAATTGACTGTGCTCATAATCTGTGGCCACCTTGCAAAGTTTGAGGGCAAATTCATTTGTGATGCCACGCTCTTCCAACATATTCATAAACATATCATACATAACCTTGAATGGGATAAAAAAAAAAAAAAAATTAAGACCAGGAAGAAATTGTAAAATATATTCAGTCAACAAATCCCAAGAAGTAACAGAACCAAGAGACCAATGCATCACTAGCCAGAGGAACTAAAACCATCGAGTTTCAATAGTTTGATTTATAAATCAAACTATATTGCGAGCTGCTTACTGTTGATGGTTATTACATAAAGTTACCAACATATCGATTCCATGTTTTTAACCTTTAAAGCGCCACTCGTACCAATTGGTCCACTTATGGTGTTAGGTCTATGGAAAATTTTATTCTATTTCTGAGTAATTTTTTTTCTCCGGCGCTGCAGTCCTCTATTTTCTTAGCCTGACACTTTAAAAGTTAAACAGCATCTGATTACTGGTCTAAATTTCCAATTGGTATTTTTTGCATATGTGTAGGGAGGGGGGAGGGAGATCCTGTTAGATTAATGGACAAGGAAGTGGATTTCTAGCCCCTTTTAAAGGGGTTCCACTGAGACAAGTGCCATCAAGGGCATAAGTTGCTGACATTACACCTTTATTATTTCTATTTTAGCCTACAAATAGACTAATATTTTTAAAAAAAGAGAGAAAAAACCCAGCAAGAACAGAGACTAAAGAAACAAACAAAAAGAAAGGGCTGGAGGAAGGCCACTTCTAATGCCCAAGTAGTGTTCAATTCCCCTGGTGCTCTCGGACTAGCCAGTAAGTGCCATTCTGATCTTTATGCAAATTTCATATTCACAATATAAAAAGGACAGATACTTTAACTTAGAAAAATTGTACAAGGAATAACTGAAAAAAAATATGCAAAGATACTGGTAGTAGTTATCAGAAAAGACCCATCACGTGGGCAAAATTATTAGGGGACTAAAATTATTTTCAAAGGTTGCACTGTAGTTACAGATACCAGTCACTCACCTCATCTAGGATTTCTCCCGAAACACAGTAAGTCTTGTCCTCCCAATTGCCTTCGTGCATAGTAACTTCAGAGATGCCAAAGTCATCTTTAAAAGAATGGATCATATTTAAGAAAATTAATCATATACATCTCTAAACAGACAGATTTGTCAATGCCATAGGGTGAAAAAGAATCAAGAAGACACGCTTCTATAGGATTGCTAAGGATGCCCACTTGGCCTCGACATTCATCCACTCCAAACTTCATTGCTCAAGATAACCAATGGAGTGGGTGGGAAGTTGTGTCTGATGAGTACCAAGGGCGGATTCCAATGCTCCTTTCTTGATGGAAGCCAATGAAGGCATCTTACCCCCCAAATAAATGTACTCAAAAGACTAAAAAATTGATTATAGCCACTTTCTCACAACAGCACTGAAATAATCTACCCCGCCTCTTTATGTGCTATAAAACAAGGCCACCAATCATTTTTTTCCCCAGTGGTCTTTTACAGCGATGGGGGTCTTATGGAATCTCATCCAGTTGGAGTTAATCAATAAGAAAACCCAAGAAACCATGCTCAGAAAGCAACTGTACACATGATGGCTACACCAAGTTTTCGGAGGAGTTTCTTAGCACTAAACCAAAAGGGCTTAGGGTGCAACTCAGAGGCACAGGCACAGTCAAGATGGCCCGCGGAAGCAGCGAGTGGAGTTGACGAGTACGGGAGAGGCCAGGCCCGCAGGTAGAAGCATATAATGTACTATATACGGCGCAGAGCGAGTGGCATCTCCCTGGCCTTGACAAGTAGGTTAATGGGTGACAAGCGGAAGGCACTGGTCACCAGACGGAGACAGGTGTGGTTAATCGAGTCCAGCTTCCTCAATACAGCCTTGACTGCCGATGCGTAAAACTGAACTCCTAGTCAAACTTCGAACAGACAAGGGATCAGTAATAAAGTAGAGGAATAGCCCTATCAGCACCCCAACTGCTGAGGATCAGAATGAAGAATGCCCACGGCGGGGTACAAGGCTGCAAATATGAGCCACTTCCAGGCGAACACGAGCTCCAGGATCCATGGCCCACATGCGGTTACCGGAAGACTTCAGCTCATCGACGTTGCTGTGGTAGACCTTACATTCCTCGCACTTGACATGCGCACACATGCTGTAGTTGAGGGGAATGAAGTCAGGGGACTGTGGCAGCTAAATGTCCTTCAGCCAGTTCATATTCTACCCCAACCACTTTTGCAGTCTTGGCCATCTGGGCTGTAGCACCGTCCTGCTGAACGACGTAGTCTACCTTCTTTGTGATCTTTCTCACCCAAGACAGGACTTTCATGGCCAAAATGTCCTTGTAATCAGCCACGAACCACATCTCCACACCTTTTGAAGTCACAACACAGAGCATCATCACAGAGACCAGGTGCTTGAACGTAGAAGACTTGCAAGATGTCCTGGTTGAAACTTACCACACTGTCATCCCGCATGTTGATGACCGGTTCAACCGTGAAGGCTTTTTCATCAGAAATGAGAATTGATTGACATGACCAGGTCGTTGAGAAAGCTACGAGCGCTCTCTCGACGTTCTCGCATACAGACGGTGAGCAGAGGGCCAATCCACGCACCTTAGCTCTTGCCACCGAGATGTTTTTCGCGAGTGAGTGCAGTCATTTTGAGCTTTGGAGCACTTTTGAAGGCCTTTCTCACAGACAAACGGTTGACAACTAGAGATCTGTCTGAACGAGGTCGATCTTTGAGATCTTCCACGGTCTTAAGCCTGTCCGAGACTGTGGATGGTCACCTGGCTGACATTGAGCCATTGGCGATGTCTAACTTGTTGTGGCCCGTACGCCGGAGATCAGATATCTATTCTTTTCATCTTGACACACCTGCACACAATGCAAGATATTTTAACATGCTAGAAAAGTAGAACTTAAAGTTTGCTTGATGGAACTTTTTCTATCAGACACGTAAATCTCTCTAAAGATAGAAAAAACAAGTGTAATAGAACTTTCACAAAATAAAGTATTTAAAGCAAAAGATGAACAGACATCATCCTCCTAGGTCGGACGGAGAGGCCTCAGCAAGCTCCTTCTCCAAGATGGATAAGGTCTTAGCTGTTAAAGGGGCATCAGCTGGGAGAGGAGATCCCCCCCCCCTCTCCTTGTGAGCATTCGGGGCTGAGCCATGCTAAGAGAAGCTTGCACAGGAACGGATCAGGTTGGGTGTTTGGCACTGAGACCAAGTTCATCCCCATGGAAGATCCTGCTACACACACAACAGCCCACTACTAGGCTAGAGTAAAATCAAATATGTAAATAACAAATAATGATTAAAAAAAAACAGTAAATGAATGAATACAAAAAACAAAATAAGTCAACAAGAAGGAAGCGCGCTCCAGCCTCGGGAGTAGGCCCACCTCCCCCCCTTACGGCAGGAACATGCGACCTACAACAAAGAATGAAATAAAATGAGGGGGGGGGCTGTCCAAAAGGTTGTATAGTCCACAGGTCTGTGTGCACGAACCAGTTCTGAGTATAAGGGACAAGCGGTAGCGACCAAGCTAGTCCCGGTACTGGGTCAGATAACGTGAGCGAAGTGCACCCAGACTGGGACACCCAAAAAGAATGTGCCGAACAGCTTGGAGAACAACGCGGTCATCACAATAAGGTGCAGGTGAGCGCTCCATCAAATGGCAGTGCGTCCCGCGAGTGTGTCCGATTCAGAGACGACAGAAAGCAACCTGACGCCGCTGAGGCATTGGGGGGGGGGGGGGGTAGGTCCATGGGAACAGTCGCGGAGAAATAGCATGCAAATTTAAGTTCCCCTTGGCCGTCTCCCATCTTCTTTGCCAGGGAGGCGGGAGAGATGCCCGTATTCCTGCTATGTAATCAGTGTGAGGAAGAGTGACGCCGGTGTGGTGGCCCAGCCCTCGCAGACTCTTTGGCGCCTGCTTCGAAACATATCGGAACCTAGCCCAAGCTTGTGAAATCATTCGGACGGAGCTTAAAAAGTATATAGGGAAAATGCTTCTTTTTGAGGGCCACTCACACTCGGATGGCCACCAAGGAAGCTATCGGTGTGCAAAATGGCCAGTTTCTAGGAAAAATAGTTAAGCCCACGGCGATGAGGTTGCCAGAGAAGAACTCAATGGACTCATCCATGGACCTAAACTCCTCGACTGAGACAGAGAAATCAGTCATTTCCTGAAATACGGACCACTGCGCCCAAGCCAAGCAACACCAGGGTGAGATCTCAGGCGGCAGTTGCCCAGAAAATGATAGTTGAATGGGAAAGTGATCACTACCATGGAGGTCACTGACTACCCCCATCCCCCCAATCAGGCTGTGCATCCGGAGCACCGATAAATCAAGAGAAGAAAATGGAGTGGTTCTTGGACAGTGATGCGTAAACTCAGCAAGAGAAACGAGCCCCAAGCAACCCTCCCACAATGCGGTGGAAGTCCCCCCCCCCTTGTGTTGAAGTCAGCTGACAGTGGAATGTAAGCAGAAATAATGGTACCTCCTATCAAGGTGCAGTTGCACAGCTACTGCCTGAAAGGAAGCATTCAAAGCGAACCAAAGCAAAGAGAAGGACGGTCGGAGACATGATGCTGTCAACAAAATTGACAGTTATTTTATGAATAATGATACTGTTTAAATACAGACCCCTGTTGTGGATAAATGTCGCGTGAGTGAGCATCGCAGCGACAATGTCCAAAGCAGGACTACTAACATATCAGTATAGAATGAGGCTGGCTCCCTGTAACTATGTAATTAAATGGCACATCCTCCAACCCTAACAACCTCCCATGGTGGTGGGGTCGCAAAACCCTGCAAAAGGATAGCTAAGGCAAAAAGGGAAGAGATGAGCCCCTGCAGCTCCTCCCAGTTGGACAGGAGACCATGGCAACTCCATTGAAGGAATATGCCCTCCAGGCCTAGACCGGAGATGTGGGGGCCCTCTTAGAAGAATGAGAATTGTGGGTACCCATGATAACCCTAACCTGCAGATGGAGAGATGAATTATGATACAGATTTGTTGAAACTGTAAATATAAATATGAATTTTGAATAAAATAATAATAAGTAGCATTCATTTCGTGAGAAAAAAAATATTTCTTTTCAAACTTTACTTGAAAAAGCCCTCAACCAAACCTGGGTTTTCGATTTACTGACCATGAATGGCAGTACGCTTCCCATAGGCAGAAGTCCAGACACTGTTGGCAGACAATGTGCTGTTGCCTTCAAGCACTTATCAGGTTAGACTGAGCTCGCTTTGAGACTTTTATTCCGCCTCAAAACCTTTGAAGGGCAGGGTTCCAGTCAAGGCTCTTTTGTTGCTGTTCTCCTTTAGGAGGGCAGCTTTGGGAACCACCAAAGATGGCTTCACGACTACCTTCAGGGGTGTTTACTCTTGTCCTCCCTCCGCCTCGAAACTTGATGAGTGCCTGGGGTAAGTAGAACCTGAAGAAGGGTTCCGAATAGGTGCATAAACGACCGTTGTCGTAGGCCTTTTTTTAACTAGGAGGCATAAGGTGTCCCAGGCCAGCATTGGAGCAACTTGATACAAATTTCGGGTAACCCAAACTTTTCACAGTCTAGAGGAGCGATTCTATGGCTAAAGTGGTGGCAATAGTAGCACCTCTGCATGCTTTCAAATGCTAGTGATACCAACTCACAAGAACTTGTCACAATCAAAAGTGATGAAGAGTGTAGGGGTGGGTCTCTAGGCCCCTCAACATGTTCTCATCAGGCATTCAACATTGACTGCTCCATGGTCAGCCCTTAGCCAACATGCTGCCATCACAGGAGTGAATAACAGTGTTTGAAGGCAGCGGGTTCGAAAATAAAATGCCAAGTAACCTGTGAATAAGGCTCCGCTCTGCACACTTTTGGTCTTTGTCAGAGAATCACCGGGGCCAGAAGTGCCGATCTTGGCTTGGTAGCATACCAAAACGGCAGTGGCCCTGTCCTTCCCCATGGCCCTTAGTTTTTTTTCTATTTTGTTTCTTTTTAGGAGAGGAGGGCAGGGAATGAACCCACTTCTCTCATCCACCGGAAGGAGACCTTTGGTCGGATGGACTGGCTTCAGCAAGATCCTCTGAGATGAAGAGAAGGTCTTTGCTGTCAAAGGGGCACTAGCTGTGGGAGGAGGTCCCTCCTCTCCTTGTGGATCCTTCGAGGCTTGAGCGGTCTGAGGAGAAGCTTGCACAGGGGCAGACTCGGGTTCTGTGCTGATCACTGAGCCCGGGTGCAACCAGGAAGATCCTACCGTCTTGGGATGGGTCACATCGGAGGGAGAGGGGGTCCACGAGACCACACACACTCTAAGACATCATGGATCTCATTCGAGGAAGGAAACTTTTGTCTCATCTTGGGCCAGCATCCATCGAGAAGGAGAGGAGGGAATGTATAGTGACCCCTGTAAACTTGCTATGCTTGCCAGCATGACTTTAGAGGGCATGGGCTGATGGGTCCTGTCATCCCCCACCCCAGCCCAGCCCACCCTTAAGGGGTTGGGCCTATCGAGCCTCACCCAGTGGGAGTATTCAATTATGGGCCACTGGCATGCTTTCTTGGCAGTCCCCTGGGAAAGGAAAGGCAGGACTGTCGCTAGTAGGAGTAAGTGAGGGGGGAGTCCCATGCACTCGTAGGCATGTAGAGGAGTAAGCCTACTCTCCAGTAAAGAAGTTTGGAGGGTTCCAAGAAAAAACAGGAAGGGGACCTCATTTTCTACAGTGGAGCTTTCCCTCGACAGTGTAGGGGAAGTGGAGAGGTTTGTTTTTATTATTCTCATCATTGGGCATGGTGATCTTAGTAGTAACGAGGGATGCAAACGCTAATCACCCTACTCAGTAGGGGTGAACACAGGGCCAGCAAAAGCCAAATGCCGACAGGGAGCGGCACCTTGGGCTGAGCGTAAATTTGATAAACTCTGAAAGGAAAGAATGGTAGGTGAGGGTGGGGATGAAGCAGGTTGTTAAAAACCCATTACCCCACACCGAAGCTCAGGGCTGAGGGAACATTGTCCCCTCCCACCTCAGCACCAATCCAGGATAGTTAGGTGAGAGGAAGCTGGATGGCATCTACCCTGTTAAATTAGAGGCTGACCAGAGAAAGTTGAGGAAAAGGTTGTAGGGTAAAAAAAACACCGGCTGTCGAAAGTAGAAGAAGAGGCTAAGCTGGGGCCAGACAGAGCACCGAGTCCAATTAGCATGGTGGCCAGGAAAGCAAATCGGCATGGCCCTTAAGGGGCTGCAGGAGTGCCTTCAGGCGATAGCAATACAAACTGGCACAAAATGACTCGGGTAGCCTGTCACAGTCAAACTAGAGAAGGGGTGTAGGGGTGGGTCTCGAGACTTTTCCCTGTTTTCTCATCACATATTTGACCTTGACCAATCCTTGGTCGGGCAGCTCTAAGGTGATGTCATCTATGGAGTAGTCCATGAGTTTTTTTGCATAAAGAACTCCTTTCACAAAGTTCATTGTAGAGTACAGCATCACCGACATGCCATAAAGTGTCCGAAGGGCACAAATCATGGCTGCCTTGGAGGGATCTGACGCATTTGCCTGAAGGCTCCCTTCAGAGAAACAGGTCACCTTTGGCTCTCCACCAATCAAGTTAGCTAATGCTCTCATCTGATGGATCATGTTGCCCTTGGCCAACATGCTGTCATCAGTGGAGTGAATAAGCAGAAAGCGTTTGAGCCAGCACCCTACAAAATTCCAGGTAGTCTCTGAATGAGAGTCCCAGCATAATTGAGGCTCTGCTCTGTGCACTTGCAATTTTAGTCTATGTCTGGGACTCCCCACTCAGGGGGGCACAAGGGCCAGAACAACAGCAGACCCATCTGTCCCCAGGGCGCCGTGGAGCCCCCCACCGTCTTTTTTGTCTTCCTGTTTTTCTTTTTACAAGAGGAGGGGGGGGGATGAACCCACTTCTCTCCTCTGCCGGAAGGAGCCCTTAGGCTAGTTGGACCAGCCTCAGCAAGATCCTTCACTGAAATGGAGAAGGTCTTGGCTGTCAAAGGGCGAAAGGTGGGGGAGGAGATTCCTCCTATCGTCGTGAGGCCTCGGGGGGAGGGGGGGAGGCGTGTGCGGTGAAGCTTGCACAGGGGCGGACTCAGGTTTAGTGTGTGGCACCAAGCCCAGGTTCAGCCATGTGCAAGATCCTGCCATCTGGGGCTGGGTCATCTCCAGGACCACGTCCATCTCACAGATCCCAATCGAGGATCCTTCATCTTGTCTAATGCCAGCGAACTGGCATCAGTCAGGGATGAGAGGCCGGTGGGCCCAAATCCCTTGCCCATCCTAAGGGGATGGCCCAACAGCCCCTCAACATGGCAGCTCTGCTTTAGGTTCGGCATAAAATTAATAGAGGAAGCTGAGGGTGGGAGTGAGGCAGGTTGTTAAAAACCCACCACCCCAAACTGGAGCTCAGGGTGACAGGTATTGCCCCCCTCCCCTTACAGCCCCAATCTAGGATGGCTGGTTGGTGGATGCCCTGTGAAATTAGAGGCTGCCAGGGAAAGTTGTGGGGGAGGTTGTAAGGGAAGTGAAAAGGCCGAGTAAGAAGACAGGGTGTCATAAAGAAGAAGCGGCTATGTTGGGGCCAGAGACAAGGTGCCGAGTCCCATCAGCCTGACAGCCAGGAAAGCAAATCGCCGTGACCCTTATGGGGTCATAAAGAAAAAGGAATGCTAAGAGAGAGCAAGGAGGAAGCACTCTTAACAACTTCCCCATACCCAAGTGAACCCTGTGACAGGGCTTCTCTAATTTGCACTCAAGGCTGGGAGTATGCGTGGCTGCTCCAGGTACTAATCGTAACTAGCTACACAGTAATAATGCCGCTTGTATCCAAAATTCAAGTCACTTGAATTATACACCCTACCATTCCATCCCATACTGCACTCACATCCTACAAACACTAAGCCAAACAGACAACCCAAACATTAAGCCAAACAGACAATCCAAACACTAAGCCAAACACTATGCCAAACAGACAACCAAAACACTTAAGATCTAATAACATGCCCAAACCTTGAAACCTCACTGGCAGATGCAGTCAGGAGAAAAGTAATATTTCAACATCTTTCAAACCTGTTAAAAAACATCCCACCAAATAAACTTTTTTTTTGGGGGGGGGGGGGGGTAAAACAAGGAATAAAACCGAACATGGGATTGAACTGCAATGAGAACTTCACAAATACAAACCCTCAGTATGGTCTCCTTCTGTAATATCAGTTTGCGGCCTAAACTGACAAGTGAGGGATAAAGTTTTAGAACCAATCTTTATATCAACTTCAAAATCTGGACGCGAAAGCAGCTCACTTCCTTCTTCACCTTCTTGGGAAGAGTCAGCCACAGTGTGATTGATATTTAGTGTGATAGTAATTCTGCAAAGAAATTATAAAATTGGCACCCAGGTTAAAATTTCAAAATAGCAATGTATACAGAATCAAGAACTAATGACTTCTTACTCTTCATCCTGAAACTTTCTCTTGAAAACAAGAACTGCATCATCTTGAATGATGGAAAAGTCGTCAAGGGTTCCAGAAAATTTACAGAGATTTTTCCTTTCCATTGTTATTTCATTTTGCAGAAAGTCCACAAATTCTTTGTCACCTTGAAATGAAGATAAAGTTTGAAGAGCAAAAGCACTTTTAAGTAGAAAAAAGGTCTCTCTCTAAATCCAGTAAAGTATTATTATTCAATAAAAATATGAGGTTGACTGGCAAAGATTATATCATAAAAAAAAAACAATTAAATAAACTGGGTTAAATGAGAAAAAAAATTCTGTAATGCAGTAATTTGGGGGGGCTTGGATTTGAAAATTAATGTGCAAGTCCAAATGTAATCACTAATGTGATCATAGGACAAAAAAAATCTTTATTTCCTAACTTTACCTTTGGTGTGTATTCCATTCTTTTGTTGTTCTAGTAAACGAGGAGACAATTTGACATGTTTATTCAGACTTAACACTGAAGATGAAGGAAAAAGCGATAAGGATCTTATAGCTGGTTGCATGAAATATTGTGATTGGAGAGAGGAGCCAAAGGAACCAAACTGAAAGGGAATCAACCAAAATAAGTTAATATTCTTCATCATATTTTTCTCTTTCACAAAATATTGGTCCAAAGTGTAGAAAACCAAACTCCTACACATTTACTTGCAAACTTTAAGAATAGAATATAATTCCTTAGATATAGATCAGTAAACAATCTCATCTTTAGGTGGTATGAATACTGTAAAAATGGTTAGATGTACAAGGGGCTCAAATAAGCCATTCACCCCCCATTTTGGAGAAGAGTTCAATAGAAGATCCCTCCAACAAAATATTTTGTCCATGTTCCAATATACTTCACCTTTTTTGAGTGAATTCAAGGGTGGTTGCTCACTGGGATTTCACTGCAATGATCCTGGGGAACAGCCCCCCAGTATATAATCCTAATTGTTTATAGAATAATGTTCTAATGTATGTATTTAACCAAATCATTTCTGCAACTATAATCATTTCTGTGAAAATCTGACATCAAAATGAATGAATAGTGAATTTTTTATTTTGTTTTTGGTAAACCTTAAGATCCATAGCCCTGTCCGCCAATGTTTATGTTTTTTAGCCAAAATCTATTGGGATGAAGTTTATTTTATATTTTGTTCAAACGCGAATATTCATGCACGTTTGAGTCCTAGTTCTTTTAAATGTGTTAAAACGAGAGCAATCGCCATTATTTCAAACCTCAGGCTCTAAATGGGAATTAAAGAAAGGTACAACACTTTCCTTGCTGCTATTTCCGAGCTATACCCCCCCACAATAAAGTAAGTGAAAAGCATTTTCCTTGTTTTTTTTCATTTTAAAGTTTGATTCATTTCAAGGATTTTTTTACATGAATACAAAAATGGTGCCTTGTAGATTCGAACTAGGACTCAAACGTGTATGAATATGAACGAAACATAAAATCAACGGTAAACATGAAGATCAGTGGCGCGCCGGAAAAAGTGGGTAGGTTGGGATAAACATGTAGATCGGCAGCGCGAACGATGGGACATAAACTAAAATTGTGGATGCATGGTAGAAAACTGAAACTTAATGAAGGTAAAACTGAAATTATAATTTTTACAAAGGATAGAACTCAAGTTCCTCTCCCTGTTGAGATCAACTTAATACAGAGTAAGCTAACCTCATCACTCACACTCAAGTATCTTGGTATTATCTTTAATACCAAACTGTCTTTTACTGACCACTTTAATTCTATAATCAAGATCTGTAATTACCACCTTAGAAGGATCTCCTTGCTTACTAAATATCTAGATCGGAAAACTATTGTGATCCTGATACATGCCTTTGTGATCTCTCAAATTGACTATTGCAATTCCTTATTTGTTAATCTGACTAAGAGAGAATTGAAAAGATTGCAATCACTACTAAATCGATCTGCTCGATGGTATTCAATCTGCCTCCTGGTACCAGTACTTTTTCTTATCTGTTTGATTTGCATTGGTTACCTATAATAGCACGCATTAAGTTTAAAATTTGTTTGCTGAAATTTAAGGCACTTAAATTTGGAGAGCCATACTATATTCGTGAGATGATTACTCACTATTCCTCGAACTGTAATGTTGCTCTTCGGACGTTGGACGACCCTACTCGTCTGACTGTACCATTTGTAGAGAGAGGGAACTGCTACTCTTGCAGAGCTTTTACATATATTGCACCTAAATATTACAACGAATTGCCAATGGATATAAAGTGTGCTTCATCAGTTGGTATATTCAAGAAAAGGTTGAAAACGCACCTGTTTCTCTCAGCTTATGACCCTGATTCAAAGACTATGTCATTGGATTATAAGTTATAATATATGTGTGTATATGCATATGTGTATTTTTGAACACAGTAGGTTCCAATGAACTCTATTAATAGCCAAATTGTTGACAGTGGTATGTATACCATAAATTATTTATTAGCCAAACTGTATATGTATATTTTAAACACACTAGCTTCTAATGAATGCTCCTAATTACTGACGGTGGTATGTATACCATAATTAATTTAATCGCTTAACCATAGATGTATGGTATTTCTAAACTGACATTGTGGTTTGGCCACAATTTCTGGGTTGAATCAGACTCTTTGGCTGTCTGGCTTTGTTCTGGAAGGTTGTCTTACAGGAGCTCCTGATTCTCATTGTAAGATTGGGATATAATACTGATTTGGGTGTGTAATTTTTCTTGTATTTATTTAATACATCAATCACTGTATAATAAATACATTAGTGATTAATACTTTTGGGGAAGATAACTGGCAGCAATCCTGAGCAAGAATTTTTTTTTTTTGGTGAGTGTTAACTTTTTCATTAGTAAATTTCTGAGAGTATGGCTTTTTGTATAGATGGTGAGAGCATGCCGTTTGAAAGTAGTGTGTATGTGGTGTGTGATGCATGTGGAGTTGAAAGGAGAGTGAATGTAACTGAATGCCGTGTGTGTTTTCTGGAAGGGGAGGTTAGGAGGTTGAGTGGGGAATGTAAGAGGTTGAATGATTTGGTGTTTGAGGTGAGAAGAGATGCAAGTGTGCGATTGAAGGGTGAGATTAGTGCTAAGAGGGTGGAAGATAGGGCTAGGACTGGGAACAGTGTGGAAGTTGTGAGTGATGATGAATGGTGGGTGAAAATGGATAGGATAGATAAGTTAGGACAGGTTAGGTGTGTGAATGAGAGGGACATAGAACCTGTTAGGTTGACTAACAGATTCAATGTCCTGAGAGAGGAAGAGTGTGAAAGTGATTTGCCTGGTGTGATTGTGGATGAAAGCAGGATGGGTGGTAGCGTGACTGAGAGCAGGAGGGAGGGTAATCTTAGGCCAAGACAGAATAGGAGAATGACTGAGGTGCTAGTGATGGGTGACTCTCAGATTAGGTATTTAGATAGGAAGTTGAGTGATAGCAAGTGGAAGGGAATGAGAGTTTGTCTGCCGGGTGCTGGTGTAAGTGATGTTTGTGAGAGGTATGATAGGCTGGTTTCTGGGTGTGAGAGGGATGCAGTTGTGATTACGCATGTGGGACTGAATGATGTAAAGAAGGTGGGTACATGTGAGTTACGTGAGCAGTATAAAAGGTTAGTTGAAAGGATGAGTAAAAGCAGGGTAAAAGGTGTTGTTTCTGGTGTGCTTCCGAGATTGGATGTGGGGGTAGAATGGTTGTCGCGTGCAATTGGTTTGAATGAATTTGTGAAAGGACTGTGTGAGGAGCTAGGATTGGTGTTTGTAGATGTCTGGGGAGGGTTTTACGGGAATAGGAGGTTGTATGCGATGGATGGGCTCCATCTTAGTCGGGCAGGTGTTGAGGTTCTATGGGGGGAGCTGGATAGTGTGATTAGGTCCTTACGGGTGGGAAACTAGAAGCTGTTAGAGGTAAGGGAATAACAGGAATAGAGGGCAGGTGTAGGAAATGGAAGGGATGCAGTGATAGAGGAATAACTAGGGGAGAGGGCATACTGATGCGTTATAGGGGGACTAATGCACAAGTGAATGAGCAGATAACTAGGAATAAAAAAGCACAATGCAATGAAGATGGGAATAATAAAAAAACCTTAAAAATATACTACACAAATGGTCGGAGTATAAGGAATAAGATAGATCTCTTAAGAGCGTTAGCAAGTGAAGAGAATTTTGATATAATTGCGATAACAGAGTCATGGCTTGATTTGGCAGGTAATCACTTTAAACCTGAGGTTGAGATTGAGGGCTTTAACATGTTCCATACAGATAGGAATAGGAAGAGAGGAGGAGGGGTTATTATTTATATTAAAGATAATCTCCAGTGTTGTGTAAACAGTACAATTAAATTAGATGATAACACAGAGTCATTATGGCTAAATGTAAAGGAAGGTAAAAACAAGCTTGTCTTAGGATTATTATACAGACCACCAAATCTTAGTAAGGAAGCTTCAAATCTTCTGTGGCAGGAGATTGAACGGGCATGTAGAAGTAAGCATGTGTGTATAATGGGCGATTTTAATTACAGAAATATAGACTGGGAAGCTCTTGTGGGTGATCAGGAGGCTGAGGAATTTTTGAATGTTGTCCAAGATAATTTTCTGAGGCAGATTATTAACGAACCCACTAGAGGTAATAATATACTGGATTTAGTTCTGACAAATAGGGAAGAAGTTATTAAGGATACTGAGATTGGAGGAAATTTGGGTAATAGTGACCATTGTGAAATTAGATTCAAGATGAAATGGAATGGTATTGATAGTAGCATGAACAATGTTAAAATTCCTGACTTTAGAAGAGCAAATTATAATGGGCTCAGGACTTACCTGGAGGCAGTTGTACAGAAACCAGGCAATGAAATCAATTCAGGAATAGATTCAATGATATCAGTTAGTGGAGACAATAATCACCAGGAGGAAGAGATTACAATTGAAGAGGAGTATGAAAGAATAATTGAGCAATTAATTACAGGTCAGATGATTAACATTCCATATAAGGAGATTAGGACTAAAAATAATGACCCAAAATGGATGACAGATAAAATTAAGCATTATATTGGCATTAAAAAGGGCATTTATAGGAAAATAAAAAATGGAGAGGATCACTTAAGGCAGAGATATAATGAACTAGCAAGAGATGTTAAAAAGTTAGTTAGAGTAGCAAGGAGAAATTATGAAATTAAAGTGGCAAATAGGGCAAAGGAAGATCCTAAAAGTTTTTATCAATTATACAAAACTAAGGTTAGAGATAAAATAGGCCCACTTATAGATTCCAATGGAGAATTAGTGAGTGATAGGGACTCAATGGCTGGAATGCTAAATGACTTTTTTCTCTCAGTATTTACACAGGAGGATACTCTAAATATACCTGAGGTGTCAATGATCTTTCGGGGTAATGATGAAGAGAAATTAAAGGATATATTGATCACAAAGGAGATAGTGACAAAGGAAATTGATAAAATCAAAAGTAGTAAAGCACCCGGTCCTGATGAGCTCTTTCCTAGAATTTTGAAAGAATGTAAGGATGTGTTAAGTGAGCCCCTAGCATGCATCTTTAGAAAATCATTGGAGAGTGGCATTGTGCCAGTGGCATGGAAGAAAGCCAATGTGATACCTATATTTAAGAAAGGGGATAAAACAAATATGTCTAATTACAGACCAGTAAGTTTGACATCAGTGGTAGGGAAAATGATGGAATCTATTATAGCAAGGAATATTAGAGATCACTTGGATAAGCATAAGTTGATAAAAGAATCACAGCATGGCTTTAGTAAGGGTAAATCCTGTCTGACTAATTTGCTGTCTTTTTATAGTAAGGTGTATGAAGCAGCAGATAATGATGAAAACTATGATATTTTATACTTGGACTTTAGTAAGGCTTTTGATCGAGTGCCACACTTACGACTTCTGAGCAAAGTTAAAGCACACGGGATCGATGGCAGTATATTTAGGTGGATTCAGTCATGGCTTGGTGACAGACAGCAAAGAGTTAGTATAGATGGAGTTAAATCTGAGTGGGGGTGTGTTAGCAGTGGAGTTCCTCAAGGATCTGTTTTGGGTCCCTTGCTATTCTTAATTTATATTAATGATCTTGACATAGGTATAAGTAGTGACCTGAGTAAATTTGCTGATGATACTAAGCTAGGTAGGGCCATTAGGGCTGATTCTGATGCTGTTGTAATGCAGGAGGAATTGACCATTCTGTCCAATTGGGCCGAGAAATGGCAAATGAAGTTTAACATAGACAAATGTAGTGTACTTAGTATAGGTAGAAATAATCCACTGAATAGTTATAAATTAAATGGCAGAATTTTAGGGAGGACTGATTGTGAGAGAGACTTGGGTATTTTGGTAAGTTCAGACCTTCGTCCTAGAAAGCAATGTCTAAATGCTAAGAATAAAGCTAATAGGATATTGGGATTCATTAGGAGGAGTGTAAGCAATAAGAGTGCTGAAGTCCTTCTAAAACTGTATCTGGCGCTAGTTAGGCCTCATCTAGACTATGCAGTACAATTTTGGTCACCATATTATAGGAAGGATATTGATTTGCTTGAGTCTGTGCAGAGAAGGATGACAAAGATGATTGGTGGGCTAAGGAACTTACCTTATGGTGAAAGGCTCAGAAAACTAAATCTACATACATTGGAAAGGAGAAGAGTCAGAGGGGAATTGATTGAAGTCTTCAAATGGGTAAAAGGATATAATAAAGGGGATCTGGGTAAGGTTCTTATACTTAGTCAACATGACAGGACACGTAGCAATGGGTTTAAGCTTGATAAGTATAGGTTTAGGAAGGAGATTGGGAGGAATTGGTTTACAAATCGTGTGGTAGATGAATGGAATAGGCTCACTAGGCATGTGATAGAAGCCTCCTCTCTGGGTAGTTTTAAGAATAGATTAGATAAATATATGGATGAAGCTGCTAGATGGGACTGACTTTTTTTTATGTACATATGTATATATTTTTCTAAGGAGTGGGAAGATTATATTTTGCGGTTGCATGAATGGACATAATCCTCTGGATGCATTTTATGTATATTGTAGATTAGATCTGACGAACTCCTGTTAAGGGTGACAATGTTGATGACTTTTCTCTGGTAAGAAATCTTTTGTGTGTTGAATGGATCAGGAGCTGCCAAGTGTAGGCCATGAATGGTCTTTTGCAGTCTCCTTCTTTTCTTATGTTCTTATGTTCTTATGTAATGTACCATCCAGCGCCTTTGAAACTTGGCCAGATTGGCGAATAGTGATAAACGCGCTATATAAATATTATTATTATTATGTTCCAATATGTTTCACATTTTTGGAGTAAATTCAAAGGGACTGCTCATGGGGGGTTTAAACACTGTGTGAATACCCCCCTACAATGATCCTGAGTTTCAATCAATTGGGGGGATCTGGGGGGCACAGCCCCCCAGTAAGTGATTTAACCAAAATCATTTCTGTGACTTTAATTGCTTTACAAATTATAATGGGGTTGGGGGGGGGAGGCGGATGTCAGAAATGAAGTGAATTTTTATTTTGTTTTTCACTTAATATTTTTTATTATCCTCATTTTGTAGTAATTTTTATTTGTCAATATATTTTTTCCCATTTTACTATTTTTATTACCTTATTTATACATTTAAATATACTAAGCTAGATCGTTTAAAGGAACTAGTTTTTGTGGGGAGGAAAGACGATTTTGAGGCTGTAAATTCAGTTTGAATATGGCTTTTGTATGTGCATTTTGCCCTTCATTTATTGTGCTCTATTTTGGGATTGAGATAAATTGTTAACCTTTTTGAACCATCATAATTTACTTAATATTAAAATTGATTGCGAGGTTTGTGGCCAGGCATTAGAGATTAACAATAATTTTGAATTTAGGTGTTTTAAAACTAAACGGTAAATATGTAGATTGGCAGCTCGAACGATGGGACGTAAACTATTTCGTCTGTGTTCAAAAATGTTTCACATTTTTTGAGTAAATTTAAGCACACAGCTCATGTGGGGTAAACACATGAGCTAGGATGATCCTGAGTTTATAAAAAAATGGCGCTGGGTATATTTCAAATAGGACTCCAACGCGCATGAATATACAAGCAGGGGCGAAAGAAATATAAACAAACAAAAATATCTACTTTTTCGGCGGAGTCGCACATCTACATGTTTACCAAAAAAGAAACCAGTTGAAAAATTTTCCCAAAATTAGGATTGTACGGGTTAAAGAGATTTGTAGTATTTACAGATGAGGATGCTAGGTGGGACTGAATTGGGTAATGGGAACTGGGCTCAGTAAACATGTAGATGAGCGGCCCGGGCGGAAAATTTTTTGGGGGGGGAGAAATATTATCGTTCACCCGTGTTTGAATATTCATGCGTGTTTGATTGAGTTTTGAATGTTAGCTGCCGCCATTTTTTTTTTTTAAATCTCGAAATTAAACCCACCAAAAATGCTGTTTACGTAAAGTCAATTGGTTGACTAGAAACCAGTAAATAATTTGCAGAATAGTTTCTACAGAGATCCGGGCCTGGGAGAAAAACATGCCCTTCAACGCTGCTTTTTTAAAATAATGGCGCTCACTTGAATCACGTTTTATTTTCAAGCATCTAAATTCGAAGCTAGGGTTGACATCTAATGCTTGGCCACAAATGTCGCATTCACTTTTAGTTCGCACTAAATTATGAACTTCCAAAAGGTTGTTTAATTTATCTTTATCAGAAACTAGGCTAATAATTCTGCAATAGATGATGGACAAACTTCACAATTCGATTGCATTTTGAAACTGCGTAGAAGACGTCTGATTGATCATTTTCAAACTGCGTAAAAGGGGAATATTTGACACCCAAATTGCTAAAAAACAAGTAGGGTAATACTTCAGATTCAGGGCGCACGGTACATGGCGCTGTTAGTCGGCTACAATTTTGGGCTACAGCATATCTCTTATGACGTCAGACGGTAGTGTCAGATGTGAACAATATCGGCGTTATATTTTTTTTGTTGTTTTGGGGATTTGTAACTTTTAGTCTATTATTTACTAAATATCTGCGCTCTGCTCGTTTATAGTTTTTTACAAAGTTAGGTAAGGTTTCTTGATGTCATTTATTGTTTTTTGTTTTGTTTTCAGTATTTCTTGTTTACTGCGAACGATAACAGCTTCTTACTGGCAACATCGTAGCTTATAAATAGGACCCGTTTTGCAAATGTTTTTATTTTGTTATTGTGTTTTCGTGCTCTCTATGTGCTTTGTTATTCGAATTCGGCTTTACTTTGTATGATCGCGAAAAACTTTTAGATTATCTAGAGGCGCATAAACTAATCAAGAAACCTATAAAAGTAAGAATTGTTTGTTATTAGGTTGGGTTTTTCTGCCAGTAAAAGCTGTTGGGGAGAAAAAAACCCACAGTAAATTCAAGGGGACTGCTCGCGGGGGAGATATCACTGCGGGGAGACCATCATGCGATGATCCTGAGTTTCAATCAATTGGGGGGGTCTGGGGGGACGCAGCCCCCCCCCCCAGTATATACTCATATACAAAAATATATTACGCCGATATTGTTCACATCTGATGCTACCGTTTGACGTCATAAGAGATATGCTGTAGCCCAAAATTGTAGCCGACTAACAGCGCCATCTACCGTGCGCCCCGAATCTGAAGTGTTACAAGTAGTTCCTTGAAATGATCTAGCTAATTACATTTAATTGTATAAAAGAAGGTAATAAAAATAGTAAAATGGGGAAAAATATATTGACAAATAAAAATGACTCCGAATGAGGATAATAAAAAGCTATTAAGTAGAAAAAAAAAATTTAAATCAAGCATTTCTGACATCATACCCCCCCCCCCACCCATATTATAATTCGTAAAACGATTAAAGATGCTGACTTGATGTAGTTAAAGCATTCACCTCTGTAAACGTCAGAATATTATAAAAATTAGGATTATATACTGGGTGGCTGTGCCCCCCAGACCCCCCCCCCCAATTTAATGAAACTTAGAATATTCATAGTGTGGTCCCCCCCTTGTATTTACAGTAAATATGTAGATTAGCGGCCCGACCCCCCCCCCCAAAATTTGTGTGTAAATATTATCGTTCACAAGTGTCAGAATATTCATGCGCGTTTGAGTCCTTTTCAAATTATTATTCTATAAACCATGTGGATTATATACTGGGGGGCTGTGCCCCCCAGACCACCCACAATTTAATGAAACTCAGGATCATCATAGTGTAGTGCCGTCAACTTAAATTTACTCCAAAAACGTGAAACATTTTGGAACACGGACGAAAAAACTACGTTTTATCGGCAGGGCCGCTCATCTACATATTTACTCTGGGCTCGTATAGGCTATTGATTAGCCTTTTGCAGACTCCTTTCTCTTATGTTTTTATATACTTACACATGTGTTTGACTTTGGACTGACGTTATGTAGAAGGCGACCTACACTTCGGGGAAAGAAACTCATGATTACAGGAATTTACTTTTACAATGTATGGCAGAAACGTCGAGTATGAAGCGAGTCACTTGGAATAAGAATTGTGAAATTTAATTAGCTGGAATATTCCTGAGGAAATTAAGCTGAAAAATAAAACCTTTAAAATAGGTCTATGGTGCAAACCGGTAAAGAAATAATAAAGCATGTCTAGACTAGCCTTTGCAACGATACTAAAAGCTAATGTGGGGGGGGGGGAGTGTATCTAGGCGAGGGGTGAGGAAAGCCTCGACCGCTTGCCCAATTTTCATCGCGCCCTGGAAGTCAATAAAAATGTTGCGTATTAATTTTTTAAAGATATTAATGCGTGAATAAATGGTGCCCCTCCCCAAAAGGGACCTAACCTTCGATGGGCCTCATTTCTTAATTTTCTGCATGAATTGAATGAAACTTTAGTGATAACTACTTTATTGTATTAAAAAAACATTATATCAAAACATGAGAGTTTTTGGACTTTAATTCTTTATTCTAGAGCGCGTATTTGAGATGACCTCCATTTAGGTCTGTGCATTTCTTGAGGCTACCGACTAATGACTCTAATCTCCTCACTGATGGCTTCCCTTGAGTTCCGTGATGGTCTTGTGTCTCCCATTATAAATTGGTAATTGGGGAAATAGTGTTAAATCGTTTGATAAGTATTAAATATTAATTAGATTATAAATTGGTAAATGTATTTGTAGGTAATTAGGTGATAAGTGATTATAGTTAAATGGGTAAATATATTATAACAGAGTTGAATGGGTCTGTAAATGAGAAAAGAATCACGTATTAATTCGGTATTCTTTTAGGAAATATTTACCTAAACAATTACAATTCATATATTTACAGACCTGATTCACCGATGCGAGGTGAGCAATGCGAATGAACTCATGGATAAATTTTATGACGCTTGGGAGAGCGGGTGTACCAATCTCTCGATTTAAGTCATAAACATAACATAATTACACGGATGACAAAAGCCACAAGGGCCTATCAAAGGTCATCCGCCTCCGTCAAAACCCACCCACAAAAATCACCATCACCAGGGGAAGACAAAATCAAAGTACCCCACAATATAATATAACAGATGACAAAAGCCACAAGGGCTCATCATAGGTCATCCGAATCAAATGGCATCTTTTTTAAGGCACCCAAACTCCCAGGAAAACTACATCCAGAGGATTGCATCAGAAACAAGGGTATCACCAATCAAGGCTTGTCAAGAACTAAATCATGCAGCTATAGATATATACAAACAATATTAATATATACAAAACTTAGGAACGATCACAACCTTCCCTTCCCATAAACTCATCCAACCTACTCTTAAATACATTTAGATTTGGACTACCTACTACCCTCTGCGGCAATTTGTTCCAGAAGTCTACCACTCTATTGGTGAAAAAATATTTTCTTAAATCCAACCTACACCCTTGCTTTTTAATTTTCAAGTGGTGACCTCTAGTCCGATTTCCATCATCTAACTCAAAAACTTGCTAACATCCAATTTATCTATCCCGGAAAAAATTTTAAAGAGCTCAATCATATCCCCTCTTACACACCTCCTTTCGAACGAGAACATATTTAATACCCTCAGTCTATCTATATATTCAAGGTGCCTCAGGGAAGGAATAATCTTTGTTGCCCTCCGTTGCACTGACTCAAGAAGGTTAATATCGTGTCTAAAATGTGGGGACCATGCCTGTATACAGTACTCTAGATGTGGCCTAACATAAGAGTTATAGAGTTTAAGAATAACCTCCTTACTTTTGTAACTGACATTTCTCTTAATAAAACCCAGCACTCTATTTGCCCTATTTCTTGCTTCAATACACTGCTTAGAAAACCTTAATGACTTATCTATTACTACTCCTAGATCTTTCTCATCCTCTACTGAGCTCAGCCAATGCCCATCCATTTCATAGTTAAATTCTCTATTATCTTTTCCCATGTTAATAACTTTGCACTTATCAAGGTTGAAAGTCATTTGCCACTTATGTGCCCAGGATAACAATTTATTTAAATCCCCCTGCACTTTAAAATTATCATCAATATCTTTAACTACAGCTGCTAATTTGGTATCATCCGCAAAAATTGACACTTTATTATTAACTGCCTCCCCAAGATCGTTTATATAGATGACAAATAATAATGGACCGAGAACTGATCCCTGAGGAACCCCACTGATAACATCCCTCCACTCTGACTTTACACCATTTAGCACTACCCTTTGCTTCCTGTCTTTCAGCCACTCAGCTATCCAATTTGAAACACCCCACATATCCCAATCATTTTTAATTTATGAACTAGTCTCCTGTGTGGTACCTTATCAAATGCTTTACTAAAATCTAAGTAAATTATATCTACATTCTCTCCCTTATCTACTTGATCTGTTACAAACTCCAGAAAGTCTAGTAAGTTAGTCAAACATGATCTACCTGATCTAAACCCATGCTGAGCATCGCTGATTAACCTCTCCCTCTCTAGATGTTGGCAAATCCCTTTTTTAACTATTTTCTCAAGAATTTTACAGACTACAGGAGTTAGGCTAACCGGTCTAAAGTTATTGGAATCCTCTTTACTACCCTTCTTGAAAATGGGGACTACATTCGCTCTCTTCCAATCATCGGGTATTTCTCCATATTCCAGTGACCTAGTATATAACTTCTCCAGAGCTATTGAGATACTTTCTACACCTTCTTTAAGTATCCTAGAATGAATATTATCAGGGCCGGAGGCCTTGGTAGTATCTAACTCACCTATTAGTCCTTTTATCATCCTCCGATCCACACTAATGGTAGTAAACACCTCTTTCCCTGACCCATGAGTACTATACATAAGACTATTTAGTTTCTCCTTTGTAAATACTGATGCAAAATGACCATTTAGTACCTCAACTATTTCCTCATCAGTTTCTCTCACAACCCCTTCATATTTGATAGGTCCTATTTTAACTCTGCCAGACTTGTTATTAATTTTATAGTAACTAAAGAACTTTCTAGGATCTTTGTTACTATCCTGAGCTAATTTAATTTCTGACACCCTTTTGTTCTTCTTTATAATCTTATTTAACTCATTCCTAGCCATTCTATAATCACTTAAATTTTGAATATTACTTTTTACCTGTAATTTTTTGTATGCTCTTTTCTTCTCTGAAATTTTTCTAGCTATCTCCTGATTCCACCATAATGGTTTCCTACTTTTGTTCCTAATGGCCTTCATTGGGATACATTGTTCTTGGACTACATTTATTATATGCTTGAAAGTATCCCACATCCCATAAGCATTTTTACCTCTGAATTCTATATCCCAGTCTACCAAATTTAGCAAGCTTCGAAGTTTTACATAATCTCCCTTATGAAAATTTGGAACTTTTTCAGCATTCTCAGTTATTTTACCCTTCTCAATTCCCAAGTTAAAACGAACTATCTGATGGTCACTATTTCCCAATGCTTCCCCAACAGTCAATTTTTTAACTAAATGATCACTGTTAGAAAGTACTAAATCTAATATATTGTCCCCCCTCGTTGGCTCATTAACAAATTGATTCAAAAAATTATCCTCAAAGCATTCTATGAACCTGCCACTTGTTCTATCCCTACCTATCATAATTTCCCAGTCCACAGAGTTTAAGTTGAAGTCCCCAATAATAACTGCATCTGTTTCACATCCCTTACTTATTTCCCTTATCATTAGTTCATCTATATCATCAGTCTGCCCAGGTGGTCTGTAAAAAGCACCCAAATGCACCATTCTATTTTTACTGAACCTAATATCTATCCAAAGTGACTCAACTCCATCCTGCTTTAATGAAGTATTTAAAATTGAAACAATGTTGTTTTTTATGTAGATAATTATTCCTCCACCAATCCTACCTGTCCTTTGACTAATGTACATATTATAGCCCTGTAAATCAAATTCACTTATAGTGTCACTAAATTCTATTTCATTAACCCATGATTCAGTAATGCATAATATATCTATATCCTCATTGCTAATATAACTAAATAGCTCATCCTTCTTGTTTCTAAGACTACGAGCATTTGTATAGAAACAATTTAACCCCTCTATCCCTGAAGCACCTCTTGAAACTTGAATGACCTCACCTCTATCGCCTTGGAACCTATTTCTGTTATCTGCCAAGTCCATTCTACTTTCAGTACTATAATGTCCTCTCATAATTCCCTGACCACTATTAGTATCTAGTTTCCCGCCCGCAAAGACCTAATAACACGATCATACTCCTCCCACAACACATCTACCCCCCTCCTACTCAAATGCAGTCCATCCATCGCATACATTTCTTTCATTCCAACAAACCTATCCCACACATCCACAAACATGACACCTTCCATCTCACATATTCTCCTCACATAATCATTCAGCCCAATTGCACGAGACATCCATTCTACCCCAACATCCATTCTTGGAAGCACACCTGTCACAACACCTTTCATTCTACTTTCTCTCACCTTTTCAATCAACCTCTTGTACCTCTCCTGTAACTCACATGTACCCACTTTCTTCACATCATTCACTCCTACATGTGTAATCACAACTGCATCCCTTGCACAGCCAGACACCAGTTCCTCATACCTATCAGACAGATCTCTCACTCCAGCACCCGGCAAACACACCCTCAAACCATTCAATCTACTTGCATTCAACTTCCTATCTAAATATCTAACTCGCGAATCACCCATCACAAGCACTTCAGTCAGACTCCTATTCCTAACCCCCACAGACCTAACTCCATCCCCACTCCTATTCTCATTCAAACTACCAGTCACTCGAACTCCACCCCCACCCCCATCAGTCATATCACTTCCAGTTACTTCCTCTCTCAGGGCACTGAATCTATTAGTCAAGCTAATAGGTTCTGTGTCCCTCTGACTCACATACCTATTCTCCCCTTGGCTAACAACCTCAACAGAGGCAACCCTATTCTCACAAAGAAAAGGAGAAGCCTCCCTAGCTTCACGTTTCCTAACCACTCTCCACTTTCCCCCATCCTCACTAGGCCTATTTCTAACTAATCTAAGGGGGCTAACTTCACTATCACTAGAACTATCATATCCTACCTCCTCAACCGGCCCTCTACCTTCACCTGGAACATCTAACTGGCCTACCTCACCACCTAACCTATTCCCAGCTCTAGGCCTAACACTAAGTTCCCTCCTGAGCTCAGCAACTAACCCCTCCAGCCTACATATCCTGTCTATATCCTGCCTTCTCATCCCCTCTAAATCTACAATACATTCACGCAGCCCACATACAACACATGTATACCCCTCCCCTAATACACCACAACCAATGCATACATTCCGACACTCATGCTCACTTTCATCCCCAAACTCCATCACTTATTCAAACAAAGAAAGAACTTAAGTAGTAATAAGAAAAAGAAGAAGAGCAACTTAGCTTTCGCTGATTGTGGTGAGAAAAAAACAAACAGTAGAAAAATCTGAAAAATAGATCAACAGACTGAGAGCTCTATGAAATAGGTGCTACCTGTTCGAAGGTCAGTCGAAGACTGACCTTGAATATATATATATATATATATATATATATATATATATATATATATATATATATATATATATATATATATATATATATATATATAGTTAGTTAGTTAGTTAGGAATAAATATTTGCATTTGTAGAGGTATAGACCGCTATACTGGTCACACGTCCACCAAAGTTATCTTTAAGCCAATCTCCGGACAGATTTGAGGTGTGAGAGCTTGCTCCATCTTGCTGGAGCCAGAACTTCCCTATAAGCGACGGGAATGGGGTCTGCAGCTCCCTCTTGAAGGCTTCGAGGACCTTAACATACCACTTCTTTTAAAAGTAGTGTGTATGAAGTGTGTGATGTCTGTGGTGTAGAGAGGAGAGTGAATGTGTCTGAGTGCCGTATATGTGCTTTGACTGAGGATGTTTCGATTACGTGCGGAATGCTTGAGACTGAACGATTTAGTGTCTAAAGTAAGAAGAGATGCAAGTGTACGTTTGAAGAGTCAGAATGGGACCAGAAGGGAGGAAATTAGGCCTAGAACAGGGACTGGAGAGAAAGCAGTAAGTGATGATGAGTGGTGGGTGAAAGTGAATAGAATAGATAAGTTAGGGCAGGTTAGGTGTGTGAATGAGAGGGACATGGAACCTGTTAGGCAAACTAACAGATTTGATGCCCTGAGAGAGGAAGAATTTAAAAGAGATTTGTCTGGTGTGGCCGTGCCTGAAAGTAGAATAGGAGGTCGAGTGAGTGAGAGCAGGAGGGAGGGTAATACTAGGCCTAGAGAGAATAGGAGAATGACTGAGGTGATTGTGATGGGTGACTCTCAGATAAGGTATTTAGATAGGAAGTTGAATGAAAGTAAATGAAAGGGAGTGAGAGTTTGTCTGCCGGGTCCTTAGAGGCGGGAAACTAGGTTTTGATAGTGGTCAGGGAAATTTAATGGCTCAAAGTGAGGCAGGAATAGGAAGCAAACACAGATTTGTAGAAGGTAGGCAGGCTAATGGAAGTACTTTAGGATTAAATTACTTGAGTAGTGATAGTGGTCAGGAAAATACAAGAGTACAGGATCGGGGAAGGAGATGCAGATGAGATTGGCCCTCAGGTGCTTCAGGGATAGGTGGGCTGAGTTGTCTTTACACAAATGCTCGTAGTCTTAGAAATAAGAGGGATGAATTATTTAGTTATATCATTCATGAAGATATAGATATAATATGTATAGTTGAGTCATGGGTTAATGAAAATATATTTAATGATAATGTCAGTGAATTTGAACTATATAACTCTATAAAGCAAGGAGAAGGTGAATCATTATGGATAGATATTAAGGTTGGTAAAAATAGGAAAATACACTTGGGAGCTTTTTATAGACCACCAGGGCAGACTGATTGCATCGATGAGTTAATGATTAGGGAAATAAGTAAAGGATGCAAAGAAGATACAGTTATTCTTGGTGACTTTAATTTAACTTCTGTAGACTGGGAAAATATGATAGGAAGAGATAGAGCAAGTTGTAAGTTTATGGAGTGTTTTGAAGATAACTTTTTGACCCAATTTGTTAATAAGCCAACAAGGGGTGCCAATATATTAGATCTAATTCTTTCAAATGATGATCACTTAGTTCAAGGATTGAGTGTAGGGGAATCATTGGGAAACAGTGGTCATCAGATATTTCGGTTTAATTTGCAAATAGTTAAGGGTAGAACAACGACAAACTCCACAAAAATTCCAATTTTTTATAGGGGAGATTACGATAAATTACGCAGCATGCTAAATCACATTAGGTGGGATATAGAATTCCATGGAAAGAATACTTATGAGATGTGGGATATTTTTGAGACAATATTAAACATGGTTCAGGAACAGTGTATTCGGATCAATTCTATTTGGAAGAAATGTAGGAAACCATTATGGTAGAATCAAGAAATAGCTAATAAAGTTTCAGAGAAAAAAAGGGCATACCAGAGATTACAAAGTGAGAGTAGTTTAGATAATTTAAACCATTATAGGTCAACCAGAAATGTACTAAATAAGATTATTAAGAAAGCCAAAAGGACAGCAGAAATTAATTTAGCTAAAAATAATAGTGAAGATCCTAAAAAATTCTTGAGCTATTATAGAATCAAAAATAAATCTAACAGTGATCAAATACGGCCTATTAAATATGAAGGGGTTTTAAAAGAATCTGATGAGGAAATAGTAGAGGTCCTTGATGATCATTTTGCTTCAGTATTCACAGAAGAGAAACCAGTTAGATTAATTGATGATAATTCTAGGTCAAGGGAAGTAGTGATAAATTCTATTAATATAGACAGAGAAGAAATTAAAGGGCTTATAATGGAGTTAAATACTAGTACGGCATCTGGCCCTGACAACATTCATTCTAGGATACTCAAAGAAGGTGTAGAAAGTATTGCAGTAGCTTTTGAGAAGATATTTAATTATTAAATCACTAGAGTCTGGAGAAATACCAAAGGATTGGAAATTGGCAAATGTAGTGCCAATTTTTAAAATTGGAAGCAAAGAGGACCCAAATAACTTTAGACCAGTAAGCTTAACTTCTATAGTCTGTAAAATTCTTGAGAAGATGGTTAAGAAGGGAATTTCTGATCATCTAGAGAGTAGCAGGTTAATTAATGATGCTCAGCATAGTTTTAGAAAAGGTAGATCGTGTTTAACTAATTTACTGGATTTTATGGATTATGTAACTAAAGAATTAGATAGGGGTGAGAAAGTTGATGTGATTTACTTAGATTTCAGCAAAGCTTCTGATAAGGTTCCACATAGAATATGTGGGATATGTGGGAATGTTTTAAATTGGATAACTGAATGGCTGAAAAATAGGAAACAGAGAGTTGTACTGAATGGAGTGAGGTCAGAGTGGAGGAATGTTATTAGTGGCATACCTCAGGGATGAGTTTTAGGCCCTTTATTATTTATAATCTATGTAAATGATCTTGGGCAAGGTGTAAGTAGCAAAGTGTCAATTTTTGCTGATGATACAAAATTGGCAGCTGTAGTCAAAGAGGTTGAGGGTAGCTTTAAAGTGCAGGGTGACTTAAATAAGTTGTTAGCTTGGGCTCAGAAGTGGCAGATGACTTTTAACCTTAATAAATGCAAAGTTATTAACATGGGGAGAGATAATAGGAAGTTTAGCTATGAGATGGATGGGTATTGGCTTAATTCAGTTGAAGATAAGAAGGACTTAGGAGTAGTAGTAGATAGGTCACTGAAATTTTTAAAGCAGTGTATTGAGGCAAAAATATAGCAAATAGGGTGCTAGGTTACTTTAAAAAAAATGTTAGCTACAAGAGTAAGGAGGTCATCTTTAAATTATACAACTCTTATGTCAGGCCACATTTAGAGTACTGTATACAGGCATGGTCACCACATTTTAGACATGATATAAACTTATTAGAGTCAGTACAAAGGAGGGCAACAAAAATAATACTATCCCTGAAGCACCTTGAATATGAAGATAGACTGAGGGTATTAAATATGTTTTTATTTGAAAGAAGGTGTGTTTGGGGATATATGATTGAGCTTTTTAAAATCTTTTCTGGGATGGATAAATTGGATTTCAGCGAGTTATTTGAGTTGCGTATAACAATTGTCTCAGAATTCTGTGTGGTGAACCTAAGTATTGTAGAGCTAGTCCGATGTATGTATGTAGAAATATACCTTCGCCTAAAGAAGTAATCAGAAAACTTGTATTTGTTTTTTTTAAATAGGTTAGAAAGCAGCTCAAATAAAATTGTGTCTGGTATTTTTCACTCAGACTGTAGGTATCTTTCTGAAATTACTACTCACATGATAAATATTACCCATTGCATTAATCCGGCAATATTAAATATTAGTAGATTGACAGTTCATGTAAATAGGTGTATAAGTACTAGCAGTAAGATAGTGGTATACTTCACAATTGTAATGTTGTTTTTTTTTATGGATCACCGAAATCCGCAATAAAGTTGTTTGTTTGTTTGCTTGTTTGTTAAAGATTAAAAAACAGAGGTGCAGACCATATGTTAGAAAATATTTTTTCACTAACAGAGTGGTGGATTATTGGAATAGTTTGCCACCTGAGACTGTAGACAGCCCAAACTTGAATGTTTTCAAGCTCAGATTGGATGATTATATTGGGATGGATGCATTATATGGGTGGGATTTGATGGATACGGATGACCTTTGATAGGCCCTTATGGCTTTTGTCATCTGTGAAATTATGTTATGTTATGTTACACATAAATAAGATTGATAGAAATGAAGGTTGAATTTTAAGGTTTGGGCTACGTGAAGAAATTTGAAGAACGCGAGGGGCTTGAAGAGACAATCGTAGAAAAATATAATGTATTTTAGAATTGACAAGTGCAACACCGATAATGAAGTTGTTATATAATAGATGTAAATTAGAATACGAGTTATTATTTAATGGATACATAAAAAAATTAAAAATGGCAATTCACAAAATAATAATTGGTAATCGAATTAATAGTAACAGAAAATCAAATAGATGTTAATAGGATATATAATGTTAACAGGATATTAAGTAGATGTAAAAGTTATTTAATATAATATTAAAAGAACGGAGAATGTATGAGGGATGTTAAAGGATGTTAAAGGAATGTTAAAGGAATGTTAAAGGAGTTTCATTGGTAATAAGTAAATTGGGGTCTCTCGAGGCGAGAGCGCAAACACAATTAGGAAGAGCAAAGTTGGTTCAAGATATTTTAAGCAAGACGGTTCCAATATTGTTCAGAAATTAAAGAGTTTACCGAATGATTGATTGGCATAGTATGAGAGAGTTGCGTGCCCGAAATCGCGGAAATGCGAGAAAGCGCGTCTAGTATGACGTTTGAAGAGTCAGGAACATAACGAATATCGCTCGTCATCTGCAAGATAAAATCAAAGTAACGAGTATCAAATGGAGTGTGCACCGAAGACGTGAAACGAGACGATCAAGCACCGACCAAAGGTTTATGGTTAGTAAAATTGTGAAATCACACCCTTACATATATGGACGGAAGTGACGGATTGCGAGGTATATACCAAACAGCTCACGTGAGAACGTGCTATAGCTCTTTTGGGATTCAAAAAGCCAGCGAGAGAAGAAAGCACGAGGTTGGCATAGGTCACCAATCTTGTGTTGCAAGGTTGCACCAACGTGAGTTGAGGATTTGTCTGAAGCGATGCTGATGGGGGTTCCAGGAGAAGGATGAGCCAATTCCACAGCGCGGGCAATTGTCTCTTTGGTGCGGGAAAATGAATCGCACGCCTTAATAGACCACTCGAGAGGAGAGTTCTTTTTGGTCTTAGACAGTATGTAGTTTAGAGGTTGCATGACCTGTGCACAAATTGGATTGAATCTGTGGTAGAAATTAATCTTGCCACAGAAACGTATGAGTTGTTTGCGTGATGTGGGTTGGGCAAAGTTGCGCATCAGGGTAACTTTGTCTTCGAGCGGGCTAATCCCGGTACTTGAAACATGGTATCTCAAGAAATAGAGTTGCGAGACACCAAAAAGACACTTAGAAGTGTTAAGTAGTATACCGTACTCTTAAAGGCGAGAAAAAAAACTTGACGAAGGTTAGAAAGGTGTTCCTCTAGCGAGGAAGATGCTATTAGCAGGTCGTCAATGTAGCAAAAGACAAAGGGAAGTCCTCTCTGAACTTGGTCCATGAAACTCTGGAAGGTCTGGCCAGAATTTGGTAAACTATAGGGCATTCTGACCATTTCAAAGGAACTAAACGGATTAGTGATGCTAGTCTTTGAAATATCGTCTGGGTAAATAAGGATTTGGTTGAAAGCATGAACCAGATCCAAGCGAGAAAAGATTGTGCAGGCGGAGAGAGATGAAGTGAAATCGGCTATGTAAGACAATGAATAAGGGTCCGGGTTTTTTTTATCGCGTTTAAAGCTCTGAATTTCCCCAGCGTGAATATAAGCGACGAAGTCGAGAGAATACATGTCCTCTTGGCGTCTCGACCCGATGCACATCAATAAGTTTAATGGGCCTCTCCTTCGAATGTGGAAGGGTAAGGTCGGGAAGCTGCTACATAAGGCACTGGAATGGGAGTTTGATGGGTGGGAGACGAATAGAAAGGAGGGAACTCTGTGAAGGTGAGTATGAATCTGAAACAGTAATTAGAGTTTTGCTATTGGAAAGCTTGCGTTGACGAAAATCGACCAAAAGATCGTGAGCCGAAAGAAAATCGAGGAAAAATATTGGACAATTTACTTCAGCCGTGACGAAGGTCCATCGAAAAACTCTACGGCGACCGAATGAGACTTAAGAGTCACGCATTCCATATGTCCTAATATTGATCGAATTTCGCTGTCTTCAGAAATAAATCTGAGAGAGCACGAACTTTGTCGCACTTAGAAAGTGGTATAACACTGCAATCTGCATCAGTGTCCACCGGGAATGAGAAACTAGAAGGTGGTAAAAAAAATGCGAAACCGAGGACCTACCTGAGCAAATGAATGAGGGCAGTTGATGTAGAACTTTTTGTCCCATGACTTTCTAGTTTAAAGGAGAATTTGAGGCTGAAATTGAGGTTTGAAAATTTGAAGAGTTTGGTTGAGATGAGTGATGTGCGGGAGGTGGAGAGTTGAGATTAGGTGTAGGAGATGGTACCGGTTCCAAATATCTGCACCGTTGTAAGAATTTTACATCTTGTGCGCCATATTTGTTGTGGTACCAGCATCAGTGGATTGATTGAGTGAAAGTTACATTATGCTTTGGGAGACTACTAGGCGCAGTATGGTAAAAACATAATGGTGGTTAGAAGGCTGTGTACAGCCTTAGCAAAGGGTTTCTGTGAACAAAAACCCCTTTTGTTAGGAAAGATTATGGAGAGAATAGGCGGAAGAAGAATGTGAAAATTGCTGTATCTCACCTTTTGTGCTGAGCTACCCTCGTTGGTTTCTTTTACAGGAACTCAAATGTATCATATCTCTCCGCTCACCATGCCCGTGCCGTCGCTCGTTCTGTGCCCCTTGTAGCAGTTTCCACGGGCTGAGGTCACTGTAGGGAAATCCTCACTCTCCCGTTCTCCTCAGTGGAGACACGGGACGGTAACCGCAAAACATCCGGGCCCGGCACCGTGGGTCAAACTCGTAACCACAGCCCCTCGCCACTCGTCTCTCTCAAAAGCCGAACGGTTTTAAACTGCAAGATATCCCCTACCAGAGTATATTCAATTTCACCTCAAGTAAGAAATTGGAGACGCGTTTCTCTCAAGATGGAAGGCCAGCGGGAGCCGAGGTAAGACTTGCTGAGAAAACCCGTTGGAATAAGAACCCCCCTTGCGGCCCATCCACAAGCTCCCCCCCCCTCCTACCCCTACCCCAGTGGTGTGACGAGGTAAAAATAACAAACACTTGGGAAAAACGTGGTAGAATACGTGAGTCGCCAGGCTACGAAGTCCCCGGTGATAGAGGCCGGATTACCAAGACTGGACAGGTAGAATACGTGATTAACCAGGCTACGAAGTCCCCTGCAAGAGAGGCAGGGCTACCGAGGGGGCTAAGAAGAAGCTCATCCTCGAGCTAGTCCCTGGTTATCAAACCGAACGTTAAGTTAACTTGTTCAAGTTCAACTTACTCTCGTTAGAGAGACTCCTCCTATCCTGGTGCATTCTAAAGCTCAGGGATAGTCCTCGCCCTTGAGGAATTACAAAAAAGAAGAAAAAAAAAGGTTCCCCATCGAGCTCGTTACCCGGTGGGCACACCAAACTCTAAGTTAACTTCGTTGAGGGACCAAGTTCAACTAATTCTCGTCAGAGAACCCCCACCCCACACTATCCGGGTGGATCCTAAACCCAGGGATAGTCTTCGCCATGAGGAATTACGTAACGAAGGAGAAAAAGCTCCCCCTCGAGCCCGTTACCAGGTGGTCACACCGAACTCTAAGTTAACTTGGTTTAAGAGCCAAGTTCAACTTACTCTCGCCAGAGAGACCCCGCCTACCCTGGTGCCTCCTAAAGCACCATGATTATTCTCACCCTTGAAGACATCCCCTCACCATTGAATACCGTGTGGACCCCCAGCTGCTACACTCGCCAAAGTACCTTGTGATCTCAACCACCTCCAACAATCTGGTGGAAGCACGCATCAAAGGACCCACCAGATTCCTGTGGTGTCTGGGCTCGTTGAGTTCAAGGTCAAACTCAAACCCGCCGCCAGAGCATCCAAGGTATTTAAACTCCAGTAGAGACAATTAGCCTATTTCTTATATATTGAAGTGAGCATCGAATTAGCCAATATTAGAGGGTCAAGTTAATTGAAGTCATTTTTGTGTATTTTAATATTCGTAGTATTTCTGGTGTCGTAGAATGACCATTGCTTTGATCACTTTACGCTTTGACACCCTTTTAGTAACGGTATACTTTAAGGGGCGTGAGTTACTTCTATGATGAAGTAGGCTTTGTTCTAAGAGTGCTATTTTTGTGGTTTAGTCCTTAAGGAAGAGCTATTTTTAAACACATAAGGATAAGAGGAAACACCAGAATCTACCAAAAAATAAACATGTATTTTAAATTAAATATTACAAACCAACAGTAAAAGCATTTCTATATTTGGCCTCAAAGAATTTTGAATGACAAAACATAAACAAGTAGGCTTTCAATAAACAAACTAATTGCCAATTAGTATTTTTATCACGACCCTATTTGTTTAGCATAAAACATTAAATTAATGTACTGTCATCTACAAACACATATGACCTAGGTTCAAGAATAATGGTTTCTACGCTCCTTTAAAACGTGGGACGTACTAAACTTCTACTATCGCAATAGAGATATAAATGTTATTGTTAACTTACAGGTAGGTATTAGGGATTGCCGGATGTCGCTGGAGGACTTATCTCTCGCCTTGAAGTGTGGTGGCCGAAGGTTGAAATTTCGTCGAGGAGGGGGGTGATTCTTCAACGTGATTAAAGAACGGGAGCTCGTTGGGGCTGGGTTCTTCTCCTCTCACTCTTACGGTGCTTGCGATGTAAGAATCACTCGAGTGTGAGCGGCTTTGCTTTTCTTCAGTCGGACTTCTTTGCAGACGGAAAAGGCTTCTTCGGTATGGCACCGATATAAAACTTGACTATTTAGGTTAATACGGCCCTGAAAGTGGGGGATCGATTTTCTCAATCTGATCCTATCGTTTCTCACGGAAATAGTCTTGTAGGGCTGAAGGGTCGATCTTTACGAATTAATCTTTCTTCTGGCGAATCGACTTCTAATAATCTTCTTGTCTAGCCGATGGATCGATCTTCACGACCTAATCCTACTCTGGCGTATCGACTTCAGATAATCCTCTTCTCTTTCTTTGCGGGGCTTATTTATAGGCGGATTGCCGCCCCATCTAAAGGGGGAAGTGACCAGGCCACAGATGCAAAAGGGGGGAGCGAATGGTGGGTTAGCATCTGGGAAGAGCGAGAATTCCTGAGGTGGCACTGGGATGCCCAAGTCAGCTCGCAAATTATAGGCTCGTAACCACACCGCTCCTTAGCGTGCCTTCTGACTCGCACCGTTTTTTTTTCCTAACCACGGGTTTATGGGTCTCGTAGGTCATACGATCGTTAGAGCGTCGTTTAAGGACCTTAGGTGGTCGCCTTCAAACATATGTTAGCTCCAACTGCCCACAGCGGCGAGGCGATCACACATGGTAAGCATTTTCGCCGGCTACCTTTCCCACGCTTCTCCTCATGAAGGGAGGGGGGCTTGAATGTGTCTATACTCCTCCAGGAGGCTTAATGTAGCCATTTCTCCACATCTACCTCCATTCTTAAGAAAATAGCGGTAGGGATGGGGGTTCCAATCCGACGCTTACAATAATATACATGGGTAACTTACGGAACATTATATTATACAATAAATTCTAGTTCACTCGGGAATGCCTCGATAACATTTCACCTGACCTTACATTAATTCCTATATTACTGTGCCATCTTAGGATTTTCTTACCTACCACTTGGGTTACTCGCCCCTACTTACTTACAATTCTACTGATTTACACTTAACTTTGCTATAATACAATAGTGGGGCTGCTCCTTAATCGTCGACAGGGTTCCGACTTAACGAGTCGGCCATACAATTGTTGGACCCTTTTATGTAGTGAATGGAGTACTGGTACTCCATCAAGAGTAAACTCCATCTCAGGAGTCTTCCATTCTTACACTTATTTTTACCTAAGTATGACAACGGTTTATGGTCGCATTCCAACTTGAACTCGCGCCCTATTAGATAATATTTGAATTTACCTATGGACCATATTATGGCCAAAGCTTCGATTTCGATAGTAGCGTAGGCTTTTTCTCTACTCAACAGTTTCCTACTGACATAAGCTATGGGATAGGCTGTTTCGTCATCTTCGTACTGAAGCAATACTCCGCCTAGCCCGTCCCGACTAGCGTCCGTGCGAAGACCGAAGATCTTGTTGGGATTTGGTAAGCGAAGAATGGGCGCAGTTACGAGTTTTCCTTTTAGAATCTCCAACTGAGTTATTGCATGGGGGTTCCACGTGACAGGGTCTGACGCTGTCTTTTTTAACAAATCATTCAGTGGGGCCGCAATGGAAGCGAAGTGTGGTACAAAACGCCTATAGAACGAGGCCGCTCCCATAAACGATCGGAGTTGTTTCTTTGTTTTCGGCCGGGGCATCTTGACTATGGCGTCCACTTTTTCTTGCTGGGTAGTCAAGTGTTTTTGTCCTATTTTGAATCCCAGGTAGTCAATGGATTCGTAGGCAAAATAACACTTGGTCGGCCCGGCGGTTAGACCTTGCTCCTTCAATTTCTCCAGCAATGAGCGTAGGGCGTGTAAGTGTGACTCCCATGTACGGGTAGCTACGTACACGTTGTCGAAGTAAAACGACACGTCGCTTAGTCCAGCGATAATTCGCCTCATCATCCTATTATAATTGCTACCGGCTGTAAGTAGTCCGAAGGGTAGCCTGGTAAACTGTAACAGACCTCTCTCGGTCGCAAAAGCCGTCAGTTTTTTGGACTCCTTAGCGAGAGGTATTTGATAGTACGCTTTACATAAATCCAATTCGGTGATGAATTTAGCGTCTTCAAATAAATGGAGATTTTGATCTATTAGTGGGATGGGCTCGGCGTCGAAAACGGTCACTGAATTCAATTTTCGGAAGTCCACGCACATCCGAAATGATTGATCAGGTTTCTTAACCATTACTATGGGGGAGCAATAATCGGACTCCGATGGCTCTAAAATTCCCAATTTTAGTAAATTCCGGACTTCCTTATTGAAGGCTTCTCGTAGGTGGATTGGTAAAGGATATGGTTTGCTCCGAACCACTGAATTAGTTTTTAGTTTTATTTCATGGATAAAATCCTTGGCACATCCAGGGTTTTCAGAAATGACTTCTGGGAATTCCATGAGCAAGTTCAACATTTCCGCTTTTTGTTGAATTTCTAAGTGGGGATTTATCTTTAAATCCACCCGAGGGTCTTCCGGGGTAGGTGAGAGCGAGGGAAGTTCGTATTCCTCGTCTTGTTCCACACACACGGTGTGTATGACTTGCAGGGGCGTACCCGGGTAAACGGCATCCATCGGTTCTTCTTCGTCTAGAAGGGTAATATTCTTTATGCACGCGCGGCGGTGATATTTTTTTAGCATGTTTATGTGATAGGTTCTTCGCCCTGTTGGGGTATCTATCAAGTAATCGACTGGACCCCGTGCCTCGATTACTTCAAACGGTCCCTTCCACTGGGCCCATAACTTATTATTTTCGGTCGGGAGTAATAATAAGACTTCATCTCCTGCCTTTAATTTTCGAGCCTTTGCTTTCATATCGAAATAGTCCCGGTATTTGGTTAAGTTTTTCTCGGCGTTCTCTCGAGCTAAGCCAGAGCAGTATTCTAGGCGCTCGCGCATATCCATCACGTAGGCGTAAGACGATTTGATTTCTTGCTCGAGCTTCGCGTTGGAAAATAATTCCTTAAGAATACTCATAGGACCTCGCACATTTCTCCCGTATAATAGCTCAAAGGGCGAGAATCCTAACGTCCGATGAGGTATTTCTCGGCAGGCGAAAAGGGCAGCAGGCAGGAATCTGTGCCACTGTGTAGGGTTGTTTTGACACAACTTCTTCAATATATTTTTGAGAGTCCCGTTTAATTTCTCGCAGATTCCGTTAGCGGCTGGATGAAATGGACTCGTAAAAATTGGCTTGACTAACAGAAGTTTGTTAAAATATTCCATCAATTCTGAGGTGAATTGGCGCCCTCTATCAGATAGAATTTCTTTAGGCAGGCCTACTCGTGCAAAAATTGAAATTAATGCTTCCGCGCAGGAAATAGTGTCAATCTTCCGTGGGGCCACGGCATCTGGGAACCGGGTGGCACAATCCACTAGAGTGAGGATGTAGGAGTGTCCTCCACTTGAAGGGGGGTGAATTGGTCCCACCAAATCAATTGCCACTCGAAAGAATGGTTCGGTTATAACGGGCACCTTTTTTAAGGGAGCGGGAGGTACCCGTCCTCTGGAGGGATCCTTCTGACACACGTCGCATGATCGGCAATAGGCCACAATTTCCCTTGCGGCCTGGGGCCAATAAAAGTGTCGGAATATCTGCTGCGCCGTTTTGTTGTGCCCAAAGTGTCCGGCTAATATTCCATCATGCGCGGTATTCAAAATTCTTTGCGTGTATTCTTGAGGTACACACAGTGCTTTCTTGTTCTCCTTATCCTCCTCGCTGATAGTACGGTAGAGAAGTGAGTCTTCTACGATATACTGGATAGGCTTCTTTCCTTTGACTTGGAGAATTTCACCTTTAATAGCTTTCTCCCATAGAGGTTTAAGAGTGGGGCATTCCTTCTGAGCACTGGCGAAGGAAGTCAATTTGAACCCATTGTCTTCGAGGGTAATCCTCGGGGTCAACTTAGCAGGTTGCTCTTTCCTCTGGGCTTCTTGTGCCCGGGTGACTACTGGTTGGGCCACTTCTTGCTGGGGAATTAGGGGGTTTTGTCCGATTAGTACTGCGCAGAACTTAATCGGGGCTACTACCACGTCCGTCCAACCGGTGAAATATCTGCATTGTATATGACATCTCACGACGGGGAATCGATTGTCGCGTCCTAAAAAGTCGTGGACGATTGCGAATTTCTTATGGGCAGGGTTTACTGGGGGCAGCAACTTGTCGGATACCACTATGCACGTGCACCCGGTGTCTCTGACTAAAGTGGATACTCGGCACCCATTAACAGTGCCCTCTTCAAATTGTAGGCCGCCTGGCGAACTTTTGTTGAATAGAAAGTTTACCTGTTGCTGGGGCCCTTCGGATGTTGGCGCGGGGACGTAGGACGAATCAGCTTGTCCTGCTGGGATCGCGGCAGTCAGGTTTTGCACCTGTTGTCTCGAGGTCTCCCTCAGTCGGGAGTTCTGTGGGCACTGGAAACCAGGTGACCTATTATCCCGCAGGTATAACAAGTGACGGGCTTCCTGGGATACGTGCCGGTATTAGGGTATGATCCTTGTGGAATCCTAACTTCTTTTTGATTTTTTTCTCCTCCAAAATTTGGTTTATAAGTTCCTTTTGCGGCTGAGAACTTAAAGGGCTTCTTCTGTAAAGGCCTGGGTGGCGGCCCATTTTTCTTTGGGGAGGGAGCCTTCTCTTTCTTGTACTCCCTAGGATATAACCGATGATTTACCGCGTGGAGGTCAGCCTCGTCCAGACACTCGTTGAAGGTAGAAGCTTTTCGGTCCTTAACGAATGCACGGATTTCCTGGGGTAGGGTACTTAGTAACTGATCTCTAAGCATGAAGTCGACGACCGCAGCGACTTCGTTCTCTACCCCTTCTGACTCCATCCAAAACTGTAGGCTTCGACGAAGCTCAAAGCCAAAATGTTTGTACGTTTGTCCAGGTCTTATACGAGACTGCCTGAACTTCATCCTATATTCTTCCGGGTTAAGGTTTGTAGCTGAGAGAAGTTCGGCTTTGAGAGTGGAATAGTCCACAGTCGCTTCTGAGGGTAAAGATACGAATATCTCTCTCATCCTACGATTGAGTAGCGGTAACAGTCTGGCGACCCCATCTTCTTCTAGGTCCCAATTATTGACTTCAAATATTTTCTCAAAATGGGAGAGATATGAGCATAAATCTTCTTCGTCCTTGTACTCCGGGAGTTTCATGCTGGCCGCTGGTGATACTCCTGTTTTAGATGACACTGACTGCACCTCTAACTGGTCTTTACTAAGAGCTCTTTCGTGGGCCCTTATCTTCTCTCTTTCATCAGCTTCCATTTTCGTCTTTTCTCTTCTTTCATCAGCTTCCATTTTAGTCTTTTCTGCTTCCATTTTCATCTTTTCTCTTCTTTCTTCTCTTTCGTTTCTCTCTTTCTCCTGAATAAACTCTCTTTCGTTTCTCTCTTTCTCCTGAATAAACGAACTCAGCTCGGTTCCTTGTAGTCCGAGGCTTTGACCTTGCTTCCGATAAAGGTCAAACAATGCCATCGCGCTTATGTCAGTCATCTACCTTGTTTTTAATCAAGCCTGACCTACTCCACCACCGAAACTTACCACTTGGCCTAACAATTACCTTTAGATGGTATCCACCTCTAACTTTACCAATTTCCCATTCGTCAAATATTCTATTATTCCTGGTGTTCCTTTTATGTGTTAGCTCTTCCTTAAATAGCCACTGCTGGGTTCTTTCTAATATAAAACCTCTAGACCTGACACCACTTTTATAATATGTGGTAGAATGACCATTGCTTTGATCACTTTACGCTTTGACACCCTTTTAGTAACGGTATACTTTAAGGGGCGTGAGTTACTTCTATGATGAAGTAGGCTTTGTTCTAAGAGTGCTATTTTTGTGGTTTAGTCCTTAAGGAAGAGCTATTTTTAAACACATAAGGATAAGAGGAAACACCAGAATCTACCAAAAAATAAACATGTATTTTAAATTAAATATTACAAACCAACAGTAAAAGCATTTCTATATTTGGCCTCAAAGAATTTTGAATGACAAAACATAAACAAGTAGGCTTTCAATAAACAAACTAATTGCCAATTAGTATTTTTATCACGACCCTATTTGTTTAGCATAAAACATTAAATTAATGTACTGTCATCTACAAACACATATGACCTAGGTTCAAGAATAATGGTTTCTACGCTCCTTTAAAACGTGGGACGTACTAAACTTCTACTATCGCAATAGAGATATAAATGTTATTGTTAACTTACAGGTAGGTATTAGGGATTGCCGGATGTCGCTGGAGGACTTATCTCTCGCCTTGAAGTGTGGTGGCCGAAGGTTGAAATTTCGTCGAGGAGGGGGGTGATTCTTCAACGTGATTAAAGAACGGGAGCTCGTTGGGGCTGGGTTCTTCTCCTCTCACTCTTACGGTGCTTGCGATGTAAGAATCACTCGAGTGTGAGCGGCTTTGCTTTTCTTCAGTCGGACTTCTTTGCAGACGGAAAAGGCTTCTTCGGTATGGCACCGATATAAAACTTGACTATTTAGGTTAATACGGCCCTGAAAGTGGGGGATCGATTTTCTCAATCTGATCCTATCGTTTCTCACGGAAATAGTCTTGTAGGGCTGAAGGGTCGATCTTTACGAATTAATCTTTCTTCTGGCGAATCGACTTCTAATAATCTTCTTGTCTAGCCGATGGATCGATCTTCACGACCTAATCCTACTCTGGCGTATCGACTTCAGATAATCCTCTTCTCTTTCTTTGCGGGGCTTATTTATAGGCGGATTGCCGCCCCATCTAAAGGGGGAAGTGACCAGGCCACAGATGCAAAAGGGGGGGAGCGAATGGTGGGTTAGCATCTGGGAAGAGCGAGAATTCCTGAGGTGGCACTGGGATGCCCAAGTCAGCTCGCAAATTATAGGCTCGTAACCACACCGCTCCTTAGCGTGCCTTCTGACTCGCACCGTTTTTTTTTCCTAACCACGGGTTTATGGGTCTCGTAGGTCATACGATCGTTAGAGCGTCGTTTAAGGACCTTAGGTGGTCGCCTTCAAACATATGTTAGCTCCAACTGCCCACAGCGGCGAGGCGATCACACATGGTAAGCATTTTCGCCGGCTACCTTTCCCACGCTTCTCCTCATGAAGGGAGGGGGGCTTGAATGTGTCTATACTCCTCCAGGAGGCTTAATGTAGCCATTTCTCCACATCTGGGGTTCATGTTTTGTTTTTGTGTAGTAAATTGTTAAATTTGAAGTATAAGTTTATTTCGGGATAATTCCTGAGTGTTTCCTTATATCTTTACGTGTTGAAGCGGCTCTTCCTTAAAACAACAAAATTCGCACTTTTAGATCAAAGCCTACTTCATCAAAGAAGTACATCACGACCACAAGGGATCCTGTGACAAAAGTGGTGTCAGGTCTGTGGGTTTTTTTATTAGAAAGAACTCAGCAGCGTCTAATTAAGGGAGAGCCAACATGTAAAGGAATACCAGGTATAAGAGAATAATTGACGAGAGAAAAATTGGTAAAGTTAGGGGTGGAAACAATCTTAAGGTAATTCTTAGGCCAAGTGGTAAATTTGTTGTCGGAGTGGTATTACAATCAGCATAGTAGTGGGATTAAGGCTAAGTTAGGCTGCGCGCTACCTGGTGAGTGGTGGCATAAGTACCTGAGAGTACAGCAAGTAAAAATCGACGGACAAACACAAAATGGATCCAGTCGAAAGACTCAACCAACAAACCCAAATTCTAGGACTTGAAGGCGAGGATATAGATGCCTACGTCCTGCCAGAATTGAGAATGCAAAGAGAAGAAGAAGAAGAAATAATACAGTTTGATAAAGCAATTGAAGAAAAAAGAAGAGAGTGGAAAAGAGAATACGAAGCAATGAAAATACGGATGGACATAAAATTAGAGGATGACAGAATGCAGTGGAAAATAGAAACAGAGGAAAGAAGAATACCGAGAGGAAGTAAAACAAACGAAAGAATAATACTGTTGAAAAGAGAAGCAGAGGAATTCAGAATAAGGATAGCAAGGGAAGATAAAGAAAGGAGAATACAGATAAAACGAGAAGATGATTAAAGAAGAAGATAAAAATGGAAGATGAAAAAGAAGAACCCGACGGGAAAGCGAAATAGCGAAAGCGGAAAAAGAAGCCGAAGAAAGAAGAATGAAGAAGGAAAAAGAGTCAAAAGAGGGAAGAATAAAGATAAAAAGAAGTAGATGAAAGAAGAATACAGAGGGAAAAAGAACTTGCTCAATCTGAAAGAGAAGAGAGAGAAGAAAAAGAAAGATTGCTCGGACTCGAAAGTGCATCTAACGAAAACCAGATGGAGGTCGAGGAGGTTTTAGCTCATCCTGGACCTAGGAAAGGACCATCGATGGAAACCCAACCAAATGAGGTAACAATGGAAGAAATAGAAAGTAGGGATGAGGTACCAGCAGGAGTACCTAAAGAAGAACCTACGAGGAGAACCCAGTCAAATGGGGGTAATGATGGACGAAGTAGTAATTAGGGAAGAGGTACAAGCAGGTGTACCTGAGGAATTACCTACGAAGAGAACTGAGTCAAATGGGTTGACAAGGAAGGAGGAAAGAAGTTTTAATGCGGTAAACCCAGGTAAAACTAGTCAGATGGTAGACGTGGATGAGTATCCCCTACCCCTAGTAGACTCATCCCCGAACGGAACGTCCACGGAGTTATCATTAAAACTCCAAGTCGTAGTGAGCTCCACGCCCATTAACGACCCCGCAAGGAACATTTTATTCGAACCCCAAAGATCGAACCCAGACTTGATCTTACACTGTACCTGGTTAAAGGAGTACTATGGGACTTACGCTCCAACCATTCATGCAACTCTCCCAAATGGGGTAACGATAGAGCAAGACGGAAGTGTCAATTTGGTACACCCAGGTAAACTGACTCAGATGTTAAACGAGGATAATAAGTATCCCCTACTCCCAGTAGTCTTCCCCCAGAACGAAGCATCCACGGAGTTACCATTAAAACTCCAAGGTGTAGTGAGCTTCACGCCCATTAATGACCCCGCAAGGAAAATTGTTTTCGACCCCTTGAGATTGCACCCAGACTTGATCTTACAATGTACGTTGATAAAGAAGGATTATGGGACTCACGCTCCCATCAATTATGCCCCATTGCAACAGGCCACTCTAGCAATAAAGGTTAGTTTAAATGTATCCCAGTACCATAATACGGGTAGTTCGCATAAGTTGGAGTACCACTGCCATTTTGTGACTTACTTGGTTAGACCCCATAAATCGAATAGCCGACTCAGGCGAGGTAAGGTAATGGTCACAGAGCACCATTTTAATATTAGCTACTTCAAAGGAGCCGATAAAGTACAGCCGCTCTATAAGCTGAGACGAAATACCATTGAGGGTTATGTCAGGACCTAATAAGCGTGAAACCATGTTTTCATTTATTTTTGGTGTTAATAGTTATCGGTAGGATTTAAGTTATTAAAAGCTAAGAAATGTAAGGAAGTAACTTGTTTTTTTTTGTCTTTGGTTTATTGCGTGTAATCGATCGATTAGGTTTTTGTTATTTGAAAGTTAAATTGTATTGCGAGTATGTTAAGTTGGCTTTGTAACATACCCCCCCAGTAGGCTCGCGAGGTCTATTTCGGCCCAATGCTCATGTATGCGCGTGCGTGTGCGCTCAAGTTTAGAGAAACTTAAAGTAAGAGAAGGCTCAAATATATACAACTTTGCTGTACTCGACTAGGTTAAGTTAGTTGTTTTGAGTTCCCTGGAGCCCCCCCCCCCCATTAAGTTATTCGAGAGGAGGTGTGTAGGGGAATCGTCACTCTCTCGTTCTCTCCCAGTGGAGACACGGGATGGGGACCGCAAAAACATCCGAGCCCGGCACCGTGGGTCAAACTCGTAACCATAGCCCCTCGCCACTCGTCTCTTTGAAAAGCCGAACGGTTTTAAACTGCAAGATCTCCCCTACCAGAGTATATTCAATTTCAACTCAAGTAAGAAATTAGAGACGCGTTTCTCTCAAGCTCAAAGGCCAGCGGGAGCCGAGGTAAGATTTGCTGAGAAAACCCGTTAGAATAAGAACCCCCCTGCGGCCAATCCACAAGCTCCCCCCTTCCCTCCTACCCCTACCCCAGTGGGATGACGAGGTATAAATAACAAACACTTGGAAAAAACGTGGTAGAATACGAGAGTCGCTAAGCTACGAAGTTCCCGGCGATAGAGATTGGGTTACCAAGGGGGCTAAGAAGCAGCTCATCCTCGAGCTAGTCTCTGGTTATCAAACTGAACGTTAAGTTAACTTGTTCAAGTTCAACTTATTCTCGTTAGAGAGACTCCTCCTATCCTGGTGCATTCTAAAGCTGCGGGATAGTCCACGCCCTTGAGGAATTACGAAAAGAAGAAGAAAAAGGCTCCCCTCGAGCCCGTTACCTGGTGGGCACACCAAACTCTAAGTTAACTTCGTTGAGGAACTAAGTTCACCTGATTCTCGTCAGAGAAACCCCCCCCCCCCTCCTCCCACTATCCGGGTGGATCCTAAACCCCAGGGATAGTCTTCGCCCATGAGGAATTACTTAACGAAGGAGAAAAAGCTCCCCCTCGAGCCTGTTAGCCGGTGGTCACACCGAACTCTAAGTTAACTTGGTTTAAGAACCAAGTTCAACCTACTCTCGCCAGAGAGACCCCGCCTACCCTGGTGCCTCCTAAAGCACCATGATTATTCTCGCCCTTGAAGACATCCCCTCCCCATTAGATACCGTGTGGACCCCCAGCTGTTACACTCACCAAAGTACCTTGTGATCTCGACCACCTCCAACAATCTGGTGGAAGCACGCATCAAAGGACCTACCAGATTCCTGTGGTGTCTGGGGCTCATTGAGTTCAAGGTCAAACTCAAACCCGCTGCCAGAGCAACCGAGGCATTTAAACTCCAGTAGAGACAATTAGCCTATTCCTTATATATTGAATTTAGCATCGAATTAGCCAATATTAGAGGGTCAAGTTAATTAAAGTCATTTTTGTGTATTTTAAAATTCGTAGTATTTCTGGGGTTCATGTTTTGTTTTTGTGTAGTAAATTGTTAAATTTAAAAGGAAGTTTATTTGGGGAAATTCCTGAGTGTTTCCTTATATCTTTACGTGTTGAAGTGGCTCTTCCTTAAAACAACAAAACTCGCACTTTTAGATCAAAGCCTACTTCATCAAAGAAGTACATCACGACCACAAGGTATCCTACGACAGTCACTCTCAATCTTTGATAACGTGGCAGCTAAATCCGTCGTTAGGAGGGGGATGGAATTTCGACACACTCCGGTCGTTGACCAACAGAACTCTCAGTTACCCGAACCTGTGAAATTGAAGAATTAGTCTCATAGCCGTGATTGTGTATGTTGTCCCAATTTACATATTGTGTTTTATACAGCTGGTTGGATGTTTTTTCCAGCTGATTCACATCGGCCGGTGAAGACATGAAAATGAGGTGCCTAATATATTCTAGGACTGCCCGCATGAAATTTTCGGTGAGGAGAGGGTAGAAAAGGTCATATTGTCCGCCTTTTGCCCCGATAAGGTCCTTTAAATAATTTAGAAAGCTAGTGGGACATTATCTCCCATCTCCTGACTATTAATAAGCTCCCTCAAGTCTTCAATCTGTGACTTCCCAAATTCCTTTCGGAAGGAATCCCTCAATTCGTTATATGCTCCCATTTTTTCCCCATTAAATAAGTTATCCCTAAACTTAATGAAGATACCTATGGAAACATTTTGGATTATGGCAGCAATCTTCTCTTCTTCTGTTATGGTTTGAGGGCGGAGAATTAAGTCACAAAGGTCAATCCAAGCGACTGGGTTTGTTGCATCGTAAACCGGCAGTGAGAGAAATGGATGAGGGACTTTGACTAAATAAAGCTGTGCTTCGGTTTAAGATTACATAGTTGAAGACGTAAGGTCGTTCACGGATGTATTAGCCGATGATTAGTTTACAAGTGTGATCCTTTTTGGGTGTATGTGGCGTTTGTTAATGAGAATATTTGGTAGAAATGATGTACGTGAAAGAATGCGAGTATCTACAAATGTATATGTGTGTGCGCGCGCATAGATTAGTTACGAGATGGAAACGTGAAAAAAATGAGAAAAAATTTAATATAAAGAGGAAATTATTTACTCGTTGTATTTACGTGATATTTAATTTATTTTAGTAAGAATTGTAACGATTGGGAGAAGGCTGCTGTGGATAAAACTGAATACAAAAAAATGAAATGTGTGAGTGAAAATGGTGTTCGAAAGAAGGGAAAACGTGGATGGCCGCGAGGAGGAAAATTCTTATTTACGCTTGAAATTTATATTTATTGATTGATGTGAGATACATTAAATTCTGGGCACCATTTTTATGTATACTGGTTATTATATGGTTTACCTAGATAACATATAAATACAATATCCAGACATTTAAATGAGATTAATAGAAATGAAGGTGGAATATTAAGATTCGGGTTACGTGAAGGAATTCGACGAAAACGCAGAGCTCGAATTGACAATCGTCATTAAATATACTGTATTTTAGAATTGACAAGTGGAACACCGATAATTGATTGGTTATAAAATAGATGTAAATTAGAATACGAGTTATTATTTAATGGATACGTAAAGAAATTATAAATTGCAATTAACAAGATAATAATTGGTAATCGAATTAATAGAAACAGAAAATCAAATAGATATTAATAGGATATATAGGATTGAATATTAAGTAGATGTACGTTTCGCAAGTTCGATCGGGACTATGAAAGAGAGAGAAATTAATAGGGAAGAAAAGGACATTGTATATTCGCCGCGTGTTTACCTCAACTCTCCTTTGTCCTTTGAGTTCTCTATTAATTTCTCTCTTTCATAGTCCCGATTGACCTTGCGAAGCGTACCTTAAAAGCTTGTTTATTCGGAAGATTTTTGTCTTCTGCGTAGCCGAGTGTCTAAGGGACGGTTTAATTGAGATCAAAGCGGTTGCTCGCTACCTCAGTGTGCACGGTTCGAATCCCACCCCTCTACGGAATTTTTGCGAATTAGGAAATATTATTTCCGAAGACAAATCTTCCCCGTTTTCTGTTTCTTGCGGTTTGTTGGATTCATTTTCATCATTCTTTCGCGCTCATGAAATAAATATATATATATATATATATATATATATATATATATATATATATATATATATATATATATATATATATATATATATATGAAAAAAGCTCACAAATGCACGTGAGTCAAAGTTATGCAGATACACCCACAATGGAAAAGTGAAAAACGATTCTTGAAAGACCCTTTCAAGAAATGAACAGGAGGCTGGACATACATTGCCTTAAATAGTGGAAGGGAAGATTAGGCTACCCACCTCTGAACCTTAATTAGGGGGTACAAAATCTTGAAACAACTACATACATAAAATCTCAAATAAAGTTGTTTCAGGATTTTGTGATCACCTGGGTCTTCATATTTCTACTAAATATCAGATTCCCAAGGAACAAATCAATTACAATTATTATTAATATATATATATATATATATATATATATATATATATATATATATATATATATATATATATATATATATATATATCATTGAAAGCTTGAGAAAGAAAATTTGAGATATAGAGACGTTGAAAATCGTGAAAATTAATTTTAACCGTTATATGAAAAATGAACAGATGAGTTGGATTCGAACCTGTGTCCCCAAGCGCTGTTCCAATTATTTTGTCCCACCCCTGTATATATGAAAAGATGAATCCAAGCACTTTCGAACTCTTTCTCTATATATACATGGAAAAATATCCAAGACAAATTGGTGCGGTTAAAGTAATGGTATTATTAGACGCTCTGTTTCAGATCCAGCGGGAGATCCTATCCTCCTCAAACTGGAAAACTAGATTTATAGGATAGCTCATCAGTCCGGAAACTGGCTTCAAAGTTACCCCTTTATGTCGTCTCATTAACCGTCACAGAAAACTGTTATTATTAATATATTAACAGCGTTGACTTAGCCAAAATGCTCGAAAGATGGAAAAATATCCAAGGATAACAAATTGATTTAATTATTTTAGGAGTACTACAGAAATCATTATATACACGTACATTATTTTGTTAATTTTTGGAGTACTGCGGATTATAAAAATCTGGCAGTGCCTCAGGGGAGAGCTAGGCTTTCGTTGACTTCCAGGTTAATGCCGCACACCGAACATAGACAGTTCACTTTTATTAGCGTTTGCTGGGCCAAAAAAGGAGACGAAATTTGTTCTAGCGGATAAAATAGTTCTCAAATTATGAGCGAAAGCGAACAAGCACCACATAATTAAGACATAATGGTAAATGGTGTTAAATCGTCGCGGTTTTAAATAGTCAATTCTCTTTGGGCTATTTGGTAGAGCAAATTATCGCCTTATTTCAAGGTAGCGTTAACTGTTGCTTTTTAGGCTTTAGATACAGAGAAAAAGATGAAAAAAAAACAGGGAGGCATGGTTTATTTTTGTTATTGTTTTTTTTTATAATTACCATTAAAAAGTGTATATTTCTGTATCCGTAACTAATATAGACAATTACCTTTTTAAAATGGAAATACTTCAGTTTATGCGCGAACGTCAGACGGTAACTTCGAATGTGGCCAATCACGGCGTTGTATTTGTTTGTTATTTTGTTTTTAACCTTTATTCTTTATTTTTAGTAAGTGCCTGCACTTCTACTCAATTATATTATTTAGTAATTCATTGATTTTTTTTAACCTTACTAATGCATTATATTTTTTATATTTCGTTTATCTATTTTTGTGAAACTAAAGCATTATTTTTACACATTTGCAACCCTTAACTCAGCCTTATTTCAAACATTGGCAATCCTGAAACCAAGTAGTTAAAAGAGCGTGATTCTTAAGAACTCTGCTTGTTTGACTTTAATACGACTTTTGTTAATTTCTCGGTCAATTTAATAGACTTTTTCTATAGATCGTGACCTCATTTTAAAAGAGAAGATTTGCTGCATGTGTGAAAAGAGGCGCGGCTCGATTATGATAGTGAAAGGTTGAGATGGTTTAGCTTTTGCCGTGAAGTGATTATATTATTAGGTGATTTAAGACGACGATATCGCTGCCGACATTTAGCAATCGCCTTTTGCATCCAAAGCATAATAAAAAAATTATAATTTTTGGCGGCAATAGCCTAAATTAGGTGACGAAATCGTCTTTGTTATTTTTATAAATGTGCGAGCGATTCTGCACGTTTATCGAAATAATAAAGACGATAACGCCGCCTATTTAAGCTTTTTTCTGCCGAAAATTAACATTTTTAGTAACCTTCGAATGAGGGGCTTTGCCTTATGACGTCTGACGTCATAAGGCCCAAATTGCGGCCCAAAATTGTACCCCAGAAACAGCGCCCCCTATCGTGCCCCCCTAAACTGAAGTATTACTTTTAAAATTAATGTTTGAGTTGTTCATCTGTAGAATTACTTTGCACTTAATTGCGTAATATATTTATATTTTTCAATTTTCTTAAATTTATTAATCCTGTATTTAGTTACCGTTCGCATTAATAGTTATGTTTTCACTTTCGAAGCGAATTCTAACTACCAAAGACTTATTCAAACGAAGCTTTTAAACTGAGAGGGAACAACCTTACCGGATGTCATGTTGTTGGTTGGATCACTTTAGAGGTCACAGGAAGATCACAGAGGTGAAGTGTGGTTAGTCTGGCATCTTGTGCCTGGTCAACACGACCTGTTGCAAGCTCGCGTGTTTTGTCTTTTTTTTGTTTCTTTGTATGCGCAGTGAGTAGTACTTACTCATAACTGTTTTCGTAGTAACTCGAATCGACTCGTTCCGACATGTACCAAATCGTAACCTGTTCAAAGTTGTTATCTTCTGAAAACTCATACTGACATGTACCAACTTGTTGCTTGCTGAAACCTGTTACATACTGAAAGATCGTACCAACTCGTCACGACTCGTAGTATCTTGTACAGGCTCGTATCAACTCGGGGGTGTTTAAACCACGACAAATCGTCGCGAGTTGGTATGAGTCTGTTGCGAGTCTCTGCACAAGTCCCGTATTCAAAAATTTCCGGCCGTTGCCAAGCATCCCTACGACCAAGACCACGCCCCCCACCCTCACGAGTTGTTCGCGAGTGGCTGCGAAAGAGCAACTAAATTTGTCACCAACTCTGCGCTGTACACGAGCCCCTCTATTGAATGGCACGGGTTGGAGTGCGGAATGTACCAAGAAGCTACATAAGAGTATACAGCGTTAGTATATAAGATTAAGACTATAGCGTGGAAGGAGAAGGGAAGACCTAGAGTGATAGCGGTGCAAATGGACAAATTGGCAGGTTTGCTCGGTGTGGGAAAGGGGGATAAATTAAGAGGTGATTATACTGTGAAAAATGATATAATGAGGTTGTGACTGAAAGTGTTCTAAGGTAATATAAGTATATACGGTACATGGCTTGTAATAAACTTCTAAAGAGAATCTAAGTAACTTATTGTATTTTTGAATAAAAAATATATGCTATTGGTTTTTAAATACAGTATTTTACTTTAGAAAGTACTGTAACATGTCACTTTATCTGAATGTGATTCTGTAATATTTACTCTAACATAATGTATCGTAGTGTTTTTCCCTAGTTTATCTAGTAGCATGCATTATTATGGGTAAATTACTGTAAAAAATGATTAAATATTTTAAAGTAGAATGTAGGCAGAAATAACAGTATGTATACCTCTTATCCAGGTGCAGTTGTGATTCTACTCCCTAAAATGAGGTATTTAAAGCAAAGATAAGAACGGAGACATCATGCCGGGTATACATCGTGCATTCTCCTGCCCGATTCCCATCCCGTGGTGGTGGGGTCGCAATATCCTTATATCTTGAAAGGCTATTTTTTTGGCCTCCTGCCCAAAAGATAGCTAAAGAAAAACGGGAGGAGACGAGCTTCCGCAGCTCCTCCCAGTTGTTCCGTAGTCCGCGGCAATTCCATTGAAGGAATATAACCTCCATGCCTTACTTGGAGGAATTTCAGGGGCTCTCTTCAAAGAGAATACCCCCACGGAAATGGTCGTATGCTTTCCGGAGGCAGACTTCCTGGCGCTGTTGGCCGAACAAGGCACTGGCGCCTTCAAGGACTTGTCAGGGAAGTTTGGGCTCATTATGTGAGACTTTTCTTCCTTGAGCCTCGAACTCTTTGGAGAGCGGGGATCCAGCCTTGGGTGGGGGTGTAGAGCCTAGGCTCTTTTGTTGCTGTCCTCCTTTAGAAACCACCAAAGAAGGCTTCACGACCATCTTCAGGAGTGTGGCCTCTTGTTAGTCTAACCACTTGGTGCAGGCGCACGGCTGTTTCTCCTTACGAGAAACGATCATGCTAAGGGGAGGGGGGATTTTAGCCGAGCCTGGGTGTGAACCCATTGTGCTGCCAGCTCCACCAGTTGAGGGCCTGGGTTAAGTAGAATCCACAGAAGGAATCCGAATGGGCGCTGAAACGACCGTGCTCGTAGACATAGAGGGAAGAGAACAGAGGTTCCCTGTAAAAGAATTATGTATAAGACGTCCAAGACAGTGATGGGCGTGTCAGAACCAAGTTCTTAGCCTCGCGAAATGAGATACAATCCTGGGCTTGAACAGCCATGATTTCTTTCTGCAGGAGACACGAAACACATTGCTTCGAAGAAGCGGAATGCGGCTCTCTGCAATTGAGACACTTGGTCAAAAACGATTGAAACTTATCGTGTGTGGCCTTGGAGCAACTTACACAGACTTCGGGTAAACCAACTTTGCATGTCTACAGGAGCGATTCATATGACCGACCCGGCGGCAGTAGTAGCACCTCCGCGGCAGTAGCAAGAATGCCTACACGCGGTAACGATGCCAACCAGCAGGTACCGACTCAAGGAGCCTGTCACGGTCGAACGTGACTTATAGTGTATGCTGAGTTTCGAGGCCCCTCCATGTTTTCTAATCACTCGTTAATCTTTGATCGCTCCATTGTCAGCCAGCTTTAAAATTATGTCTTTTATGAAGTAGTCCACGAGCTTCCTCTCGTAAGCCACTCCTTTCACGATGTTCATGCTAGACTGCAGCGTCACAATCACCTCACCGACGAACTAATAAATGTCCGAGGGCACTAATCAAGACCTCGCAGGGATCCGACGCATTCGCCAGAAAGCTCCCGTCCGAGAAACGGGACATCTTCGGCTCTCTACCGATCAAATTAGCCAATGCTCTCCTCTAATGGATCATATTGAGCTTTGACAAAATGTTGCTATCAATGGAGCGAATAACCAGAAAGCATTTAAAAACAGTGGAGTCGAAAACGCCAGGTGGCCAGTCACTTAATGGAAGGCACCGTCAGAATAAGGCTCCACTCAGCACACTTGCAACTTTTGTCTTACTTTGCCCCTTCCCTCCTCACCCGATGGTGCCTTGCGGCCGGACCTTCCGATTTTGACCTGATCGCTTACTGAAGCGGCAGTAAAACCGTTTGTCCCTTGGCAGCCCCACAGGGAGAGGAACCCTTAGTACTCTCTGTCTTCTTTCTCTTTATGGGAGTGGAGGATGGGCTATAAACCTGCTTCTCTCCAGCGTCGAAAGGAGCCCCGAGGTCGGAGGGACCAGTTTCAACAAGATCCATCTCCGAGATGGAGATGTCTTGGCTGTCAAAGGGGCACCAGCCAGGGGAAGAGGTCCCTCTTCTCATTGTGAGTTCTCGGGGGGTCGACACGCCTGAGAAGAAGCTTGCACATGGGTAGGCGAACTGAGGTTTGGTATTTGGCACCGAGCCAAGGTTGGACCCCATGGAGTATCCTGCTGTCTGAGGCTGGATCACCTCCGGGAGCATGTCTATCTCGGGGGGGGGGGATCTGGAAATCCCCCTTCAAGGCATTACGGATCCCATTTGAGGTACCTTTTGTCGTGTTTCTGGCCGGTGAGCAAACCTCCATCGGGAAAGAGAGTAGGAGAGAATAGACACGCCGACCCTCTACAAACTTTAAATACAGGTCCCTAGCAGTTATAAATCCATAGCCATTGTATTCATTAATCAAATTTGCCTCAGAGTGCAATAGTACTTTTATCTTTAAAAATGGCGTTCCAATCAAAACACAATGTCTTGGTAATAGGATTGATTTGATTTTCTCAAATTGGCCGCGATGAGGAGAGATTTTATCATCCGCCATCACTATCAGACTAAAGCCTACTCTGGGTTTGCTTCCTAAATATCCAGAACTCACCACTATGTTCCGACAACAGAACTTGCAGTAGAACTCTGATTGAGAGGGTCCCTTGGTCAGTAAAATACCATCTATAAATTCACCTTAAATCACTACACCCCATTAAATTCCTTTCAATAAGTTTGTACTTGACAAAAAGGTTTCAGGAAGAGCAGATCTAGCAGAGAAACCAGATTGATGAACTTCTTTGTGAACTCCTTTGATAGATGTTTGTGAAAGTTGTTCATGTACTGCTACAGAACCATCGTTAATGTCCGAAAGTCCTAATCTGGATATATGGGCTTAAGGCTTTGTCCTCTGCTGGTCTTTATGAACTCATTTTCCCCTAGAGTTGTCATGCAGTCAACACCCTTGACACTGACTGCAAAACATATACTAAAGCAACATATTTGATCATGATACTACTGTTAGTTGCTCCCCCCCCCCTAAGAGGGAAATAATCTATACTCTGTAAGTGCTTGTTTTCTCTGAAGTAACTTGTTCCTGGTTCCCGGAAGTTTATCTTTCAGCCCCTCCCTTCTTCCCTCTCCTACAGACTCCAGTATTTATAGTGGATCGTGGTTTCAATAGTAGTGTTTCACTCTTTCCATTTTCTATCATTCATTTTTTATTTGTCTACTCTTTTTCTCCATATGGTTGCCCTTCCATGCTTTTAATACTGGAACTGACCTTGTTGGATAGAGCATATTACCTTACATGATGCAAAAGAGCTGTGCCTTCATATCTACACAAGAGCTTCGATTAATTTCGTATGTGTTAGATGCATAGCAATAGAATTATTTCCATTCGAGGTAAGACGTTGTAAAGAGAGGTTAATTCCACTAAAAGTAAACCGAGAAATATCAGAAAAATATCTCAATTCTTTCGCACGCCCTTCCTAGCTCCTCAAACTGGTCTCCTATTATGGCAACTAGCGAAGTATTCCGACCAAATATTCCCTCGTACCCTAATTTCACCATCTTTGACGAAGCTCTTCTCAGACTTATTTTGGCAGAGACGCCATGTCGGTTCTTTCTTTTAATACATAAATTATTCTTCTCAGCTTATCTTTTACTTCTTTGGTTTTCATACCACCATTAGTGGTTTGTTTCTCTCCCTTCTACGATAAATGAAGTAGTAATTGTTGGCATGTAAATAAAAAATATCCGAAAAATCGAGCTTAGTTAAGGAATGAAGTTACCTAAGAGGCAAAAGAAGTAAACATAAAAATATCAATGAAAGTAATTAAGGAAATGAATACGTATGGATGAAGCAATTGGGTACATGCTGAGATTTCCTGAGGACATGACAGAACAGTGAAATATATCGTTTGTAAATATGAAATCTTACACAGTCATTGGAAGCAACCATGTCTTTGGCTGATTATTACACAATTCTAAAACGAGCTAATTTCATGTTATTTTAACCTAAATTGAGGAATTACAATTCATTTTCATCTGAGTTAATCTGTCTAGTGAAAGTGTTTGCTTGTGCTTTCATCAGCTTGTAAAATGACAGCGTCATTGGGACATATTTTTTAGCTCATTATAAACATCGGAACTTACGCGTCAGTGCAAACAAATTCTAACTTTCTATCATTTTCTAATAAAATCTCGATGTATGATTCATAGCGTTCAGTTCTTACTGATCATACCTTGCTCCAGTGTCAGCAGCACTCTACTTAAATCGTTTTTACTCAGCTAGATTCTTTAATATAAAATACTTTGTGCACTGAAAAAGATTTGAAGACACTTAGTGGTAATTGAAATCTCTGCTCGTTTATTTAAACGTTTTAGCGAAGTGGATAATATTTTGAAAAACAACTACATACGTACACCAGAATTTAACATTGGTAGAGTATTTGTTTACATTCTTTTTAGGCATTTCCTAATTTTCATTCTCTAATCTTTTTAGTTGCCACGATGGACGGAGGAACTTGCGAAATTTGCCTTAACTTTTACGATGAGAAGAAGTACATACCAAAGGTCCTGGCCTGTGGGCACTCATTCTGTAATGAATGCATCGCAAGCATCCTCAGGAAGACTCACGCCAGATATCCTTTCTGTCGAAAAAAGTTACTGAAATCTTGGACAAATTTATATCCAACCAACTTTTCATTACTGACCCTGACAGAAAACCTGAAGAAAATAGAACCTCCTCACCATCAATTGAAGCGAGGAATCAACTCCTTGAAAACACAACTCTCTGAAGAAATGGACGCAGTATCAGTAATGATTGATGACAACAGCGCCTACTTAGAATTACTTGAAACAGGTCTCGCGGAACTAGAAAACTTCGAAAATTTAGATACTGAGGATTTGGATCTGTCAGATGCTTTGAAGGTGGTACGACATCTTAGACACACAATGAAAAGGATGGCTCGGAAAAACCTTAGCGAAAAAATAAATCCTCAAAATATAACTGTAGATCTGAATTTAGCTGATTTTGATGATGCCAACGATTATCTGTGCGAGGTAAGCATAAGACCGTTGTTGGTGGTGGCCTTGTCGCTTAGCCTGGCTGTCTGACCGAATAACCCCGGAGCTACTGAGGAAGGCTATGGCCCACACTGGCCGCCCCCACAAACTTTGTCTACGTAGGTGGTTGTGGTTTATGTAGTCTTCTGCGTGTGTTTTATGGCGTGGTCGGCTCTGCTACAACCTGGACAGACGTCCACGATGGAGTCATCCATTTCTTCCTTTGCCAGCGCCATTGTGTTGGGGTGTGGGACAAACACGCCTTCATCAGCTAAATGAAAGGAAATTTAAGGGGAAAGTGGGAAAGAAAGATATATATCACCGTGCCCCTCATCCTCCCCCTGCCTCGCTTTCCTGGCAGAAACCAGGGTGGTGGAAGGGGGCGAGATCCCGGCTCTCCCCGTGTGTGCTTCGATGCTCCCATCCCACGCAGCCTTGATAGGGTCCGAGGGAGAAGAGCCCCGAAGTGGATAGAGAGTGGGAGAGGAAAAGGAAAAGTCAAGGATAGAACAGAGGGAAATAAAGTCAAGGGAATAACAGTTTCACCTAGATGGTCGATAGACCTACAATTTAACGTGGGATCCGAACCCCAGTGTTTTAGTGTTGGTGTTTTTTTGCCCTATTTCTTTGTATTATATGTTGTCTCCTGTCCCCTGTGTTAATATTTGGCCGCAGGAATAGAAAGCGGTAAAAGGGAAAGAGAGAAATGGAAAGAAGTTTGAGGTTTTGCGAGAGTTGTAGGTTTTATTAATCAGCTATGTTTTAGTATTGTTTTTAAAACTCATACACAAAGAAAGAAAGAGCAATGTTCAAATTTCTTGAAAGATTCTGAGACGAGGAGGAGTTGGAGAGCGGTTTTTTGCGGTCAACGTACTCAAGGATCAGGTTTTATATGGTGAAATTACCATTCGGGATAATAAGTTGCTCATCCATGCCCTGACGACTACCAAACTCCCAGCAGATGCTCGACTTATATGGGTGAGTTTTTCATGTACAACCTTTGTTATCCCGTTAAAACGATGCCTATATAATTACGTGTGAATTTTAGTGGCAGGACCCTTCTCACTATTTATTTTTCTATCATTTTCTCCACAAATTTGTGTTTTATTTCATCTCTATAAAATTAAATATTTATTTTTGATCGTATATGATTACCAGGCAATGGCTTCGCTACTAAGATTAAAATCTAGAAAAAAGCAGTCATGGTTAAATTTTTATAAATTTTCTGAACTTCGCCAATTATAATATTAAAAAGGAACTCTAAACTAAACTTCCCCCATTTAAAAATATCACGTTACTAAAATAGTTATAGAAGAAGATATATAAAAATAAATTTTCTGAACTTCACCATTTGTAATTGTTTGGGTTTTAAAAAATTCACAAAAATTCGATACTTATATTTATTTCCGAACTTCACTATTTTGTTTTTTGATATTATAAAAGAATTATTGGAAATAACTTTGATGAAATAACATAAGTCATAACCAAACTAAGATGAAAATATTATTCAATTACTCAAAAAAATCCCCTTCTTAAATTATAGAGTTAGTGAAAAAAGAAAATGGTGAAGTTGAGAAATAAATATAAGTATCGAAATTTTGTGAATTTTTTAAAACCCAAACAATTACAAATGGTGAAGTTCAGAAAATTTATTTTTATATATCTTCTTCTATAACTATTTTAGTAACGTGATATTTTTAAATGGGGGAAGTTTAGTTTAGAGTTCCTTTTTAAAATTATTATATTTGGCGAAATTCAGAAAATTTATAAAAATTTAACCATTTCAGATTTTAAATTTTAATCTTAGTAGCGAAGCGCAAGCTCCTCCCGTAGAGGGAAGTGGCGAAGCCATTGCCTGGTTGATCTTATAAAAGAATTATTAGAAATAACTTTGATAAAAACATAAGTCATAACCAAACTAAGATGAAAATATTATTCAATTACTAAAAAAAAATCCCCTTCTTAAATTATAGAGTTAGTGATGATGATGATGATATTAGCTGTTCAGCATCGATGTATTAAAAAAATTTCATTTTGCAATAAAAATAGAGACAGATTTTGTACGTATGATAATCCAATAGGTAAAAATATTATCTTAATTACTTAACCTCTTTTAATCCCAAATTCTACCATCAGTTTCAGGATCTCAACAACTCGATGGAAGCTGATAAGATTCAGGCGTTCATCAAAATGAGTCGCAAACAGATGGGATGCGAACAGTTGGCGGTGATACAGCTCGAGAAAACTCCTTTAACTCCTCAGTTTATTAAACTTTGCTCTGGAGAGTGCGGAAGTGTTTATAAAGGAGCGTCTTATAGGAACGTTTACTATGATAACGGGAAGTGTGGTTCCATCGTCGAGGTCTCCCATTACATTTCGAATGGAGCTCCAAAGACGGGACGCATTGATTACATCTCAGACTTGAAGGTTTTCATCAAATGCTACGTTGATGAAATGATCCTGTTCAATTGGGAGGACGGTAGCTTCGTTTTCTCAAAATGCATGCAAAATGGCAGAGGAATTGATATCATCGGAAAGGTTTTTTCGTCAAACTTAGAGGAATTTGTCTCGGAAGGTTCTTCTGAGTTTATGAAAATAACAGATAGCGGGATAATTTATAATTTCGTAGATTAAAATATGACGAATTTAGACAAAGAATATAATTACTTGATATTGGAGGATTAAAATCCGAGATACAAAATACCCCCTGGCCTTATCCAGAGCAAAGTGACTACGTTCGTATTTGGTAAATATGAACTCTTATTGAGAACACTGGTACATAACAATAATGTGCATTATGCAGAGTCGTATCAATGTCTAGTGCTCTTCCCCTCTAAATCAAGATTGTGGGGCCCCCATAACTACATTTACAAGTAGTGCCAGACACGACAAAGACTCAACTTGTTTTTATTTATAGATTTAATGTTGATAATGGGTTTTATTGCGAAAGTTCCAAACCTTTTTAAATTTGATTCGATCTGTTGTATTCTATAGTAGGCCAATTAATCCAACGTTGGAATTGTATTTTTACCTCAGAAAATAGTTTTCTGACATATCATCACCAATTAGGTTTAAACTTGAACTGAAGCGTTACAACCGCGATCTGTGTGGAAAGTTTTTCACGTACAGTATCTGCGGTAGTTGGAACGCACTTCCAGTGGAAGTTGTCAACAGTGAATCTGTTGACCAGTTCAAGTCAAGACTAGACAGGGTCTTGAAAAATGGCCGCTTAAAGACGTAAAGCATTTGAGCAGAGATGTGCTCGCTCGACAGCTAGTCCAAAGGTACCCTCATTGAATGGACCGTAAGGTCTTCTACGGTACTTTCTTTCCTTGTTACTCGTGGGTATTGAAATTGACATAGTCACAGCTCAGTTTTGTGTTTTATTTCGATTTCTATCTTACTCTTATTTTGCTCATAATGGGCATTCATCTTCTCTGTTTTTTTTGTTACATCTCTTTTGTGTTTTTATCTTCGCTGTTTAAGCCTTGTTGAGTTAGTAGACGAATATCAAGTTTTAAATAGTAGCTCAAAATTTGGCATGAATCCAGGAGTTTCCGTTAGCCGAGTAGATACGGCATTGGCTAATAGGGTCGAGACAGGTCCGACCCCAGAATATGAGCCAAGGTCTACTAAATTTAAACTAATTCGCCTTAGTGAACAAACCGGAACTTGACAAGGAATAATAATTAGACTAGTTGTTTTTTAAGTTTAGTGGCTCAATCTTATCCTTGGAATTGCGGTATCAGCCTCACACGAAGATAAAAACAACTACGTTATTCTTCGCTCACTGTTCTATAATCACGATGGCCTACTCGAGTGGGGGGGTTTATGTATTCGCATACCCCATCCCCATGTGATCGAAGATTCCGGGAAGATAGATGTATCAGGAAGCGTAGTGAAACAGAATGAAACTGGTCAAACAAGTTTCTGTGACAACACATGTCGGCCACATTCTTTCGCACAGAGTACGACTTCAGAGTTAGGAAAGACTAATTTTCTTATTAAATCGTTAATATCTTTGTACCTATAAATTTGATGCGTTTCGTGTTTGGGGTATTGGGTAGAAAATGGTGCCCCTTACAATTAGTATCTAAGGGTAAGTTGCAGGCGAAAAAGAAAAGAAAATGATCCCTTGGACAAAAAGCCTCCATGGCATTTTCTTTTCCCACAATTCAACTCCACGTTCTCATTCACTCTAAGCGAAAAATTGTGCTCTCTAACACAAACACATATATTGGACTCACATTACCAAAAAAAACACATATAAATTTGTTATAAGAACGACGTATCGGTCAACCCAAACGAGACTCGAAAAAGCAATGATCCAGCGATTTGGCGGTCTACATATGTGATCACCATCGTATAACTGTCGGTAGATTTGTGTAAAAGATATCTAAAAATGTTATTGAAGGATTTGGATACAATTTTGTAAAGGGGCGGGCCTTAAACCAAGAAATAGTTGATTAGATTTTGCGGAGTGATATAGCAGGCCATCTGCTATATTTATAAATATATAGGGAATGTATAGATAAAAAGAATAATTGTGTGGAGGCGAAAATTAATTAACGCTTCAATATTCTTATGATATTATATCAGATAAGTTTGTAACTTCAGTTTTCTGTTTGTTTTGCTTTTCTTGTTTTGAAAGGTGTTCCAAATTCGTGGTCTCTGATTATTATCTTGGCTGTAAGTACCTATCTTTACTTTTGTTAAGAATTAAAAAAAAAATGTAATTTTAGAAGGAATAGAAGGTAATTTTAATGGAGATCTCTTCGAAAGAATAATAGTTACATATCGTTCGCCCTTTTCCTTTCCTCAAACCAACCAAAATGGCCTCTCATGGCCAGCATTTGCAATCATGTCCATCCTTCCACGTTTTTCCTAATTTCTTATTTTCGTTTAAAAGCTTTAATGTCAATATTGTTTGGGAATTATTTTTTCTGTAATTTGTCTTCTGTTATCAGAATACTTTCGTGGATTTATATAATTTTCGTTCATTTCACGATCCCCATTTCGTTACTTTACGTTCAATTTATATTATAGCAATGCCTCTGGGCATTCCTATAATAAAAACCTCCTGGGAAACTTAAATATGTATATACATCCATTATTATGTAAAATTCATTATGCATTACTTTAAGTTGTCAATTCAATCATTTAATTATTTTACTTTAACTTTATTCATTTAATCATATAATTATTTTACTTTAACTGTTAATTTAATCATTTTACTTAACTTTGTCTATTTAATCTTCCAAATTAATTTACTTCAACTTTTGTAAATCAAATCAATTTATGTTAAACTTAATAATTAATTAATTCATTTATTTTCTTGTCAATTCAATTAACGTATACTGCTCTAAACAACATCTCTTAAATTTCACAGACAAACAAACAAACACACGTACCCAGCTCGACCAAATAAGCACGCAAACCTTCCCACTTCAGTCGCCGATCTCGTCGTCTAAAGGTCTATAGCCATTCTTTCTACAATTATTAATTTACCTCCAAATAAATCATATTGAGTTAATTCCACTCTCACATTCTTTGCAAACGACAATACGAGAGTAAGTCCTAATTATTTTTATTTCTCCTTGCAGTCCCAATTCACAGTCCATTATAGATACTTATAGATACTTTAAAGTACTCTAAATTACTACACTATATTACTTACAACTCAATATTATTTACTATATCAAAGATACTCTATTATACTCTATATTACTATATTATTATTTACTCTACCATTCACTCTATATTGTTTCACCATATTTACTTAACCTACTTATCTCTGTATATTCGTTGAATTTTATAAATATATTTATATAATTGTCTTTCTTAAAGCCCAAGTCTTTATTCCAAAATTTACTTCGCTGTCGCATTAGGCCTTAAGCTAACGGCAGACATCTTCGATCTAACCAAATTTATGGTTATGGTTTTCGAAACGCTATCTAGGCTGATTTATTAACCGAAGATAAATCACATTGATAACCATACACTATAATATTACTGCTTAGCATATTTCAATTCGTTGTCTCTTAAAATCAGATTCCGGGTATTTTGTTAAGGGAAATATAATTATATTATCGTCGTGTTGAATATTACCACATATCTCGGTTCTTTGTCCCATTTCGTACAGACCACAAATGCCTTGTTTGTTGTAGTCAATATAGTATTTATTTTTTCAATCGTAATTTTTGGATTCCTTTCTTGTTTTTACTTTCTAAATTTATAGTCAACACTAGTGATGCACCGATGGCAAATTTTAGCCGATACTGATGACTAACAAATAGGTCGATGCCGATAGTGATGCAGATGCCGATGGCAATGGTGATTAAATCTCTTCATTATAAAGAAGTCAAGGGAACAAGTTAAAGCCTCCCTGACACCTCAGATTGATTGCCTTCTACACTGTGTGCAACCCTGTATTGTGATGGGAAAGTCATTTGGTATAATAAAAAAATAATAAATTAAATGTTTATTAGTTTAATTAACGTTTTACAATGTATCGTACGTTTAACCTTTAATAAAAACTCATTTTTTGATAATGGCCTCTGTCGAGGTATGCCTGTGTAGACTGATCGGCGCACAGAATCGTACACAAGCACGGGCAGACAGCTAAAAAAAGGTTGCTTGAGATATGTTCTAGGGGGATTAATAAAGAGTGCGATTTACGGTTGACCGGGTTTTGACTAATGGCTTGCCAAGTTGCAGTTCAAAGGATATATAAAGACAATACCCCCAAAATATAATTTTAATATATATAATAAAAGGGGGCAATTTATTAATATATATATATATATATATATATATATATATATATATATATATATATATATATATATATATATATATATATATATATATATATATATATATATATATATATATAAGGGGTGAACACATTACTTAATAAAGTAGTTAAATGAATTATGCGAAAATTAGCGAGGTAATCCGGGGATGACCATACAAGATCGCTTTACCTTCAAACGCAGGCGAATTGGAGAGGGGTGGGGGTGGAAGACAACGGCGCAGGTCTTCAAGAAGATACTTCGGGAAGTCCTGACGGGGAAGACTCGAAGATGGGGTTTGATTACTTCGTGATGAAGAATGAGATTTTCTCTGATCCATAGAGATGTAATCTCAACTCGAGACGATTCTGCAGATCGGCAGGGAGTCTTATTCTCGAAAGAACGGGAATCTTGAAGGGGAGGTGAAAATGAGTGGGCCACGCAACTCTCCGGGAAGAAGTGGGCTCGATAGCTTTCCTCTGAACAGGGTCAAAACTTAACGAAGGTAGATCTGCTAGCGAGATCTTCGACGAAGTACGACGGCTCGACGACGGGTTACTGGGGTTCACGGGAAACAGACGGCAGCCTGATTAGAGTGAATGGCGGGCTCGAGAAATGGTGAGCTTCGGATTATATAGCCTGGTTGCAGGTCCTATAGACGCCTCAGGGTCTGGCGGTCCCTAGAGGATTCTTGGCGTCAGTCTATGCAAACACATTTGATGATAGCGAGTAGGTCCAGACGGAGAAACTTGCCTCGTGATATGGGGGTAGGGTTAATGTGGCTGTGTCCGAAAACAAACACAGCTGTGACGGATGATCCAGCGAGGGACTGATTCTTTCTCGAATTTTCTAAAATTCTCACGCTAGTCGCACGTGATCTTGAAAGAATAGAGGAGTATTTTCGAGGGGGCTTCCTCTCACGGTGGTCCTTCGGGGGCATACCCTCACAGCCTCCTCATCACCCCTCATAGCCATATTGTATATTTTAATATTATTTTGTTTTTAACATGAAATATAAGGTTAATAATTCAGATCCAGAGCCATTACTAAGCTTTAAACAATAACATTCAGATCAATAACTAAACTTGCCATCAAAATAGATTTTTAGATGCTTAATTAACTATATAGAATCAAAACTAACCATATTTATAACTAAATCATATTTATAACTAAATCATATTTATAACTAAACTTCAAAAGTTTTAGATAATTGGTTTTAAAGCAAACTTGCAATTTCTTTTTTAAATGCACATAATGCATTGAGAAACAAAAAAAAGAAAAAGTTTATTTTGGCATGCTTGGGAAAAAAGTGCAAAGAACATGGTCATAGTTACATGTCCTTAACCCCCAAACATCTGGTAAGTAGGCGTTTATAACATAAACATAGACCTTTTAATATTTAAAATCTAGTAATTGTAGATTATGGTGCAAAAACATCACCATTTCGCCAGTTGAGGCGCTTCGTCTCTTTCTTCTTGGAGAGTAGACCTGACCACCGCAGCTAAATGATCGCTGACTCTCATCAGATGATGGAGGAAATAATAAATATTTCAGGAGTAAAGGAGGCAAAATTTTAAAATGTAACCTATGTTCCTTCTACCAATTTAGGGGGCATGTTGTTGGTCCAATGATACTCTGTTTTAAATATATGTCTACATCTTCTTTTAATTGAGTGTTGGTTTTGTTTATTGTGCTTTCATTATATTTAGGGCCAACCTTTCTCTTTGTCTCAGGTGTCCTTGCCTTAGGTTAATCCTGAATAGTCTTTATAACCTGATAAAAAAACAAACCTGAAAAATCATTTTCATTTATTTCACTCTCAGACTCTTCAGAATTTGTAGAATTGCCAGTAGAATAATTGACTGCAGTGTTTGATCCTGATCCTTGTGTTACTTCTTCTACCATCCATTTAATCAGTGTATAATTGATGTCTCCTTCGAAATCTTCCTCATTAAAGAATTTGGTCATATATCTAGAATCGAGAAAAGTGGCAAGAATAGCATTCTTATCTTTTAAGTATTTATGAAATCTTTGCTCTGATGAAGTTGGCCAAGCAGAAATAGTTTAACCTAATCCTATAAATTGATGTGACTGTTCAGCTTTATTGAAAAGGCTATTCATTACCTTGATGGTAGAAATGATCGATGAGGTTAATGTTTCTCGGGTCCTTAGACGTTTTGTCAGATAATCATAACCTTTTATAATGATGACCAATTTCTCCAGAAGACGCCATTGGTTATTTTCCAAAGATCTTAGTTTCGGATGATCACAAAGATATGGAATTAACGCTCGCTTCGGTTCAAAAATTTGTTCTAACAGGAGTTATTGACTGTTCCATCTTGTGGATATGTCCTAAATAAATTTATGATTGGTCAAATTATATTATTGTTCTTGATACTTTTTGTATGTCTCAAATGCAGATGGAGAATAGTTGAAATGTGCCACAATAGCCCTGCAACAGTGAACAAATATTCAAAACATATTTTTGAACAAATATATCATCATTTAAGACAAGTTGTAAAGTGTTAACAAAGCATGGTAATCCATGAGATCCAGTTTGATTTACACCTGCCACCAAGTCCCCAACAATTACATGAACTTTTGAAATTGGAATTTCAAAGTCATCTATACCATTTTGAAGGTATTAAATGCAGTTCTCTTAAAATGGCTGTTCTTTGCTCAAAATGCTTTGTCAGCCAATGTCCTATTAAACTTATGAAGGATGAATTAGCTGTTGAAGCTGTCCACCCATCTTTTGTGAGTGAAATGAACTTTGCTTGCTCGTCACAAGGCTTCTCGTGGATATAAGGACAGATTTCTTCACCGCATCATCACTGGCGACGAAAAGCGGTGTGTTTATGTCAACATGAACCATCGAAAACAATGGCTTAGTCCCAATAAAAAAACACTTCAGCGATTAAAGCAAGGACTTCATCCACGAAAAACGATGATGTGTGTGTGTTAGGATTGTGAAGGCATCATTCTTTATGAGCTTCTTGCGAACAACGAGATTATCAATGCAGAACTCTATGTTCAACAAATGTATCGATTCGCCGAAGCTATTAGTGAAAAGCAACCTCATCGACGTTATGGAGTCAAAATCCAGAGATTTTTATTGCAGAGGCATCGAAAAATTAGTTGAACGTTGGGAAGAAGTCGTAAATAACAACGGAAAATACATTATTGATTAAATTGCACATTGTTATCAATTAAAAATGAAGTTTTTCTAAAATTGTTAATGGTAATGAATAAATTTGATAAAACCGCAAGAACTTATTCCTCAACCCAATACTTTGCAAATTTACCATCACCTTTAAAAAAAAACTAGCAGGGGCAGTGTAAAATACTGCCGAGTTAACCTTTGATATATATGATTAAACTTAGAAAAAGATACAAGATACAATAGATGAGGCATCATTCATTTCATTTACAACAGATGGGTGGACAGTTATCACAGCTAATTCATTATTCATAAGTTTAACTTATGAAAAGTTTAGGCAAAGAACAGGTAACTCCATTTGATGAGTCACATACAACTACAAATGTAACAGGATGTCTTCAAAAGCGCATAAAACTTATCAAAGATTTAATGTGATGTCAAAATATAGAATTTTGTTTTAATATACCAAACACCTTCTCTTGCACTAAGTGAAGTAACAGAATGGCTATAGAGTAACTATTCCGTGAATTGAATATGGGGAGGAAATTCCTAGCCCCCTTGCCTGAGACTGATTGCACTCAGATCGTCACATTCATACAGTATGGGAAAAGAAAGGTGAAAAAAGAAACCGAGCTAGGAACCAGAGCGGGGCGCCGAACTCCCACCAGAAGTAAGCCAGCTCCTGCACCGGAAATATTGCTTCCTCTTGCGGGGGGTTGCATAATAATATATTCAATTATTACTTCTTTACAAAACAATCATGCTTCTGGTTAGTATTATTCACTTACAGTAGGGACTATAGTAAATGGCCAGTGGGGAAGAATACGGTTCTCCGTCATCTCCCCCCAGCACTTGTCTTCCCCAGTTCGCCGTTGCAGTCTCGCCCAAGCAATTCGCGTGAGTGCGAAACGCCATTGTGGCAGACGAATTTAGTCGGCCTCACGTCTCGTTCGCAGCGCTGCATTTTTCTGCCCTATATACTGCGAAAATTAGAACAATGGAATGACCATTAAGAGGGCATCGCGACTTCCCTCTATAGACCCTTATCGCGACTCAAGACAATTAAGGAAGTCTGTTGGTGATGAATCTCTCTCCCCGTCTAGATAATTTCGGAGTATATATTCGATACCTCGGAGTTCACAAGCAGATTGTGTCTGAAGCCGCCGTCCAGTACGTTAGCCGTTAACGTCTTCGTTAGTCGAGTGGGAATCGACTACATTCTCGTCCAGAGAAGAATTGAGTGATTTTCGAAGAGCCAAGGAAGAGCTAGTCGTCACTCAGTGTTGGTCGTGGAGATAGTTTTAGGCGCGCTTCAACCCTTCTCATCACGTCTTCGGATTTTAAGGATCGGAAAAGCCATCCCCGAAGCATCCTCCGTTGGGCTCTTAAGGATAGGAGGCCCCCCATCTTCAATTTCCCGAAGTTAGATTGAGTGTCTCGTGAGACGCCCACAAGTACAAGGTCTAACTTACCTCCCTGGTCCTACTCGCCGCACATCAAGGTAAAATGGATTTAACCCCCGCTTCTTCACGCTCCTCCCACCTTTACCGCGTCAAACCTCAAGGATCCCCTTTGCTCTAGAGCTTGCCTAATTGTAAGATCATTTCTTAATAAATTATCCCTCGTTTCAAACTTAATTGATAATGTCAATCATCTTTAGCCGTGAACCGTCAATATTTAATTGCATTGCCATTTAACTTGCCCTATATGTGTATGTAATCTTTAGTCCTATTAAAGTATATTTTGTACCTGTGTTTGAATATTCCTTGGCCTAGCAATTGTGTATTTATAGCACTCTTAGAGCCATCCCCAGGTGGAGCCTTAGTTTCGGTCGGTCAATGTGCATATAACAGCGTACACCTGTTCATGCCACAACAGCCAGGGCCGGATTTAGATTTGATGAGGCCCTAAGGACAACCCTATCCAAAAGCTCCTTGAACATGTTGTGGTCCATGCACAGAGAATTTGGGGGTCTTGCAGCAAATAACTGCATAAATATAACATTACCATAAATTCAAACTCCTTCATTTTATTCAAAATGTTTATGGCTTGATTTCTTGTTTTGACTTCTCTGTATTATCAATATGCAGCTGATGCAATGCAGAAATTACTCCAACATAACTATCAAGTATTGTATTGGTGGCCATTGAATGTGCTTCCTATCTAGTCTTTGACAAATACTTTGGAATTTTTTAATCATCTTTGAAGAATGACAACAGTACTGCCCATCTATGTGTAGATGATGAAAAGAAATTATATATTTCTTGAACAATTCCAAAAAAGTTTACTGCATCTAAGCAACAATCAACTGCTGCTCTACCAGCAAGATTCAAGGAATGACCGGTACATGGAATATACATAGCATACTTATTAATCTTCAATATTATTTCCTGCATACCATTGTATTTGCCACAAATATTGGAGGCATCATCATATGACGGGCATCGACACTTACTAAAATCTATTTTGCATTCATTTGTAAGGTAATCATGCACCATCTTAGCCATACTATCCCCTATGTGGCTATCCATCTCTAGGAAGGTTAGAAAACGTTCAATAGGGACCCCGTCACCTGGGCTGATCAATATGGAACCGGTCTGGAGTGGAATCTACAGATGAACTGAAGTACTCTGCAGTTTTTAAATCACCCAAGATTGATTCTCTTACTTTATATGGTATCATTTGGAAAAATTCATCACATATTGTTTTAGAAAGATAAGATGTGAATCCCGATCCTTTATTCCAAAATTCTTTTATATGGTTTGTTAGAAAAGGATCAAATTTCGCAATAAGTTCAAGCAATCCAAGGTAATTGTCAATGTGAGGAGAAGTTAATATTTCCTCATCTCCTCTAAAAGGTAAACCACGCTCTGCCAGAGTAATTATGATTGCCCAACTCGTTCAAGAACATGTTTCTAGTACTACCGTTTATTATCTATCTATTCTTCTAGTTGGCAGTCAATTGTTGAACCACGTTTTCTTGTAATATATGCTACTGAAACTGTTCTATGGTCTACAGAGTTTTCATGACTTTGAACTAAATAGGTGTTGCGCCAATCACAAAATCCAGCTGATGATAATGGTGTAGAAGAATTTGAAAAGAGTTTGCACACAAAATAGTATACACGACAAGTTTCTGGTGTGTATACTAACCATTCTCTGCAGTATTTTTCACCATTAGCCCATTTGGGATAAAACAAGCTCTTTAAACAATATCTGTCTTAGTTTGAAAAAAACTTCTTTGACTTTTCAAATGAACTATTTGAGTACTGACAATCTGACGGACCTTTTTCTACCCAGTTTACAATGTCATCTTTGCTTAAATCCCCCCATAGCCCAAAATCATTCTGTTTGTTTTTTGATATTGAATCTTCTGTGCTTGTACTACTCTCTGGTTTGTAAATCTGAATATTTCTTGCCTCATTCATTGAAGCCGATTCTATAGAACTAGATGTACCAGGTTCTGTATCAGGAATGGGATGAATATCTTATAACTGACTCACTGTGTACATTGATTTCACCCTTATAGCATTTGTCATATTCATGGCCAAGTATTGAACATTAGTACTAGTATAATGTATGAGAAATATGGAATGATGATCATTGATCAACTACAATAATTATAATGCAGGAAAAAATGTTTTCTTCACTCTTCACTCCTACTAGGAACTGTACTAGTAAATAATAATACTGAATACAGACCTATTAAGTAATACAGATGAATATTATTCTAAAGGAATATTTAATGAGATTAAAATAAATGGTAATACTTCAGATTCGGGGCGCACGGTAGATGGCGCTGTTAGTAGGCTACAATATATCTCTTATGACGTCAGATGGTAGCGTCAGATGTGAACAATATCGGCGTTATATTTTTTTGTTGTTTTGGAGATTTGTAACTTTTAGTCTATTACGAGGGGGAGTCAAAAAGTTCTCAGATAAATGGCATAAAATTTTTATTTGTAATAATACTGTAATCATTTTTCTACATAAGCTCCATTAACATCTATACACTTTCTTAATCTATGAATCCAACGGTAAAGACCATCTTTGTAGAATTCACGGGGTTGTCTCTGGCACCAAGTAATGACTTGCTTTTTTGCTTCATCTAATGATTGAAACCGGGTTCCTTTTAGGTGTCCCTTTAAATTTGGAAACAGAAAAAAGTCAGAGGGTGCTAAATCAGGGCTATAAGGGGGATGAGCAAGAGTTTCCCATCGAAATTCCCGTAGCTGAGATCTCACAGCTTTGGACGAATGTGCAGGGGCATTGTCATGGTGGAACAAGATTTGCTTGTGGAGCTTTCCTCGTCGTTTTTTGGCTATTGAAGTTTTCAGCTTCCTTAAAACTCCTTCGTAATAGCTGGATGTAACAGTTTTTTGTCCTTCTAAGAAGTCTATTAAAATAATTCCCTCCGAATCCCCCAAAACTGTAGCCATTATCTTCTTAACGGACCTCTCTGTCTTGAACTTGATAGGCCCTGCTGCCCCCCTTGGGTGCCACTCTTTTGATTGATTTTTACTTTCAGGATCAAACTGATACACCCAAGTTTCATCTCCCGTTACGAGGCGCTCAAAAAAACTATCCTCGTTTGCTTCAATCTTGGTCAAAATAGCCAAAGAAAGGTTGGCCCTATGATTCAGCTGGTCTTCTCGCAACGCTTTTGGGACCCAACGTGCTGAAAGCTTGCTCAGGCCAAGATTTTCAGTTAGAATTCCAAATGCTGAGCCATGAGAGATTTCACATGCATTGGCAACTTTATCAATAGTAATACGGCGATCTTTATCCACTAGATTCCTCACAAGCTCGACATTTTCTGGGTTAATGGAGGTGGAGGGTCTCCCTTCACGTGGATCATCTTCAACTTCTTCTCTGCCCCCCTTGAAGCGCTTAATCCAGTCGTAAACTACCGCTCTACATGGCGAAGAGTCACCATAAACCTGTTGTAGAGCGTCAATAATCTTAACAGGCTTCCAATCAAGTTTAGTCAGGAATTTAATGTTCGCTCTTATCTCAAAATTTGCCATTTTATGGGTTCAAAAAAGTAACCTTTTTGAAGCACATCTAATACAAAGAGTCTCGACAAATTGAATGACGAATTTTGTAGGAATTGTTCAGAAAACATGAAAGTCGTGTTTGACCCTGTATTTACTTGTACAAAATCGAACATTTCAATAATCTGGCATTTGTCTGAGAACTTTTTGACTCACCTACGTATTTACTAAATATCTGCGCCTCTGCTCGTTTATAGTTTTTTTCTAAGTTAGGTAAGGTTTCTTGACGTCTTTTATTGTTTTCTTTTCGTATTTTTTTATTTACTGCGAACGATAACAGCTTCTTACTGGCTTTTTACAGTAATTTACAGCTGTTTACAGTAATTTACCGATAGCTAAGAAGCTAGTAACATGATGGATTTGTATAACTGTATGTTACTGAATAAACTAGAGTAACATACTGTCCTTTACGATATATTATGTTAGTGTAAATATTACAGAATCATATTGAAATATACATAGTAACATATTACTGTACTTTCTCCAGGAAAATACTGTATTTAAGAAATGGCTTCATTGCTGCTTTAAGAATAAGGTAAGTTACTGTTTAGCTGGCAATAATGTCATGGTACAACCACTCTATACTATACACTACTCCTATATTATGTAGGGGGAGGGGGTGACTTAATCACCTATTGCAACGCGAACCGTTGAAGGACTAGGAGGTCACACTTGGGGCGTTGGGTTTCAAATCCTTAATAATCAAACAGAGTGCATAAATGGTTGGCGAGATTTACTTGAATAGGCCGAGAGTATCGTTCGAGGTTAGTTAAAGATGAAGCAACAAAAATATAATTTTATTTACACAGATCAAAATAAGAATAATAATAATAGGCAAATGGGAATTATTTAAATTGAAATAGTCTCTTGATAATTATTATGAGGAGGGGTTCTCAAATGGAATTAAGTGATTGATGTAACTAGGCTCAGATCAAAAAGGGGAACTTGACAATACTAATAATGGAGGGGGTTTCAGTCTTACGGGTCGATGACTTCGAGGAAGGTCCTTCTTGAGATGATGCGAGTGGGGAACGATCCGATGAGGCAGGTAGGGCACGATCCAAACCATCCTTCCGATGAAGATAACCAAACTTCAAAGATGACGTTTGACGGGGAATGTGGGAATTCTCGTAATTCCACGGAAAGAAGAATCTTCTTTTCCTCAAAGATAATCGATGGAGATTTTCTTTGGTTCGATTAAACGAAGGGAGACTGTTGCGCAAATTCAAAGGCTTGCCATTCACAGAAGATACTAATTGACTTGGATAGAATCACAGCTGAAGAAGTCTGCTGTCTGACGAACGCTCACGGGGCGAGACGATAAGGACGGCCTTGAGGTTCGAGCTAGATTCTTTGAAGTACAGAATAACCCGAGTATTTGTATGCCCGATTCGGGAGGGGGGGGGAGTTTGGAGAAAGGAGTCTGTGAGGGAATATATGCTACCCCCCCCCCCTCACAAGCGAGCCGCTGGTCGTTAACAACAACATCCTGGCAGTGTAGACGACGTAGCCCAAACTCGTAACCACCTCTCTCTTTCGCCCCTTAGCTCGAAAAGAAGCTGAACGGTTAAAACAGCAAGATTTGCCCTAAGAGCGGGTATTCAATTTCACCTCAAAGGCGAAATTAGAAGAGCGTTGCCCTAAAGCCAGAAGGTCCTCCGGGCCATCTGTACGACACCCTGAGAAACCCCGTTGGAGGAGGAGACTTCATGCGGCATGTCCACGCATCCCCCCCATCCTGCCCCTACCCCAGTGGGGTGACGACGTATAAAAACAAATATTTTTCGAAAAGGTGGTAGAATACGTGAGTGAGCAAGGCTACGAAGTCGCGGGCAAGAGGTCGGTCTACCAACAGAAGGAACTAAGGAGAAGTTCATCCTCGAGCTAGTTCCTGGTGATCACACCGAACTTTAAGTTAACTTGTTCAAGTTCAACTTAGTCTCGTCCGTCAGAGACCCCCCCATCCTATCCTGGTGGCTCCCCAAAGCACCGAGAGAGTCCTCGCCCTTGAGGAATATCGGGACTAGGAAGAAGATCATACTCGAGGTAGTTCCCGGTGGCCACACCGAACTTTAAGTTAACTTGATTTAGAAATAAAGTTCAACTTACTCTCGTCAGAGAAACCCCACTATCCTGGTGTATCCCAAAGCACCGAGATAGTCCCCGCCCTTAGGGATTATCGGAACTAAGAAGAAGCTCATCCTTGAGCTAGTTCCCGGTGGTCACACCGAACTTTAAGTTAACTTGATTTAAGAAGCAAGTTCAACTTACTCTCGTCAGAGAAATCCCTCTATCCTTGTGTATCTCAAAGCACAAATATAGTCCTCGCCCTTGAGGAAGACCCTCGAGTCAACTCCCTCTAGCACTCCCCTGAGTCAAAGGATTCCGGCATTGGCTCATCGCTAGAGTAATCCCCAGAGTAATCCGAGGAGAAGAAAGAAACATTCTTTCACTGTCCCGTGGTGATAGCATTACCTGCCGAAGGAGTGTGGCTCCCCCATCTGCCACACGCGCCAAAAGCCTCCGTGGCTTTAAAGCTATTTCGCCCGTACTAACACACCTGGACAAGCGGCACGTGTCATTAAAGCAACAACATTATTGAGATGACGTAACCATTGAGTTCAACGTCCGACTCAAACCCGATTCTAGTAGGAAGCTACAAAAGGTATTTAAACCCCGGTATCCGTTTCTGTAAGGTCCGTTTGCATTTTTTATATTAAAGTGAGCTGTGGGTCAACCATCTCTATAATTTCAAGTATGTAATTTTAGAAAGCCTCAATTAAATTTATTGAATTCATTTATGTGCATTTAAGGTGTCAAATTTCGTTGGCTCATGTTTTTTTGTTTTTTTTAATTAAAGTTTTAGTTGTTGTTTTTAACAAGCTTTTATTCAATCCTCGAAACGTTAAGCAAGGCACTAGGAACCCTCAAAGATTTAAAGAAGAAATAGACAGATAGTAAGTACTAATCAGATAATAATTAATAAATATATAGCACTCTTAGAGATAAAACGTAATCGCGGAGTTTTTGACATACGTAAACAACCCATACGTTCGAACTCCTTTCATCACTCGCTCCTTACTATACCACGACAGAGTCAAAAGCTCCAGACATCATAATCCGGAGGCAGAGTTGATTCATCATTTAGCAGCAGGGGTCGAGACAGCGCCTATTTCACACCTCGTCACCAGGGAAGGGGGAGGCTTGGGACGAGTTCACAGGATTGCAAAATATTTTCCCAACGTGCTCAAGAGTAAAAAATTCGAGAATGTTCGAACAGGAAGTGACGTCGTCCATGGCGCGATACCATAGCACGTGGTCTCAGATAAATTTGGGGAGGGGGGGAATCAGAGGTTGTTCTTTTACAAATAAATTACTAAAAAAATTATAGTACATCTAGGCGTGGAGAGGATTTAAGATGGTCGTGGCAGGTCCAAATTAAAAAAAAAAAGATTTACAGTCGGGCAGGTTAAGGATGGATTAATGGGTTTTATGGGAGGACTCAATGGGTATTCAGGGAGGGAAAAATTGCTGTTCAAGCATGGCTAAATGGGTGCCCAAGAAAGACTCATTGTACTCAGGGAGGTTGAATGAATATTGAAGAGAATAGCTAAATGGGTGTCCATGGCAGCATCTTGGCCAGAAAGTTTGTGGATCGATATACAGAGAAAAGTGAAGATACAGGAATTCAAAATGCAGCTGTGGACGTTGGAACAAAGGGGAAATGCAATCCCTCGGATATAAGCTGTCATATTGTTGCACATGCTACTTATTATACCCTATCGCAAAAGATCTTTGTAAATATATATATATATATATATATATATATATATATATATATATATATATATATATATATATATATATATATATATATATATATATATATATATATTACACGATTTGAAATGACGCGAAAATTACGTGTGGGGAAAATAGCTTCCCGTGCACCATGCTGTTAAATCAACCATTACTTCACAATCAAAGTAGAAAATACACCCAAATATCAGATAAGAAATCTCAAACTGTATAAAAGATAGATATAACTAGAGCAAAACAGAGCACCCACACAACAAGGATTACAGCGACTCCAACGTTTCAATTCTCGCATCGCGAATCTAATATTAAAACAACAGAAAACTGCAACCAATTCATGAAAATATTAAAGCGAAAAACAAACAACGCAACTTGTAGAACAATAAAGCAAATACACGACATTCACATGTACACGCCACTGCACTGCAACTCCAGACACTTAAACAATCTCCTGCCAAACATAAAAAATAAACAATCTCTCAAACAGAAAACTCGGAGGAATCACTATAGAGGATTCAAGACTTCAACTTCAACTTCAACCACTTTTACACAAAGTTGGGTGGGGGGCTTTAATCCTAACCAAAGCTAACCACCCTCGCCCCCTTTTCCCTTATTCCCTATTAACTACAAGGTCACACCCATCATTTTTCCATGCCAAATTGTCTTTATTAGCGGTATTTTTCTTTTCGCTGTAGCATCTTGTCCACTCATAGTTCATTCCTGGTTGGAAGGCGCTTAGCACACCTTTTCACAACCCACTACATGCACACCTATCATACAAAATATCATCCATTCCATGGCCAGTCAGCCCTTTCTCTTTCAGACACTTATTCACATAATTGATTATAATTAATACCCCCTTTTTATGCGCTCTTCAAAACTTATTTAAAACACCATTCCACTAACTCTCTTAGATTTTCTTTAGAAGTTTATTACAAGCGATGTATTGTATATACCTATACCACATCAGAACATTTTCCGTCACAACTTCATTCTACCATTCTTCACGGTATAATCACCCTTTAATTTCTCCCCCTTTCTCACACCGAGCAAACCTGTCAATTTTTTCATTTGTACTTGAGGTCTTCCCTTACCTTTCACGCTATAGTCCTAATCTTATATACTAACGCTGGTACCAGTATACTCTTATGTAGCTTTTTGGTACATTCCACACTCAAACCTTTACCATTCACTAGACAGACTTTTACACATACTCGAGTAGCACGCAGAGTAGGTGACAAATATTGTTTCCTTTTTCGTCATAGTAACGCATAATCAATGTGTTGATTTTCGCAGCAACTCGCGAAAAACTCTTTGGGTGTGGGGGATGGGGGGGGCGTGGTCGGGAATCTTTGCAGTGGCCAGAATATTTTTGATACGCTTAAAATTTGGCCGTAAAACAATCACCACCCGGCTCTTGTACAGCGACTTGTATCATTTCGCGGCGATTTGTCGGTGCAAAACCACCCTTAGAGTTGCTACTAGCCGTACAAGTTGCTACGAATCAGTACGATTTTTCAGTATGTAACAGGCTTCAGCAGGCTAAAAGTTGATATAAGTCGGTTTAAGTTGTCAGGAGATATCAGGTTTGAAAAGGTTACGAGTTGGCACAAGTCGGAACAAGTCAAACATGTCTCTACGCGAACAGTTAGGAGTTAGTACTAATCGCTGCGCGTACAAAAAATGCGTGAGATGGCAACACCGAGCACCAGATCAGGTTGACCGAGGGGTTATAAGGGAAACATGATGGCAAGTCAACTACACTTCATCTCTCTGACTTTCCCCTAACCTCTAACAACAGCAGCCACCACTAACAGCCAACAGCTTTTCTCCAACCAACAGCCTGACATCCGGGTAGCTTGTATACCCCTCAGAAGACCTGCTTCAATTAAAACACGAGAGCTGCCGTCCATCAGACCCTCAAATCTAGCACCCACTGACAATAGCCGCGATAGTAAAAAAACATTCTAACAAGAGTTTCAGTACTTCTCGAGCGAGTCCGAACAGTAGCAACCGAGGTCTGCCCAGTGTAGCGTCTTATTCTTTTAACACAACAGACCGAGGAACAGGAGACGGACGTGAGAAGCCACTGGGGGGATCAAGAAAAAAAAGATGATGAGGCACCTGCAACCGGAGGCCAACAAATATAGGTATCTCTGGCGACACTCAGTTCCTTCTTAAAATCAAGGAGGAACATGAAGCTACTGGTCTCTTCACCAGACCGCCGGCCTCGTCCCCAGGAAAAGCTCCCCTCGCCTAGATGAGACATGCACTGTCCAACATGATGATCCACTGATCACAGTACCGCCCTGCCTGCTCCACTACCTGTCAACCTCACCACACTGCATGGTGGACCATGCGTTGCTGCGCCTCCAATCACAAGCAGCCTGTCGTACTTGTGGGTGGCGCCCTCCCCACTATACAGTGTTCCACCCACACTTCTTCCAACTGGGAATCCCACAACACTTGGTCGGTTCTTGAACCTGTCCCACTTGCTAAACACAAGTGGATCTGACCACCAGCTAACCACCCTAGATTCACAAGATCAACGGACCTCGAAGCGAGCGCGCCTCTGATCAACTGAGTGATATGATTGTATATAATATACATGTGTTTTTCATATTCTATTATTTTTATTTTAAAGTCTATATATGTTAAGTATTTCATTAGTAATAATAATATATTCCAATATTTTTTTTTAAACAATTGGTTAATTTTTTCCAAACATAACCATCAATTTCTAGTGAAGTGAAAAATATGATGAATAAGATACCGATATTTTTTTTTTCTTTAATTTTGTCCTACAATTCCTCCACAAATCTATGATTAATTACAAAAATGAAGGATACGACAGTAAAAAACAATATGCACGATATAAAGTAAAAAATAAAATATATGATTAATATAAATGTACAAGGGAAGACAAAATGCATTTTCTACGAACTGGTAAAGTTCTCACTGGAAAAGGAGATAACGACTCGAGGAATTAAATTCAAAACGTGAATTTTTCACGCTAATTTAAGTTAAACGCCTGTTTACCACTCAACGCTTATAACAGCCAACGAACGACTACCACAGGAAGAAATATATCCGCTCACAGGGCTGATTGTAGATTTCTCCTGTTCCTTGTGGGCGAGGTAGCTTCCCCGAAGGGGTTACTTTTCCCTCTGACTATTGGCACTTTTTTCACACTTTTTTACCTTAACTTGTTTCTCAACTAGTGTTACATAACTTGGTCACTGGCAAGGTCTTAGATACAGTTGGAAGTAGGGTATACTGAACCCCTGCAAGAGACCCCGTTAGGGGGCCAGAGAAGGGGGGTCGATTCTCGACCACGAGCCCGAAACCTTCTGTGGACCGCTTATATGGCTAGGCCTAAATGGGTAGGGTGACCAAGGAGAGCACGAAAGTCGGGAGGTGGGAGAGGTAGAATTAGGACAGATAGAGGGCTCTCCCATCTGAGGAGCATAACTTTTACTTACAGATTTTGCCACTAGGAGCCCCACAATAGTGGAGCAGACTAGAACTAGTATGGACAACCAGGATTTGAAAAGACTGTCTCTTCAATGGAATCAGAGAGGAAACAACGGAACCAAATGTACTCTGCAGTAAGTCATGCAGACCATCTTCAAGGACCTCTCCATACCCTTGATAAAATGCATCGATGTTCCTACCGGATTCATCGCGATTTGTCCAAAAGGAAATGATGGGGAAAAGCTACTATCTCCGGGTGGATCGGTGACCCTCGAAACACTCCAACTGGAAGCGAAGACACCACCGTAGATCACCACAAACCGGAGCTTTGTATGTTGGAAAGTAAAAGCATGGATAGGATCTCACTCATGCAAAGAAATCAAAAGGGAAATAATGGAAAATCAGAAATGGATCAATATACAGGAAATTGTAAAATTTAGAAACTATACTCATGTCTTTAAAATTATATGCGAGAAAAATGAAATGGCGGCCAAAGCCCAAGAAAAGGGATTGTTGGCCTTTAGCATGTGTATTCCTCCACAGAATATACAAAGAGACACATTTGTCAACATTCAAATGTGCTTTAATTGCTATGCCATAGAAAAACATACTTCATCCAACTGCCCCAAGAGAGGAACAGTCACATGTTCCGAATGCGCTGAAGAGGGACACGACTAACGCAACTGCAGAAATACGTACAGAAAAATGTGTAAACTGCAGCGGTAGTCATCGTATCATGGATATGTCATGGCCAGCTAGAAAAGACATCATTAAGAAGAAGGAGAGAGACCTACAAACAAAGAAATCTACATAAAACACCACATCCTACGTTAACGTAGCCAAAAGCCAATGCTCAACCACTCCAGCGCTGCCAAACATCATGAAGGGAATGTTTTGTAAGATCTATAATTGCGTGATTCAGGCACATGTCCAGAATGCAATTAATCCTGGAACATATGCGAAAACAGTCAACTTCATGTTGAAGGCCAATGGACTAGAACCCATCGTTGTGCGACAAGAGATTAATTCAGAGGCCATTCTCAAAGTAGATAACGCAGAGACTGAAAACCAAGGAGACGCTCAGGTAGAAAACAGTGAAAGGAAAACATACACATAAGACACTAGCTCAGAATCGGCAGAAAAGGAGACTAGAAGATTAACAAGGAAAACCCAGAAGAAAAGAAAATCCAAGACAGGAAAGAGCCCAGCTCCACAAAATAGACAAAACTCACCAAGCGCACCTACAACAAACACGGGTCACCACTCGAAAGCTAAGGACTCCCGTAAACCAGCTGGAAGACGGAAATAAGTTTTACTTAGTCTCCAGAACAGATACTCGATCAACGAACGGAAATGGTTAAAAGACTTTGGAAACGGAATCGATTTTAGGACTTTATAAACTACAATGGATAAAACAGATCTTAAGATTCTACAGCTCGATGTTAAAGGATGTAAAAGCAAAAGGATAATGTATGGAAACATTTTTAGAAAACTAGAGCCAAACATAATTCTAATTTCGGCACACTGCGTCACTCTTCAAAAAGACGAGATCAAAATCTGGAATTACTATGTTATAACGGCTAACTCTACGAGAGAACTACAAGACGGGGATGGTATAGCAATCAGAAAGGATATTGAATATAGAACTTGTAACGAATTGGACGAAGTCTACATCGCAGTAGAGATCAAAATGGAGTTGACAAACATCGTTATAGCAACGAGATACCAACTGCCAAGGAGAAACCAGCTGCCCATTCAGAACTTCATCAGAATTTTTAATAATAGGTTACCAGTGTTACTTTTGGGTGACCTGAACGCACACCGTCAAGAGAGCGGATATAGACGAAGAAACGGGATAGGCAGAGACCTGGGAACTCTGTTTGCTAGGGGCATCTGTCAAAGACTTGGACCGGACTACCCCCACCTACGTGAGGGCAAACGCAGCCCCTAAACCAGACATCTGCTCGGGCAATAACTATCTTCCATATAATTACTATATGATGCCAGAAGATATCCCATGTACGGACCACACAGCGACTCTGCTCACCCTTAATCAAAGACCAATCCAGATCCAAGAGAAGGTAACAAAAGCCTTTCATAGAGCAGACTGGTAGACATATAAGAGAGAATTAAGCACATATCAGCCGAAAGAACTAGACGGCGCATCGCAAGAAGAGATAGACGAAGAACTAGAAACTATTAGGAATTTGTTTAAAAAAAGGCGGATAGAAAAGCCATCCCAAGAAACAGCTACTCGACGATTAATACCCTTACCTGGTCTCCAGAGATGATAAGAAACCCTCGACGACTAAGCGAAATTTCAGACCACATAAGGAGAAACAGACCAACGAGGGAGTTACTCAACGCAATGAAGAGGATAAAGAGAATTCTTAATACAGAAATAATAGAAATAAACAAAATCAGCCCTGGAATGAAATAATCCCGAAGATTGACGATGATGCACCCGCAAGAGAATTTTGGAAAGCAAAACAAATGAAATAAAAATCAGGGGACAAGTAGATGACCCGAAAGGATAATCAAAGCAATAAGATAGAAGATATTGACGCAATAAAACAACTATTTAGAGAACATTGGAAGAACATTTTTAAAATTAGTGAAGAGGACAATCAAGACTTCGATAGGGACTTCGGACGAAACATCACAAGACAACTCGAACTAGAAGCGGACAGGGTAATTCCTTACATAAGTGTAGATGCAGCAAGAGACACCTTGGACGGTAACGACGCAAGAATTAAAGAATTAGCGTCCAAGAATTGAAAAACACAATCGCTCAGTTTAAGCAGAAGGCATCAGGTAGATCAGAGCTCACTAAAAGGCACTACGAACAAGCGACTAAAAAAATACTGCAGGGATTTACTTCCGTATTTAATGCCAGCCTTAACACCGGCTACTTCCTGAAAGAACTTAAAGTAGCCAAGGTGATTTTCGTACCCAAAGCTAGCAAAACTACTACACGAGTGGAGAATTACAGACCTACATATATTTCTACTCGACTTCATCGGGAAGATGTTCGAGAAAATTATGAACACTCGCCTAAATGAGCACCTGGAAGCTAATAACCTAAATAAATTTCAATTCGGCTTCAGAAAGAAAAGAAGCACAGAGATGGCCCTCGCGGTCATAACAGAAAAAAATAGTTAAAGCAAAAAGAGAAAAAGCTAGCGTTGATATAGTCTGCAGAGATGTGTCCAAAGCTTTTGACAAAGTATGGACAAAAGGAATGCAATATAAGATATTGCAGTTACGCCTAGAGAACAAGATGGAAAGACTACTTTGCATTTACATAACCAAACGAAACGAATTTATCAAAATGAGAAACTACCATGGAGATAAATTCAAGATGGAGGCTGGCCTTCCGCAAGGAGGATGTCTGAGTCCGACATTATACTCTGTATATACCTCGGACATCCTTCCGCTATCTACATACGGGTGCCTAAATATACAGTTCGCATATGACATCACACAGATTGCCGTCTGCCCTTATAGGAACCCTGATATGCAAGCAAGACTGACACCAGAAGAAATACGACGGATCAACGCTTATGAAAAAACAGTGAAAGATCAGCACCAACAGGAATAAATTTAAAATCGTACCAATACACAGGAGGAGACTAAGCAACATTGTGATCGAAGAAAACAGATACGAATACACAAACGAAGCTACAGTGCTAGGATTGACGATTACGAAGAGAGGATACACCAAGCATGCGAGAGAAAGAGTAGAAAAAAGGAAGAAAGCCACTCGGACTACTATTTAGGCTTAGAGCACTTAAAAGAAAAAACAAAAAGAAAATTTATCAAGCCTTAATCCAGTCAACAATGGTATACTCTGTGATACCATTATATACAATCTCAAAAAGTAATGTTATCGCACTGCAACGAATACAGAACAATGCAGTTTTGATAATCACGAGCAAGAGAAGAATAGACAGAAGAAGACAGCAAGATTTGCATCGTGAAGCAAGAATTCAGTCAATCAACAAGATTATAGAGAAAAGAGCCAAGAAACTCATCCAAACCACGCAACGCGAGATAGGAGAGGAAGTAATGGCCATGATCACCCAGAGACAAGAAGGGGGAGCACGTAGAGACTTCCCCACCTATACTTCAAAGATCAACGAAGAAGAGGACGAAGTGTTCACAAACAGAGGGAGTAAGTAAACAAAGTTAGAAAAAGCTAGAAATAATAAAAAGAAACATAAAAGGATAAACAAGAAACATGTATAATAAAATAGAAAGGAGAAAACTTTATACGAGTGAAGGAAAACAACGGTTTGAACGCCGTAACACAGCAACAATAACACAGATTTAAAAACATGACATAAAACGAACATAAATGATAAACCTGATACTCAGGCAACAATTTCTATTCATTTGAATTCTAAACTATAACATTTCTCAATGCCAGAGATTAGCGTGACCTCCACATATACTTTGCATTCAACTGCACATTTTCTACTTCCTTCTTTTCCATCTACATTTTCTTCTATCCTTCACACTGGGCTTAACACATCATACGTGGGAGAGGGGCGCTAGAGATTGAATGAATAGACAGGATATAGTACACACCGTGGTTCGGATTCCACGTAAAGCTGTAGGTCCGCCGACCACCTCGGTCTCCTTTTAATCTTCCACACTAGTTCAAACTTTGCTATCCCCCTTTCTCTTTCCTCTTCCTCTCCCTGTCTCCCTTTCTCCTATCCATAAATCTAACAGGGCTCTGGAGGGAGAGGTGAGACTGGGAGGGCCTAGTGCCCTCCCCTTCCCCTCTGGTCATCTTAGGATGACCGGAGGGGGAGGGGGAGGGGCTTAGCGATCTATTCTATCTCACCCTCCACATCTTTTCTTTTTTACTTTACCTTACTTACCAATTCAATAAAAAATATATACTAAATATAGAAGAATACGAAATGTGAAAACCAGAAACAACTTGAAGATAAATTATTGTTACAATAAAAATAAACAAGTAAACATTATTAACTATAATGATTCAATAATTAATAAAGAAAATAAACAAGAACCCATACTCAAATGATAGCGTCTTATTAAGGTAGGTCGTAGCGTCTTGCCAGGTATGTTGTCAGTGTTTCTTCTCAGTCTTTGAAGGCTGGTAGGAACTTCACAATCAAGTCACCCTCCAGGAGTCACTGTGTATGGATCCTCTTCATCTATGAGAGTTTCATGATGCGCCTGGCATCTTAACCTCATGAAGTTGTGGAGAGTACAGGGTGCAAGAACTACATACTCAACATCATAGGGGTGGAGGGGAATGGTCGTCAGCTTACGCATGAATCTGAAAAAATAAGATAAAAATGATATGATCATAAAAAGTATGATACGTAAACATTAATAATAATGTATTATTCTTGGATAGGTATTGCCTTAAAACAGCTATACTAAAATGCTAGAAATTAAACTCCAGATGGTGAATTCATTATATCAATATTCACCGATCGAGGAAAGCTTGGATTAATGTCCATGCAATAAAAAGCTTATTAGGCAGTGAAAGGGGAAATGGTAATCATACAGATAAGATTGAGGGGAACTTGACCTACCGTCCATGATCTAGAAGGCCTACTGAACGACGCACCGTGCCATAGAGAGTCAGTAGGTGAAGGAGCACTTTTGCCCTGACATGTTGCGGTATGGGAAGGGTTTCATCATCCATTCCAAGAGTGGGAATGCATCATCACCGATGACGATGAAAAGAATATTATGGTCACCACCAGGTAGAAGCTCCGACTCAGGCAGATCAACAGTTTAGTTGTCCAAAGCTTCTCTCAATGCCGTGGCATAGAATATCCCCCATCAGATGAACATCCAGGGGTACAAACATCATAGAATAAAAACTTGTAATCAGCATTCATCAGTGTCATCGACACAATTCACTGGAAACCTTTGTAATTAAAATATTTCCCCCCCCCCCTCCTTCCTGGAGGCATCTGATGGCAACATGTATCCTATCCAGGACATCTATTGCATAATGTAAATTCCACTTCTTGTCAAAAACATTATCCTTGAACTCTTTGTAGATGCCTTCACAGGTCCCGGAGGTGATGAGGGAGATGGTGTTGTGGGCTACTCGGAACCTATACTGGGCTATTGCAAGCCTCAAGCTAGGTGACAACGACTTCCATCACAATTTGTCCTGCTTCTCATTGCGAGGACAACCATATCCAAAAGCACCTTGAACATGTTGTGGTCCATGCACAAACAATTTCTGAAGTCTTTAGCATCCTTCAATTTCAGCTGTCAGCAGCTGTTCATACTGGCCCAACTGAGGACGTCGCGACAACTATGCCATACTCCAAGTGATCCTCCTTCTTCTTCGCCAATACAATTCCAATACCAGCAGAAAGACTGTTGGAAACACATGCCAGGTCCGCCTCAAGCTATTGCTGGAGATGGTGGGTGAAGGTGTGAGGATGCTGTAGGTCGCTATGATGATGCTTGGGCTTACCTACAAATAAGAACTGATGGATGCTCCCGATCGCCTCGCTATATATACGTAGCTACGGGCATTTTCCGTACGTACTCGTATTGACTCATCTTAACTCATACTGACTTGATTTACGTCCCAGACAATGTGTAGCTGACTTCATCCAGTCCCGTACCGATATGTAATACATACTTTGCACTTATCAAGCCTAAATTTGCCACTTTTCGGACCACTCGACTACCGCGTTAGGGTCGTTTTGTATTTTGAGCCTGTCTGAAGGGGTTATGGCTTTTCCTCGCAACTTTGTGTCGTCAGGAAATTATGAAACATAGATTTCGATACCAGTGTCTATCATTGATATATATTAAAAACAACAGCGCATCCAGCACATAATCGTGGGGCACACAGCTAGTAACGCATTGTCACTCTGAATGCAATCTGTTGAAGACTGTTCGCTGGGGTTTCTTTCGTTTAGTCATACCACAGACCTCTTAAAACCTGGACTGAGCTCAGAATATTGGCCAATTGCATACAGGCCCCAAGACCATTTTCAACATTATTTGAAGTTACTCGAAAACCAAGGGTAATAACATTTTTTGCTGTAGGTTTTGCAGTTTTCATATATAGATATTGAGTCATGACAATGTATAGACGAAATTTATTGGTGGTAATTGGTGAAATAAGAAAAAAAGTTAACTGTCTAATTTATCAATCACTGCTACATTGTTGCTGAATGAAAAAAACAACAACAATATATTATTAGGTTTTAACTTCGCATTGGTTTCCATCGATTCTCAGATCATGAATGAACACTAAATATCAGTACAATGAACAATACAAAGCATTCTGACTTCCAACACTAACTCGTGTCATCTTGTCAAAGTTCTGGCCACGAGAAACAAATTCACTGTCCTCTTTACGTACCCACGTATTGAATCTTCGTGTCACTTCTGTAATTTTACATTGCCAAAATGAACACAAGATTAATACTGAAATTTTCCCAAAACAATGTTGACGTTCCACAAAATGTATCTATTTCTTGAAGCCATTCAGTTTTAGTTTCTTATCAGTGCTCTTGTTGCGAGCTGCATCTGAATCAATTTTGCGTTTAGAATGCACTTCCCTGTTTCTTTCTTTGCTGTAGTTAGATGTGAAGACATTGAACAGACTGGCCGCCATTTTGGGGTACAATATTTTTAAGAAGCTGTGACCACTAACACAGCTCAATGGAGCCAGCTGGTCATTTTCTTCCTAAGTGAAACAACGACCTTCTGGAAGGCCTCCTACTGATAAAACTCGTATGTAGATGGGAATACTAAGAAATAATACATTGATAAACATAATAGGAGGATGTTTACCGTAAGTTCAAGATACCATAAATTTATTCACTTTGGATAGGAGGTGAAGACCGAAGGAACAGCATTGAGTTTGAGATATTTACTCTGGCACTCTGCCTTCCGGAATGTTTCGTGGTGAAAGTTATCCGGTAAAAAGTGCAAACTCACACACGCCAGCATGGTTTGGGCGCCAGCCAGTATCACTGCGTTTTAGCGCAAAGATCCACGTCTTTGGGATCTTTTGCCTGTCAGGCGTGATAAAGGCAAACACTGAGTGCCTACAGGGTGCTTGGCCACTCGCTGCAATAGCCTCCTTTTCTGCTTTCGTGGGTATGTACCCAAATCGGCAATTGACGGCAGCACATTTAACCATGCTGAGTTGACCATATCTGCGTGAACATAAGGGTAGAAAATAAAAATTGTATCTTAATCATTATTATAATTCATAGCAACAATAATGATAATAATAATAATAATTATTATTATTATTATTATTATTATTCTTATTGAATAGTGCTAAAATATATAAAATATTATGCTACTTATCAATTCTTGCTACAATAGCGTAAAATAGTGATATTATCGATATTAATACAACTATGACTATATACTAGCTACTAATACTACTATTAGCAACAATAGTAGTTCATTCCCCCCCCCCTCCCAAACACACACAAACATTGTTGAGGTGGGGAGTCAAAAACAAAAGTGTCATCCTTAAAAGTTTCAAAACAATTTTGCCAGAAAAACACAAGGAACATTAGGACAAAAAGGTAGCAATTTGGGGTACAAATATACAAAAATAATGTAAACTTACCATAATTTAGGGAGAAAGGAGTGCGTGACTTGTGGTGGCACTCACTGATGGAATCAAACTAGCGTTCCCTGCGGCCGGTGGCGCGTTGGGGCAGTTATGCAGAGGCACATTCAAAACATAGCAGCACAGTGGCCAGTCCAGTGTCATATCCATTGTAATACCTTTACCACGGAAACCGTGCGCAGCAATTTTTTTCACTAAACAATTGTGTGGCGGTTTGTCGAATGCTTTTTGAAAACAAGTTTGCGTTTCCCGGATACGATGTTCGATTACTTTGTCCTCCACGCAATTAATTTATTTAGCCTTTTTCCGGGTTGTGTTACCAGTTTTCATTTTCTTTGGGCCTTTATATATATATATATATATATATATATATATATATATATATATATATATATATATATATATATATATATATATATATATATCGGCCTTCTTTCTTTTCCTGTCTGTCCTGCTTTTGGATATTTATATATCGGCTGACCTTCTTGTCCTTTTTTTTGATATCTATATATCGGCTCTATTTCTTGTCTTTCTTGTCCTATTTTTGGACATCTATTATATGTCATGCGTCATGTGATTATGAATTATTATAAACAAAAAAGCCCTTGGCCCCTCCTACTAGAAAAACACTTCTCTTGTCTCTCACTGGATAAAAACCTACACTTCGTTATTTAAAAGGCGTCTTGAATCAACCTTTTGGGGGTTTGGGGATGGTAGCTCTGTCGTTGAGCGTCGTGGTCATTTTAGCAAAGAGCGCTTAATGATATAGGTTCAAATCCAACTCCTGTATTCATTTTCTTATAACATAAAATAGTTTGCCCTATTTTCGGTTTATATATCTCCCATTTTCTTTCTTAAAGTTTAATGGTACACGTAATTAATTTCCTTAGTGTTTTTCCGGGTTGTGTTACCAGTTTTCGTTTTCTATGGGCCTTTAATATATATATATATATATATATATATATATATATATATATATATATATATATATCCTACTTTTGGATATCTATACATCGGCTGTCCTTTTTGTCCGACCTTTGGATATCTATATATCAGCTCTCCTTCTTATCTGTTTTGTCCTATTTTAGGTTATCTATATCGATTGTCCTTTTTGTCCTATTTTTGAATATCTATATATTGTCTGTCCGTCTTTTCCCTTTGTCCTTCTTTTGGATATATATATATATATATATATATATATATAATATATATATATATATATATATATATATATATATATATATATATATATATATATATATATTAAAGCTGGGCGATGCTACAAAATTTTTAAAACCGCTACTTCGCTACCTTGGCTAGCTCAAACCCCTACCGCTACTAGCATTACCTGTTCAAAATCGTGAAACCGCTATCCGCTACTCCGCTATCGCTATTTTTATTGTAAAGTGCTCCCCCCCCGCCCTTCAACAGCTTTTCACTGGTTTTTAATAAATTTCAAGGAAAACTACTGTATATTCCATCCCAAATTAGCAGTTTTATTGTAAAGAAAAGAAAAAAGGTAGCAATTGCAGTTTTGAATTTTAAAAAGTCTGCTACCCACAACTCCGCTACTTTTTGCTTATATAGGGTCTTTCAATAAGGTCGCTCAATTTTTAAATGTAAATAAAACAAGTTGTGTGTGAAATATGTACTCAATTTATTTTAAATTTGAAAGAACATTTTATGGCATTAAGTGTGGAATATGATGTCGTTCAAATGTCCGCCGTGGCTTCGCTTGGTGGAACGTATTCGGGAGGCCCAATTTTCGATGACTTTGTTGCATAAATCTGGCTGAATTTGCTGGATGGTGTTCGTTATGTTGACTTTTAGGACATCAACTGTTTGCGGATTATTCACATAGATCTGCAATTTAGGGTAGCCCCAAAGAAAGTAGTCTAATGGCGTTAAATCGCATGATCTCGGTGGCCAGTTGACGTCGACGCCGCGCGAGATGACCCTGTCCCAAAATCGCTAGTGAAAAATGTCTATCGTGGCGTGCGTAGTGTGGCACGTAGCGCCGTCCTGTTGGAACCACATGTCCTCAGTATCCATATCACGCATATAATCCAGTTGAGGCCCCAAGAAGTTGCTTATCATCTATCCGTAGGTCTCGCTGTTGACGGTTATGGCAATCCCATCTTCGTTCTCAAAAAAATACGGACCGATGATTCCGTTAGACGAAAATCCGCACCAAACAGTGACTTTGTTGGGATGCAATTGGTGCTGGTGTATCTAATGTGGATTGTTTTGCGTCTCAAATCAGACATTTTTGCTTGTTTACAAATCCATTCATCCAAAAATGGGCCTCATCGCTGAAAATGATTTTTTTTGGGGGGGAAATTTAAGGCAACTTACCACTGCTCTAGAGCCTCATCGGCGAACACACGGCGTTGTCTACGGTCGTTTACCTTGAGTTCCTGGGTAAGTTGGATTTTGTACGGGTGCAGACCCAAGTCCCTACGCATAATTCGCCAAACTGAAGTCGCAGAAAGGCCAAGTTCTTGTGAACGACGAGAAATTGACTGCCTCGGATTTTCCCGTACACTCTCATTTACGGCAGCGATGTTTTCAGCAGACCTTGCGTTTAGGCGAAGTACGGGTGTTGGCTGATTGTTGATCGACCCTTTTGCATCGAATTTGGCCACCAAGCGTCGAATAGTGGACTCGGCAGGACCATTGTGCCGAGGATAGAAATCACGTAATGCGCGGAACGTTTGTCGAACGGAGCACTGATTTTGATAATAACATTTGATGATTTGCACACGCTGTTCAACGCTTTAACCTTCCATCGTAATTGCCAAGTACTCTTTAACAGTTCACAGTGAGGTTGCCATATGTCGCTTTAACAACATGGCCACTATCGCCTGACAAAGCTCGAGCGTTCTTGTTGAAAGACCCTATAGAAACCGCTTCCGCTACTCTGCTAACATTTAGAGAGTCCGCAAGTAGTGGAGTAGCGGACTAGTGTAGCGGACTGCCTAACTCTGATATATATATATATATATATATATATATATATATATATATATATATATATATGAAAGTTAATGGTAAATCACAATATTTGAATCAATATTTTATTTATAACTATCTGGCTAGTTTCGGCAAGATGCCATTTTCATTTAATAATAAAGAATCTAGGCAAGGAGCACAGTATATATAAGGTAAGACACATCCGAAACAAAATGAAATGGAACCGGAAACAATCTGGAGCGTTGCTTATCCCTGAGATGCATTGCGTCCGAGGGCTTATAAATACGATTGACGACTCTACTCGTTGTATATTTTAATAATTTGTATTGCCCTTCAGATAAATTGAAAATATCAACTTTTTTAATGATGATGGATTCCGCAATTCTCCTCTCAATATAATTGTTTGATTTATAAATGATTTTTGCATGGTCAAAATCAATTATATGGTTGTGCTTTTGCATGTAGGTAAAGAAACTTGAAGAGTTCGTACACCTTCTGATATCAGCTAAATGTTATTTCATCCTCCTATTAAAGTGGCCTGACTCTCCGATGTATGTTAATTTGCAATTATAGCATGGTATACTGTAAACTCCAGCATCGAGATTGATTAGGCACAGTCTAGTAAAGGATTTTCGAATGGTATTGGAAAATTTAAATGTAATATTTATGTTATTTCCGTTCACATATGATTTTAAAGGAGCCAAGGCTGGAGCATATGGGAAACTAATACATTTTTTAAAATCGTCCCTGCGTGGTGTGGAGGTTGCATAGAAGTTTTGAAAAGCGTTGAACAGCGTGTGCAAATCATAGAAGTTTTTTCGTGCTTTGGAATGGCATCTATTTATGAGGTGAATTGGATATTTTAGTTAATGAAATTGCAGATCAGGTGGTTAATTTCATCCTGAAGGAAGATTGGGTCGCACGTTCTATAGGCTCGGAGAAAGAGGGAAGAAATAACAGATATCTTAACGGATTTATCATGTAGTGAGAAAAAATGTATGTAAGTATTTGAATTTGTAGGCTTTCGATAGACTGAGCACTGAATATAATTATTAAACGGTGGATATTTACGTCTATAAACGGTCGAGACTTATTCTGTTCCCATTATACTTTGAATTTTATCGATGGGTGTAACGAATCCAGGTTGGTTAGACAAAAATTCTTATACTGAAAAATTATAGGATTTACTCAATGATATGGACATTTACGAGAATTTATCTTCCAACCCATTGAAAAATAAAACCAAGATCTTCAACAAAACTCACAAAATTGCTCAAACGATCCAACCCAGACCTTCTTCATCGTTTTAAACCGACCAACCCATCACTTCCCCGTATGTATGGTCTGCCAAAAACCCACAAAAGAGGAACGCCACTCCGACCTATTATATCGTGTATTGATTCTCATCCATACAAACTCTCGAAGTGGTTAGCCTCCCTTTTTACTGACGCTGTTGGATTGACCTCTCCTTAACGCATAATCCATTCCTCTGATTTTATTGAAAAATTTAGGAAAATCAACATAAAAGGAAGCCGCTTAATAAGCTTAGATGTAGACAGCCTGTTCACTAATGTCCCAGTTAACGAAGCTATTGATGTTCTATCTAAGGTATTAGATAATCAAAAATTAAACTTCCCTCTGGGCAAAAATAGAATTATAACTCTTGTTAAACTTTGTGTTACTAAGAATGTATTTATCAGCGATATGGGTTTTTTTCCGTCAAAAATACGGTCTTAGCATGAGTAATCCTTTATCGCCCATATTATGTAACTTTTTTATGGAGCATTTCGAAGTATCACTACTTCCTTCTGTGATTTCCCATCATAATTTTGTATGATATAGGTATGTAGATGATGTCATATCGATTTGGCTTATAAATAGTTTAAACTTATTTGACAATCAATTTTAAAGTAGAATGGGAAAAAGATAATTGTATATCAATCCTTTCTTAATCTAAAAATTGTTAGTCATTGACAAAGTTAGCTTCATTGTGTATCGAAAACCAACCTATTCTAACTCTTATATCCATTTCTTTTCTCATCATGATATTAACATTAAGCGAGCCGTTGCATCAGGTATGTTTTTGAGAGCACTTAGGATATGTGATCCTTGCTTTCTAGAAGACGAGATTACATATATAACCTGCAGCTTCATTGAATTAAATTATCCCCTCCACGTGATCAATGAAAGTTTATCTAAAGTAAAATCTACTCATTACCGTCTCAAGGATCAAAACAAATTTAGTAATACGAAGTGTCTATCCCTCCCCTTTTCTCCCCTCCTCAAAGGAATGAACAAAGTTATTTCTCCAGGTCTAACCACATTTAAATACCCTTTTTCTATTCCTAAATCTTTCCCTTCGCCCAAGCCCGTGGATCAGCCGAATGAAGCAGGTGTATATTTAATCCCGTGTGGCTCTACAAATTGTCCCTCATTCTACGTAGGAAAGACCGAAAGAACCTTAAAAAAACGAATTTATGAACATAAAGGTGATGCCAGACGAGGCAGTACCACATCCAGTATTTTTAACCAAATTAGAAATTTCAACCACCAAATTGACTATTCAAAGGCACAAATAATATATAATTGGGAAGATTTCCGTAAAAGAAAAATAGTAGAATCTATATTAATAGGAGAAATTCCCAATTTTAATTTGTCAAATGGGCAATTAAAATGCAGCCCTCATTCCCGTAACCTCATCGTAAACAGCTTAGTCAACGATCATAGACTCGCATCCCCTGATTAAATGACCTTTTCGCCTCGTTCTGTGTTTCTTTGTGGTTTTCTTTTTGTTTTTTTTCTGATATGTACGCTATTTATAGACTTTTGTAACAATTGCATTCTCAGTATACGACTGGAGAGGGTATGATAAAGTACATACTGAAACTAGTCTCGTAAATTAAACTTTTGGCTCCTATACAGTGGTTTCACTATCATATATATATATTGGCTGTCCTTCTTGTTCTTTTTGTCCTATTTTTGGATATATGTATATCAACTGTCCCTTTTGTCCTTTATGTCCTACTTTTGGATATCTATATATCGGCTGTCCTTTATTATTCTTCCCCCCCGAATTTAAAAAGAGGATAATGAGGCCGTTTTTGCGGAGATAAGTGTTGAGGGAGTGGTTACGTAATTGAGCGAGCGATAAAGTGTAGGAGACAAAACCGCAGTGCCCACTAAGGGCATTAGGGCTGGTAGGGCATGTAAGCCCCCAGATGTCAGCTGACACCACTTTGCGGGGTCACTAGAAGGAGAAATGGGCGGCGAGAATATAAACATGTTAAAAATCACTACCCCAATCGGGGCCAAAGCTGAACCCCCACCAGACTCCCACTCCGGCCCCGACCATGGATGAATGCTGGCTGGCGACTAGTCTGCGATAATAACCACCGCAAAAAGGATGGAATGGAAAGGTCTAGCAGGATTAAAGCCCAGGTAAACTCAATTTAGTTCGAGACTTTCGAAAGCCGGGGAGCCCCCCCCCCCCTCCATTTAACAGTTGCAACAGTCTACATGGCACGGGCCCTTACGGGGGTCATGTTCGAACCCCAGCGAAATCAAAGGTACATTGAGTATGGTTAGTCACCGGATGAACTCCTTTTTTCCGGTCGATTTTGGAGTCCTGGGTTCGGGTCAGTGACCTTCGGGTTGGTGGGCATTAAATGGATACCCCCGCGAAGCTTCTCGAGGTCTCGAACATTGGCCCTTTGTGTGCCAATAATAATAATAATAACAACAATAATAATACTACTAATAATAATAAAATAAAAATAGTAAAAATAAAATAATAAAAATAAAATAATAATAAAATACTAACAATAAATATAAAATAGAATAATAATAATAATAATAATAATAATAATAATAATAATAACAACAATAAAAATAATAATAAATAAAAATAGTAAAAGTACAATAATAAAAATACAATAATAATAAAATAATAACAATAAAAATAATATTAATAATAACAATAATAATAATAATAATAATAATAATAATAATAATAATAATAATAACAAAACAATAAAAACAGTAAAAATAAAATAATAAAAATAAAATAATAATAAAAATACAATAATAATAATAATTCCTCTGAAGAATCATAAGTTCTAAATTAAGTTCATTAATGGAGATCCTGCAGGATTCGTATTCCCGGAACGGTCATTATAAATCCTTCTCAATTAAAGACCCGCACCAGGGGGGTGGGGGTGGTAATCTCGCATCGAACCCCCTGAGCAGGTTTCTTTTTCTGATTGTTTTGTCTTGGTTTGTTTTTTGCCTTTGGTTTTGTTTGTTTTTTTATTGAATTTTGAAAGCTTAGCCTTATGCTATAAGTAGGGAGATTTATACCCTTGTAGGAACTCGCCAGATGGACTAAAAGAACCAAAACAACAAACAAACAATCGATGCCTATTGCGTCGAGGTGCCTTTCTCTTATCCCAACCAAATTCGTTTGTTCGAAATTTCTCACAAATATTTGAAGACAAATTTCGTCAAATGAAGCGACTCGGAACGATTGGGAGAAAGTTTAGGCCTCGTCAGTGGACCGACCATAAAGAACATCAATGGGAGAAAGTTGAAGCAGACTGAACCAAACTCGTCTCAGGTTTAGGAGCAAAATATTTCAGTACTAACAATATAGGAATGAAACAAGGGTGGTAAAGGACGATAGTGATGACCCTTGGCAATTCTAATTACACTGACAATTCACTAGGAAGCGATTAATAAAATTGCGGTATCAAATTCTAGATCAGAAAATTATGGATTTTCAACCAAAGGGGAATTTTAGGGTTTCAATGGAGGATTTGGGTACAGAGATTCGCAGACTTAAAAACTCTTGGATTATTGATCTTTCTATTAATAGAATTCTACAGTGTACGTAATATACATAACAATACACTTTATTGCCGCAGTTATCTCATTATGATTTAGAATGCATAAATATAATCAGACAGTCTTAGAAAGCGGGAATAATATTCGGATATACGTCGAAAAGGGTACACAGGGGAAAAGGTTGAGAATCGCTGTTCCAGGTTATGCTGTGTCCCCTCACTTCCATAAATCTGTAATTGTTAAAAGTGTCAAAATCATCCACTTTTTGTGTTAATTGTTAATATAACCACACCCGTATCATGCATCCAGTTCTAGGTATAGTGGTTCAAAAAGAGTGAAGATAGTGGTTCAAAAAGAACGGAGTGATATTGAGAGAAGTGAACACCAACGAAAGCACATCTTCAAAAAGAGTGAAGATAGTGGTTCAAAAAGAACGGAGTGATATTGAAAGAAGTGAACACCAACGAAAGCACATCTTCAAAAAGAGTGAAGATAGTGGTTCAAAAAGAACGGAGTGATATTGAAAGAAGTCAACACCAACGAAAGCACATCTTCAAAAAGAGTGAAGATAGTGGTTCAAAAAGAACGGAGTGATATTGAGAGAAGTGAACACCAACGAAAGCACATCTTCAAAAAGAGTGAAGATAGTGGTTCAAAAAGAACGGAGTGATATTGAAAGAAATGAACACCAACGAAAACAAATCTTCAAAAAGAGTGAAGATAGTGGTTCAAAAAGAACGGAGTGATATTAAGAGAAGTGAACACCAACGAAAGCACATCTTCAAAAAGAGTGAAGATAGTGGTTCAAAAAGAACGGAGTGATATTGAAAGAAGTGAACACCAACGAAAGCACATCTTCAAAAAGAGTGAAGATAGTGGTTCAAAAAGAACGGAGTGATATTGAAAGAAGTGAACACCAACGAAAGCACATCTTCAAAAAGAGTGAAGATAGTGGTTCAAAAAGAACGGAGTGATATTGAAAGAAGTGAACACCAACGAAAGCACATCTTCAAAAAGAGTGAAGATAGTGGTTCAAAAAGAACGGAGTGATATTGAGAGAAGTGAACACCAACGAAAGCACATCTTCAAAAAGAGTGAAGATAGTGGTTCAAAAAGAACGGAGTGATATTGAAAGAAATGAACACCAACGAAAACAAATCTTCAAAAAGAGTGAAGATAGTGGTTCAAAAAGAACGGAGTGATATTAAGAGAAGTGAACACCAACGAAAGCACATTTTCAAAAAGAGTGAAGATAGTGGTTCAAAAAGAACGGAGTGATATTGAGAGAAGTGAACACCAACGAAAGCACATCTTCAAAAAGAGTGAAGATAGTGGTTCAAAAAGAACGGAGTGATATTGAGAGAAGTGAACACCAACGAAAGCACATCTTCAAAAAGAGTGAAGATAGTGGTTCAAAAAGAACGGAGTGATATTGAAAGAAGTGAACACCAACGAAAACAAATCTTCAAAAAGAGTGAAGATAGTGGTTCAAAAAGAACGGAGTGATATTGAGAGAAGTAAACACCAACGAAAGCACATCTTCAAAAAGAGTGAAGATAGTGGTTCAAAAAGAGCGGAGTGATATTGAAAGAAGTAAACACCAACGAAAGCACATCTTCAAAAAGAGTGAAGATAGTGGTTCAAAAAGAACGGAGTGATATTGAAAGAAATGAACACCAACGAAAACAAATCTTCAAAAAGAGTGAAGATAGTGGTTCAAAAAGAACGGAGTGATATTGAGAGAAGTGAACACCAACGAAAGCACATCTTCAAAAAGAGTGAAGATAGTGGTTCAAAAAAAACGGAGTGATATTGAAAGAAGTGAACACCAACGAAAGCACATCTTCAAAAAGAGTGAAGATAGTGGTTCAAAAAGAACGAAGTGATATTGAAAGAAGTGAACACCAACGAAAGCACATCTTCAAAAAGAGTGAAGATAGTGGTTCAAAAAGAACGGAGTGATATTGAGAGAAGTGAACACCAACGAAAGCACATCTTCAAAAAGAGTGAAGATAGTGGTTCAAAAAGAACGGAGTGATATTGAAAGAAGTGAACACCAACGAAAACAAATCTTCAAAAAGAGTGAAGATAGTGGTTCAAAAAGAACGGAGTGATATTGAGAGAAGTGAACACCAACGAAAGCACATCTTCAAAAAGAGTGAAGATAGTGGTTCAAAAAGAACGGAGTGATATTGAAAGAAGTGAACACCAACGAAAGCACATCTTCAAAAAGAGTGAAGATAGTGGTTCAAAAAGAACGGAGTGATATTGAAAGAAGTGAACACCAACGAAAGCACATCTTCAAAAAGAGTGAAGATAGTGGTTCAAAAAGAACGGAGTGATATTGAGAGAAGTGAACACCAACGAAAGCACATCTTCAAAAAGAGTGAAGATAGTGGTTCAAAAAGAACGGAGTGATATTGAAAGAAATGAACACCAACGAAAACAAATCTTCAAAAAGAGTGAAGATAGTGGTTCAAAAAGAACGGAGTGATATTGAGAGAAGTGAACACCAACGAAAGCACATCTTCAAAAAGAGTGAAGATAGTGGTTCAAAAAGAACGGAGTGATATTGAAAGAAGTGAACACCAACGAAAGCACATCTTCAAAAAGAGTGAAGATAGTGGTTCAAAAAGAACAGAGTGATATTGAAAGAAGTGAACACCAACGAAAGCACATCTTCAAAAAGAGTGAAGATAGTGGTTCAAAAAGAACAGAGTGATATTGAGAGAAGTGAACACCAACGAAAGCACATCTTCGAAAAGAGTGAAGATAGTGGTTCAAAAAGAACGGAGTGATATTGAGAGAAGTGAACACCAACGAAAGCACATCTTCAAAAAGAGTGAAGATAGTGGTTCAAAAAGAACGGAGTGATATTGAGAGAAGTGAAGACCAACGAAAGCACATCTTCAAAAAGAGTGAAGATAGTGGTTCAAAAAGAACGGAGTGATATTGAGAGAAGTGAACACCAACGAAAGCACATCTTCAAAAAGAGTGAAGATAGTGGTTCAAAAAGAACGGAGTGATATTGAGAGAATTGAACACCAACGAAAGCACATCTTCAAAAAGAGTGAAGATAGTGGTTCAAAAAGAACGGAGTGATATTGAAAGAAATGAACACCAACGAAAACAAATCTTCAAAAAGAGTGAAGATAGTGGTTCAAAAAGAACGGAGTGATATTGAGAGAAGTGAACACCAACGAAAGCACATCTTCAAAAAGAGTGAAGATAGTGGTTCAAAAAAAACGGAGTGATATTGAAAGAAGTGAACACCAACGAAAGCACATCTTCAAAAAGAGTGAAGATAGTGGTTCAAAAAGAACGAAGTGATATTGAAAGAAGTGAACACCAACGAAAGCACATCTTCAAAAAGAGTGAAGATAGTGGTTCAAAAAGAACGGAGTGATATTGAGAGAAGTGAACACCAACGAAAGCACATCTTCAAAAAGAGTGAAGATAGTGGTTCAAAAAGAACGGAGTGATATTGAAAGAAGTGAACACCAACGAAAACAAATCTTCAAAAAGAGTGAAGATAGTGGTTTAAAAAGAACGGAGTGATATTGAGAGAAGTGAACACCAACGAAAGCACATCTTCAAAAAGAGTGAAGATAGTGGATCAAAAAGAACGGAGTGATATTGAGAGAAGTGAACACCAACGAAAGCACATCTTCAAAAAGAGTGAAGATAGTGGTTCAAAAAGAACGGAGTGATATTGAAAGAAGTGAACACCAACGAAAGCACATCTTCAAAAAGAGGGAAGATAGTGGTTCAAAAAGAACGGAGTGATATTGAGAGAAGTGAACACCAACGAAAGCACATCTTCAAAAAGAGGGAAGATAGTGGTTCAAAAAGAACGGAGTGATATTGAGAGAAGTGAACACCAACGAAAGCACATCTTCAAAAAGAGTGAAGATAGTGGTTCAAAAAGAACGGAGTGATATTGAGAGAAGTGAACACCAACGAAAGCACATCTTCAAAAAGAGGGAAGATAGTGGTTCAAAAAGAACGGAGTGATATTGAGAGAAGTGAACACCAACGAAAGCACATCTTCAAAAAGAGTGAAGATAGTGGTTCAAAAAGAACGGAGTGATATTGAGAGAAGTGAACACCAACGAAAGCACATCTTCAAAAAGAGTGAAGATAGTGGTTCAAAAAGAACGGAGTGATATTGAAAGAAGTGAACACCAACGAAAACAAATCTTCAAAAAGAGTGAAGATAGTGGTTCAAAAAGAACGGAGTGATATTGAGAGAAGTGAACACCAACGAAAGCACATCTTCAAAAAGAGTGAAGATAGTGGTTCAAAAAGAACGGAGTGATATTGAAAGAAGTGAACACCAACGAAAGCACATCTTCAAAAAGAGTGAAGATAGTGGTTCAAAAAGAACGGAGTGATATTGAAAGAAGTGAACACCAACGAAAGCACATCTTCAAAAAGAGTGAAGATAGTGGTTCAAAAAGAACGGAGTGATATTGAGAGAAGTGAACACCAACGAAAGCACATCTTCAAAAAGAGTGAAGATAGTGGTTCAAAAAGAACGGAGTGATATTGAAAGAAATGAACACCAACGAAAACAAATCTTCAAAAAGAGTGAAGATAGTGGTTCAAAAAGAACGGAGTGATATTGAGAGAAGTGAACACCAACGAAAGCACATCTTCAAAAAGAGTGAAGATAGTGGTTCAAAAAGAGCGGAGTGATATTGAAAGAAGTGAACACCAACGAAAGCACATCTTCAAAAAGAGTGAAGATAGTGGTTCAAAAAGAACGGAGTGATATTGAAAGAAATGAACACCAACGAAAACAAATCTTCAAAAAGAGTGAAGATAGTGGTTCAAAAAGAACGGAGTGATATTGAGAGAAGTGAACACCAACGAAAGCACATCTTCAAAAAGAGTGAAGATAGTGGTTCAAAAAGAACGGAGTGATATTGAGAGAATTGAACACCAACGAAAGCACATCTTCAAAAAGAGTGAAGATAGTGGTTCAAAAAGAACGGAGTGATATTGAAAGAAATGAACACCAACGAAAACAAATCTTCAAAAAGAGCGAAGATAGTGGTTCAAAAAGAACGGAGTGATATTAAGAGAAGTGAACACCAACGAAAGCACATCTTCAAAAAGAGTGAAGATAGTGGTTCAAAAAGAACGGAGTGATATTGAAAGAAGTGAACACCAACGAAAGCACATCTTCAAAAAGAGTGAAGATAGTGGTTCAAAAAGAACGGAGTGATATTGAAAGAAGTGAACACCAACGAAAGCACATCTTCAAAAAGAGTGAAGATAGTGGTTCAAAAAGAACGGAGTGATATTGAAAGAAGTGAACACCAACGAAAGCACATCTTCAAAAAGAGTGAAGATAGTGGTTCAAAAAGAACGGAGTGATATTGAGAGAAGTGAACACCAACGAAAGCACATCTTCAAAAAGAGTGAAGATAGTGGTTCAAAAAGAACGGAGTGATATTGAAAGAAATGAACACCAACGAAAACAAATCTTCAAAAAGAGTGAAGATAGTGGTTCAAAAAGAACGGAGTGATATTAAGAGAAGTGAACACCAACGAAAGCACATTTTCAAAAAGAGTGAAGATAGTGGTTCAAAAAGAACGGAGTGATATTGAGAGAAGTGAACACCAACGAAAGCACATCTTCAAAAAGAGTGAAGATAGTGGTTCAAAAAGAACGGAGTGATATTGAGAGAAGTGAACACCAACGAAAGCACATCTTCAAAAAGAGTGAAGATAGTGGTTCAAAAAGAACGGAGTGATATTGAAAGAAGTGAACACCAACGAAAACAAATCTTCAAAAAGAGTGAAGATAGTGGTTCAAAAAGAACGGAGTGATATTGAGAGAAGTAAACACCAACGAAAGCACATCTTCAAAAAGAGTGAAGATAGTGGTTCAAAAAGAGCGGAGTGATATTGAAAGAAGTAAACACCAACGAAAGCACATCTTCAAAAAGAGTGAAGATAGTGGTTCAAAAAGAACGGAGTGATATTGAAAGAAATGAACACCAACGAAAACAAATCTTCAAAAAGAGTGAAGATAGTGGTTCAAAAAGAACGGAGTGATATTGAGAGAAGTGAACACCAACGAAAGCACATCTTCAAAAAGAGTGAAGATAGTGGTTCAAAAAAAACGGAGTGATATTGAAAGAAGTGAACACCAACGAAAGCACATCTTCAAAAAGAGTGAAGATAGTGGTTCAAAAAGAACGAAGTGATATTGAAAGAAGTGAACACCAACGAAAGCACATCTTCAAAAAGAGTGAAGATAGTGGTTCAAAAAGAACGGAGTGATATTGAGAGAAGTGAACACCAACGAAAGCACATCTTCAAAAAGAGTGAAGATAGTGGTTCAAAAAGAACGGAGTGATATTGAAAGAAGTGAACACCAACGAAAACAAATCTTCAAAAAGAGTGAAGATAGTGGTTCAAAAAGAACGGAGTGATATTGAGAGAAGTGAACACCAACGAAAGCACATCTTCAAAAAGAGTGAAGATAGTGGTTCAAAAAGAACGGAGTGATATTGAAAGAAGTGAACACCAACGAAAGCACATCTTCAAAAAGAGTGAAGATAGTGGTTCAAAAAGAACGGAGTGATATTGAAAGAAGTGAACACCAACGAAAGCACATCTTCAAAAAGAGTGAAGATAGAGGTTCAAAAAGAACGGAGTGATATTGAGAGAAGTGAACACCAACGAAAGCACATCTTCAAAAAGAGTGAAGATAGTGGTTCAAAAAGAACGGAGTGATATTGAAAGAAATGAACACCAACGAAAACAAATCTTCAAAAAGAGTGAAGATAGTGGTTCAAAAAGAACGGAGTGATATTGAGAGAAGTGAACACCAACGAAAGCACATCTTCAAAAAGAGTGAAGATAGTGGTTCAAAAAGAACGGAGTGATATTGAAAGAAGTGAACACCAACGAAAGCACATCTTCAAAAAGAGTGAAGATAGTGGTTCAAAAAGAACAGAGTGATATTGAAAGAAGTGAACACCAACGAAAGCACATCTTCAAAAAGAGTGAAGATAGTGGTTCAAAAAGAACAGAGTGATATTGAGAGAAGTGAACACCAACGAAAGCACATCTTCGAAAAGAGTGAAGATAGTGGTTCAAAAAGAACGGAGTGATATTGAGAGAAGTGAACACCAACGAAAGCACATCTTCAAAAAGAGTGAAGATAGTGGTTCAAAAAGAACGGAGTGATATTGAGAGAAGTGAAGACCAACGAAAGCACATCTTCAAAAAGAGTGAAGATAGTGGTTCAAAAAGAACGGAGTGATATTGAGAGAAGTGAACACCAACGAAAGCACATCTTCAAAAAGAGTGAAGATAGTGGTTCAAAAAGAACGGAGTGATATTGAGAGAATTGAACACCAACGAAAGCACATCTTCAAAAAGAGTGAAGATAGTGGTTCAAAAAGAACGGAGTGATATTGAAAGAAATGAACACCAACGAAAACAAATCTTCAAAAAGAGTGAAGATAGTGGTTCAAAAAGAACGGAGTGATATTGAGAGAAGTGAACACCAACGAAAGCACATCTTCAAAAAGAGTGAAGATAGTGGTTCAAAAAAAACGGAGTGATATTGAAAGAAGTGAACACCAACGAAAGCACATCTTCAAAAAGAGTGAAGATAGTGGTTCAAAAAGAACGAAGTGATATTGAAAGAAGTGAACACCAACGAAAGCACATCTTCAAAAAGAGTGAAGATAGTGGTTCAAAAAGAACGGAGTGATATTGAGAGAAGTGAACACCAACGAAAGCACATCTTCAAAAAGAGTGAAGATAGTGGTTCAAAAAGAACGGAGTGATATTGAAAGAAGTGAACACCAACGAAAACAAATCTTCAAAAAGAGTGAAGATAGTGGTTCAAAAAGAACGGAGTGATATTGAGAGAAGTGAACACCAACGAAAGCACATCTTCAAAAAGAGTGAAGATAGTGGATCAAAAAGAACGGAGTGATATTGAGAGAAGTGAACACCAACGAAAGCACATCTTCAAAAAGAGTGAAGATAGTGGTTCAAAAAGAACGGAGTGATATTGAAAGAAGTGAACACCAACGAAAGCACATCTTCAAAAAGAGGGAAGATAGTGGTTCAAAAAGAACGGAGTGATATTGAGAGAAGTGAACACCAACGAAAGCACATCTTCAAAAAGAGGGAAGATAGTGGTTCAAAAAGAACGGAGTGATATTGAGAGAAGTGAACACCAACGAAAGCACATCTTCAAAAAGAGTGAAGATAGTGGTTCAAAAAGAACGGAGTGATATTGAGAGAAGTGAACACCAACGAAAGCACATCTTCAAAAAGAGGGAAGATAGTGGTTCAAAAAGAACGGAGTGATATTGAGAGAAGTGAACACCAACGAAAGCACATCTTCAAAAAGAGTGAAGATAGTGGTTCAAAAAGAACGGAGTGATATTGAGAGAAGTGAACACCAACGAAAGCACATCTTCAAAAAGAGTGAAGATAGTGGTTCAAAAAGAACGGAGTGATATTGAAAGAAGTGAACACCAACGAAAACAAATCTTCAAAAAGAGTGAAGATAGTGGTTCAAAAAGAACGGAGTGATATTGAGAGAAGTGAACACCAACGAAAGCACATCTTCAAAAAGAGTGAAGATAGTGGTTCAAAAAGAACGGAGTGATATTGAAAGAAGTGAACACCAACGAAAGCACATCTTCAAAAAGAGTGAAGATAGTGGTTCAAAAAGAACGGAGTGATATTGAAAGAAGTGAACACCAACGAAAGCACATCTTCAAAAAGAGTGAAGATAGTGGTTCAAAAAGAACGGAGTGATATTGAGAGAAGTGAACACCAACGAAAGCACATCTTCAAAAAGAGTGAAGATAGTGGTTCAAAAAGAACGGAGTGATATTGAAAGAAATGAACACCAACGAAAACAAATCTTCAAAAAGAGTGAAGATAGTGGTTCAAAAAGAACGGAGTGATATTGAGAGAAGTGAACACCAACGAAAGCACATCTTCAAAAAGAGTGAAGATAGTGGTTCAAAAAGAGCGGAGTGATATTGAAAGAAGTGAACACCAACGAAAGCACATCTTCAAAAAGAGTGAAGATAGTGGTTCAAAAAGAACGGAGTGATATTGAAAGAAATGAACACCAACGAAAACAAATCTTCAAAAAGAGTGAAGATAGTGGTTCAAAAAGAACGGAGTGATATTGAGAGAAGTGAACACCAACGAAAGCACATCTTCAAAAAGAGTGAAGATAGTGGTTCAAAAAGAACGGAGTGATATTGAGAGAATTGAACACCAACGAAAGCACATCTTCAAAAAGAGGGAAGATAGTGGTTCAAAAAGAACGGAGTGATATTGAAAGAAATGAACACCAACGAAAACAAATCTTCAAAAAGAATGAAGATAGTGGTTCAAAAAGAACGGAGTGATATTGAGAGAAGTGAACACCAACGAAAGCACATCTTCAAAAAGAGTGAAGATAGTGGTTCAAAAAAAACGGAGTGATATTGAAAGAAGTGAACACCAACGAAAGCACATCTTCAAAAAGAGTGAAGATAGTGGTTCAAAAAGAACGAAGTGATATTGAAAGAAGTGAACACCAACGAAAGCACATCTTCAAAAAGAGTGAAGATAGTGGTTCAAAAAGAACGGAGTGATATTGAGAGAAGTGAACACCAACGAAAGCACATCTTCAAAAAGAGTGAAGATAGTGGTTCAAAAAGAACGGAGTGATATTGAAAGAAGTGAACACCAACGAAAACAAATCTTCAAAAAGAGGGAAGATAGTGGTTCAAAAAGAACGGAGTGATATTGAGAGAAGTGAACACCAACGAAAGCACATCTTCAAAAAGAGTGAAGATAGTGGATCAAAAAGAACGGAGTGATATTGAAAGAAGTGAACACCAACGAAAGCACATCTTCAAAAAGAGTGAAGATAGTGGTTCAAAAAGAACGGAGTGATATTGAAAGAAGTGAACACCAACGAAAGCACATCTTCAAAAAGAGGGAAGATAGTGGTTCAAAAAGAACGGAGTGATATTGAGAGAAGTGAACACCAACGAAAGCACATCTTCAAAAAGAGGGAAGATAGTGGTTCAAAAAGAACGGAGTGATATTGAGAGAAGTGAACACCAACGAAAGCACATCTTCAAAAAGAGTGAAGATAGTGGTTCAAAAAGAACGGAGTGATATTGAGAGAAGTGAACACCAACGAAAGCACATCTTCAAAAAAAGGGAAGATAGTGGTTCAAAAAGAACGGAGTGATATTGAGAGAAGTGAACACCAACGAAAGCACATCTTCAAAAAGAGTGAAGATAGTGGTTCAAAAAGAACGGAGTGATATTGAGAGAAGTGAACACCAACGAAAGCACATCTTCAAAAAAAGTGAAGATAGTGGTTCAAAAAGAACGGAGTGATATTGAGAGAAGTGAACACCAACGAAAGCACATCTTCAAAAAGAGTGAAGATAGTGGTTCAAAAAGAACGGAGTGATATTGAAAGAAGTGAACACCAACGAAAGCACATCTTCAAAAAGAGTGAAGATAGTGGTTCAAAAAGAACGGAGTGATATTGAAAGAAGTGAACACCAACGAAAGCACATCTTCAAAAAGAGTGAAGATAGAGGTTCAAAAAGAACGGAGTGATATTGAGAGAAGTGAACACCAACGAAAGCACATCTTCAAAAAGAGTGAAGATAGTGGTTCAAAAAGAACGGAGTGATATTGAAAGAAATGAACACCAACGAAAACAAATCTTCAAAAAGAGTGAAGATAGTGGTTCAAAAAGAACGGAGTGATATTGAGAGAAGTGAACACCAACGAAAGCACATCTTCAAAAAGAGTGAAGATAGTGGTTCAAAAAGAACGGAGTGATATTGAAAGAAGTGAACACCAACGAAAGCACATCTTCAAAAAGAGTGAAGATAGTGGTTCAAAAAGAACAGAGTGATATTGAAAGAAGTGAACACCAACGAAAGCACATCTTCAAAAAGAGTGAAGATAGTGGTTCAAAAAGAACAGAGTGATATTGAGAGAAGTGAACACCAACGAAAGCACATCTTCGAAAAGAGTGAAGATAGTGGTTCAAAAAGAACGGAGTGATATTGAGAGAAGTGAACACCAACGAAAGCACATCTTCAAAAAGAGTGAAGATAGTGGTTCAAAAAGAACGGAGTGATATTGAGAGAAGTGAAGACCAACGAAAGCACATCTTCAAAAAGAGTGAAGATAGTGGTTCAAAAAGAACGGAGTGATATTGAGAGAAGTGAACACCAACGAAAGCACATCTTCAAAAAGAGTGAAGATAGTGGTTCAAAAAGAACGGAGTGATATTGAGAGAATTGAACACCAACGAAAGCACATCTTCAAAAAGAGTGAAGATAGTGGTTCAAAAAGAACGGAGTGATATTGAAAGAAATGAACACCAACGAAAACAAATCTTCAAAAAGAGTGAAGATAGTGGTTCAAAAAGAACGGAGTGATATTGAGAGAAGTGAACACCAACGAAAGCACATCTTCAAAAAGAGTGAAGATAGTGGTTCAAAAAAAACGGAGTGATATTGAAAGAAGTGAACACCAACGAAAGCACATCTTCAAAAAGAGTGAAGATAGTGGTTCAAAAAGAACGAAGTGATATTGAAAGAAGTGAACACCAACGAAAGCACATCTTCAAAAAGAGTGAAGATAGTGGTTCAAAAAGAACGGAGTGATATTGAGAGAAGTGAACACCAACGAAAGCACATCTTCAAAAAGAGTGAAGATAGTGGTTCAAAAAGAACGGAGTGATATTGAAAGAAGTGAACACCAACGAAAACAAATCTTCAAAAAGAGTGAAGATAGTGGTTCAAAAAGAACGGAGTGATATTGAGAGAAGTGAACACCAACGAAAGCACATCTTCAAAAAGAGTGAAGATAGTGGATCAAAAAGAACGGAGTGATATTGAGAGAAGTGAACACCAACGAAAGCACATCTTCAAAAAGAGTGAAGATAGTGGTTCAAAAAGAACGGAGTGATATTGAAAGAAGTGAACACCAACGAAAGCACATCTTCAAAAAGAGGGAAGATAGTGGTTCAAAAAGAACGGAGTGATATTGAGAGAAGTGAACACCAACGAAAGCACATCTTCAAAAAGAGGGAAGATAGTGGTTCAAAAAGAACGGAGTGATATTGAGAGAAGTGAACACCAACGAAAGCACATCTTCAAAAAGAGTGAAGATAGTGGTTCAAAAAGAACGGAGTGATATTGAGAGAAGTGAACACCAACGAAAGCACATCTTCAAAAAGAGGGAAGATAGTGGTTCAAAAAGAACGGAGTGATATTGAGAGAAGTGAACACCAACGAAAGCACATCTTCAAAAAGAGTGAAGATAGTGGTTCAAAAAGAACGGAGTGATATTGAGAGAAGTGAACACCAACGAAAGCACATCTTCAAAAAGAGTGAAGATAGTGGTTCAAAAAGAACGGAGTGATATTGAAAGAAGTGAACACCAACGAAAACAAATCTTCAAAAAGAGTGAAGATAGTGGTTCAAAAAGAACGGAGTGATATTGAGAGAAGTGAACACCAACGAAAGCACATCTTCAAAAAGAGTGAAGATAGTGGTTCAAAAAGAACGGAGTGATATTGAAAGAAGTGAACACCAACGAAAGCACATCTTCAAAAAGAGTGAAGATAGTGGTTCAAAAAGAACGGAGTGATATTGAAAGAAGTGAACACCAACGAAAGCACATCTTCAAAAAGAGTGAAGATAGTGGTTCAAAAAGAACGGAGTGATATTGAGAGAAGTGAACACCAACGAAAGCACATCTTCAAAAAGAGTGAAGATAGTGGTTCAAAAAGAACGGAGTGATATTGAAAGAAATGAACACCAACGAAAACAAATCTTCAAAAAGAGTGAAGATAGTGGTTCAAAAAGAACGGAGTGATATTGAGAGAAGTGAACACCAACGAAAGCACATCTTCAAAAAGAGTGAAGATAGTGGTTCAAAAAGAGCGGAGTGATATTGAAAGAAGTGAACACCAACGAAAGCACATCTTCAAAAAGAGTGAAGATAGTGGTTCAAAAAGAACGGAGTGATATTGAAAGAAATGAACACCAACGAAAACAAATCTTCAAAAAGAGTGAAGATAGTGGTTCAAAAAGAACGGAGTGATATTGAGAGAAGTGAACACCAACGAAAGCACATCTTCAAAAAGAGTGAAGATAGTGGTTCAAAAAGAACGGAGTGATATTGAGAGAATTGAACACCAACGAAAGCACATCTTCAAAAAGAGTGAAGATAGTGGTTCAAAAAGAACGGAGTGATATTGAAAGAAATGAACACCAACGAAAACAAATCTTCAAAAAGAATGAAGATAGTGGTTCAAAAAGAACGGAGTGATATTGAGAGAAGTGAACACCAACGAAAGCACATCTTCAAAAAGAGTGAAGATAGTGGTTCAAAAAAAACGGAGTGATATTGAAAGAAGTGAACACCAACGAAAGCACATCTTCAAAAAGAGTGAAGATAGTGGTTCAAAAAGAACGAAGTGATATTGAAAGAAGTGAACACCAACGAAAGCACATCTTCAAAAAGAGTGAAGATAGTGGTTCAAAAAGAACGGAGTGATATTGAGAGAAGTGAACACCAACGAAAGCACATCTTCAAAAAGAGTGAAGATAGTGGTTCAAAAAGAACGGAGTGATATTGAAAGAAGTGAACACCAACGAAAACAAATCTTCAAAAAGAGTGAAGATAGTGGTTCAAAAAGAACGGAGTGATATTGAGAGAAGTGAACACCAACGAAAGCACATCTTCAAAAAGAGTGAAGATAGTGGATCAAAAAGAACGGAGTGATATTGAAAGAAGTGAACACCAACGAAAGCACATCTTCAAAAAGAGTGAAGATAGTGGTTCAAAAAGAACGGAGTGATATTGAAAGAAGTGAACACCAACGAAAGCACATCTTCAAAAAGAGGGAAGATAGTGGTTCAAAAAGAACGGAGTGATATTGAGAGAAGTGAACACCAACGAAAGCACATCTTCAAAAAGAGGGAAGATAGTGGTTCAAAAAGAACGGAGTGATATTGAGAGAAGTGAACACCAACGAAAGCACATCTTCAAAAAGAGTGAAGATAGTGGTTCAAAAAGAACGGAGTGATATTGAGAGAAGTGAACACCAACGAAAGCACATCTTCAAAAAGAGGGAAGATAGTGGTTCAAAAAGAACGGAGTGATATTGAGAGAAGTGAACACCAACGAAAGCACATCTTCAAAAAGAGTGAAGATAGTGGTTCAAAAAGAACGGAGTGATATTGAGAGAAGTGAACACCAACGAAAGCACATCTTCAAAAAGAGTGAAGATAGTGGTTCAAAAAGAACGGAGTGATATTGAAAGAAGTGAACACCAACGAAAACAAATCTTCAAAAAGAGTGAAGATAGTGGTTCAAAAAGAACGGAGTGATATTGAGAGAAGTGAACACCAACGAAAGCACATCTTCAAAAAGAGTGAAGATAGTGGTTCAAAAAGAACGGAGTGATATTGAAAGAAGTGAACACCAACGAAAGCACATCTTCAAAAAGAGTGAAGATAGTGGTTCAAAAAGAACGGAGTGATATTGAAAGAAGTGAACACCAACGAAAGCACATCTTCAAAAAGAGTGAAGATAGTGGTTCAAAAAGAACGGAGTGATATTGAGAGAAGTGAACACCAACGAAAGCACATCTTCAAAAAGAGTGAAGATAGTGGTTCAAAAAGAACGGAGTGATATTGAAAGAAATGAACACCAACGAAAACAAATCTTCAAAAAGAGTGAAGATAGTGGTTCAAAAAGAACGGAGTGATATTGAGAGAAGTGAACACCAACGAAAGCACATCTTCAAAAAGAGTGAAGATAGTGGTTCAAAATGAGCGGAGTGATATTGAAAGAAGTGAACACCAACGAAAGCACATCTTCAAAAAGAGTGAAGATAGTGGTTCAAAAAGAACGGAGTGATATTGAAAGAAATGAACACCAACGAAAACAAATCTTCAAAAAGAGTGAAGATAGTGGTTCAAAAAGAACGGAGTGATATTGAGAGAAGTGAACACCAAGGAAAGCACATCTTCAAAAAGAGTGAAGATAGTGGTTAAAAAAAAACGGAGTGATATTGAAAGAAGTGAACACCAACGAAAGCACATCTTCAAAAAGAGTGAAGATAGTGGTTCAAAAAGAACGGAGTGATATTGAGAGAAGTGAACACCAACGAAAGCACATCTTCAAAAAGAATGAAGATAGTGGTTCAAAAAGAACGCAGTGATATTGAGAAAAGTGAACACCAACGGAAGCACATCTTCAAAAAAAGGGAAGATAGTGGTTCAAAAAGAACGGAGTGATATTGAGAGAAGTGAACACCAACGAAAGCACATCTTCAAAAAGAGGGAAGATAGTGGTTCAAAAAGAACGGAGTGATATTGAGAGAAGTGAACACCAACGAAAGCACATCTTCAAAAAGAGGGAAGATAGTGGTTCAAAAAGAACGGAGTGATATTGAGAGAAGTGAACACCAAGGAAAGCACATCTTCAAAAAGAGGGAAGATAGTGGTTCAAAAAGAACGGAGTGATATTGAGAGAAGTGAACACCAACGAAAGCACATCTTCAAAAAGAGGGAAGATAGTGGTTCAAAAAGAACGGAATGATATTGAGAGAAGTGAACACCAACGAAAGCACATCTTCAAAAAGAGGGAAGATAGTGGTTCAAAAATAACTGAGTGATATTGAGAGAAGTGAACACCAACGAAAGCACATCTTCAAAAAGAGTGAAGATAGTGGTTCAAAAAGACGGAGTGATATTGAGAGAAGTGAACACCAACGAAAGCACATCTTCAAAATGAGGGAAGATAGTGGTTCAAAAAGAACGGAGTGATATTGAGAGAAGTGAACACCAACGAAAGCACATCTTCAAAAAGAGGGAAGATAGTGGTTCAAAAAGAACGGAGTGATATTGAGAGAAGTGAACACCAACGAAAGCACATCTTCAAAAAGAGTGAAGATAGTGGTTCAAAAATAACGGAGTGATATTGAGAGAAGTGAACACCAACGAAAGCACATCTTCAAAAAGAGTGAAGATAGTGGTTCAAAAAGACGGAGTTATATTGAGAGAAGTGAACACCAACGAAAGCACATCTTCAAAAAGAGGGAAGATAGTGGTTCAAAAAGAACGGAGTGATATTGAGAGAAGTGAACACCAACGAAAGCACATCTTCAAAAAGAGGGAAGATAGTGGTTCAAAAAGAACGGAGTGATATTAAGAGAAGTGAACACCAACGAATGCACATCTTCAAAAAGAGGGAAGATAGTGGTTCAAAAAGAACGGAGTGATATTGAGAGAAGTGAACACCAACGAAAGCACATCTTCAAAAAGAGGGAAGATAGTGGTTCAAAAAGAACGGAGTGATATTGAGAGAAGTGAACACCAACGAAAGCACATCTTCAAAAAGAGGGAAGATAGTGGTTCAAAAAGAACGGAGTGATATTGAGAGAAGTGAACACCAACGAAAGCACATCTTCAAAAAGAGTGAAGATAGTGGTTCAAAAAGAACGGAGTGATATTGAGAGAAGTGAACACCAACGAAAGCATATCTTCAAAAAGAGTGAAGATAGTGGTTCAAAAAGACGGAGTTATATTGAGAGAAGTGAACACCAACGAAAGCACATTTTCAAAAAGAGGGAAGATAGTGGTTCAAAAAGAACGGAGTGATATTGAGAGAAGTGAACACCAACGAAAGCACATCTTCAAAAAGAGGGAAGATAGTGGTTCAAAAAGAACGGAGTGATATTGAGAGAAGTGAACACCAACGAAAGCACATCTTCAAAAAGAGGGAAGATAGTGGTTCAAAAAGAACGGAGTGATATTGAGAGAAGTGAACACCAACGAAAGCACATCTTCAAAAAGAGTGAAGATAGTGGTTCAAAAAGACGGAGTTATATTGAGAGAAGTGAACACCAACGAAAGCACATCTTCAAAAAGAGGGAAGATAGTGGTTCAAAAAGAACGGAGTGATATTGAGAGAAGTGAACACCAACGAAAGCACATCTTCAAAAAGAGGGAAGATAGTGGTTCAAAAAGAACGGAGTGATATTAAGAGAAGTGAACACCAACGAATGCACATCTTCAAAAAGAGGGAAGATAGTGGTTCAAAAAGAACGGAGTGATATTGAGAGAAGTGAACACCAACGAAAGCACATCTTCAAAAAGAGGGAAGATAGTGGTTCAAAAAGAACGGAGTGATATTGAGAGAAGTGAACACCAACGAAAGCACATCTTCAAAAAGAGGGAAGATAGTGGTTCAAAAAGAACGGAGTGATATTGAGAGAAGTGAACACCAACGAAAGCACATCTTCAAAAAGAGTGAAGATAGTGGTTCAAAAAGAACGGAGTGATATTGAGAGAAGTGAACACCAACGAAAGCACATCTTCAAAAAGAGTGAAGATAGTGGTTCAAAAAGACGGAGTTATATTGAGAGAAGTGAACACCAACGAAAGCACATCTTCAAAAAGAGGGAAGATAGTGGTTCAAAAAGAACGGAGTGATATTGAGAGAAGTGAACACCAACGAAAGCACATTTTCAAAAAGAGGGAAGATAGTGGTTCAAAAAGAACGGAGTGATATTGAGAGAAGTGAACACCAACGAAAGCACATCTTCAAAAAGAGGGAAGATAGTGGTTCAAAAAGAACGGAGTGATATTGAGAGAAGTGAACACCAACGAAAGCACATCTTCAAAAAGAGGGAAGATAGTGGTTCAAAAAGAACGGAGTGATATTGAGAGAAGTGAACACCAACGAATGCACATCTTCAAAAAGAGGGAAGATAGTGGTTCAAAAAGAACGGAGTGATATTGAGAGAAGTGAACACCAACGAAAGCACATCTTCAAAAAGAGGGAAGATAGTGGTTCAAAAAGAACGGAGTGATATTGAGAGAAGTGAACACCAACGAAAGCACATCTTCAAAAAGAGGGGAGATAGTGGTTCAAAAAGAACGGAGTGATATTGAGAGAAGTGAACACCAACGAAAGCACATCTTCAAAAAGAGGGAAGATAGTGGTTCAAAAAGAACGGAGTGATATTGAGAGAAGTGAACACCAACGAAAGCACATCTTCAAAAAGAGTGAAGATAGTGGTTCAAAAAGACGGAGTTATATTGAGAGAAGTGAACACCAACGAAAGCACATCTTCAAAAAGAGGGAAGATAGTGGTTCAAAAAGAACGGAGTGATATTGAGAGAAGTGAACACCAACGAAAGCACATTTTCAAAAAGAGGGAAGATAGTGGTTCAAAAAGAACGGAGTGATATTGAGAGAAGTGAACACCAACGAAAGCACATCTTCAAAAAGAGTGAAGATAGTGGTTCAAAAAGAACGGAGTGATATTGAGAGAAGTGAACACCAACGAAAGCACATCTTCAAAAAGAGTGAAGATAGTGGTTCAAAAAGAACGGAGTGATATTGAAAGAAGTGAACACCAACGAAAGCACATCTTTAAAAAGAGTGAAGATAGTGGTTCAAAAAGAACGGAGTGATATTGAGAGAAGTGAACACCAACGAAAGCACATCTTCAAAAAGAGTGAAGATAGTGGTTCAAAAAGAACAGAGTGATATTGAGAGAAGTGAACACCAACGAAAGCACATCTTCAAAAAGAGTGAAGATAGTGGTTCAAAAAGAACGGAGTGATATTGAAAGAAATGAACACCAACGAAAACAAATCTTCAAAAAGAGTGAAGATAGTGGTTCAAAAAGAACGGAGTGATATTGAGAGAAGTGAACACCAACGAAAGCACATCTTCAAAAAGAGTGAAGATAGTGGTTCAAAAAGAACGGAGTGATATTGAAAGAAGTGAACACCAACGAAAGCACATCTTCAAAAAGAGTGAAGATAGTGGTTCAAAAAGAACGGAGTGATATTGAAAGAAGTGAACACCAACGAAAGCACATCTTCAAAAAGAGGGAAGATAGTGGTTCAAAAAGAACGGAGTGATATTGAGAGAAGTGAACACCAACGAAAGCACATCTTCAAAAAGAGGGAAGATAGTGGTTCAAAAAGAACGGAGTGATATTGAGAGAAGTGAACACCAACGAAAGCACATCTTCAAAAAGAGTGAAGATAGTGGTTCAAAAAGAACAGAGTGATATTGAGAGAAGTGAACACCAACGAAAGCACATCTTCAAAAAGAGGGAAGATAGTGGTTCAAAAAGAACGGAGTCATATTGAGAGAAGTGAACACCAACAAAAGCACATCTTCAAAAAGAGTGAAGATAGTGGTTCAAAAAGAACGGAGTGATATTGAGAGAAGTGAACACCAACGAAAGCACATCTTCAAAAAGAGTGAAGATAGTGGTTCAAAAAGAACGGAGTGATATTGAAAGAAGTGAACACCAACGAAAACAAATCTTCAAAAAGAGTGAAGATAGTGGTTCAAAAAGAACGGAGTGATATTGAGAGAAGTGAACACCAACGAAAGCACATCTTCAAAAAGAGTGAAGATAGTGGTTCAAAAAGAACGGAGTGATATTGAAAGAAGTGAACACCAACGAAAGCACATCTTCAAAAAGAGTGAAGATAGTGGTTCAAAAAGAACGGAGTGATATTGAAAGAAATGAACACCAACGAAAACAAATCTTCAAAAAGAGTGAAGATAGTGGTTCAAAAAGAACGGAGGTATATTGAGAGAAGTGAACACCAACGAAAGCACATCTTCAAAAAGAGTGAAGATAGTGGTTAAAAAAAAAACGGAGTGATATTGAAAGAAGTGAAAACCAACGAAAGCACATCTTCAAAAAGAGTGAAGATAGTGGTTCAAAAAGAACGGAGTGATATTGAGAGAAGTGAACACCAACGAAAGCACATCTTCAAAAAGAGTGAAGATAGTGGTTCAAAAAGAACGGAGTGATATTGAGAAAAGTGAACACCAACGGAAGCACATCTTCAAAAAAAGGGAAGATAGTGGTTCAAAAAGAACGGAGTGATATTGAGAGAAGTGAACACCAACGAAAGCACATCTTCAAAAAGAGGGAAGATAGTGGTTCAAAAAGAACGGAGTGATATTGAGAGAAGTGAACACCAACGAAAGCACATCTTCAAAAAGAGGGAAGATAGTGGTTCAAAAAGAACGGAGTGATATTGAGAGAAGTGAACACCAACGAAAGCACATCTTCAAAAAGAGGGAAGATAGTGGTTCAAAAAGAACGGAGTGATATTGAGAGAAGTGAACACCAACGAAAGCACATCTTCAAAAAGAGGGAAGATAGTGGTTCAAAAAGAACGGAATGATATTGAGAGAAGTGAACACCAACGAAAGCACATCTTCAAAAAGAGGGAAGATAGTGGTTCAAAAATAACGGAGTGATATTGAAAGAAGTGAACACCAACGAAAGCACATCTTCAAAAAGAGTGAAGATAGTGGTTCAAAAAGACGGAGTGATATTGAGAGAAGTGAACACCAACGAATGCACATCTTCAAAAAGAGGGAAGATAGTGGTTCAAAAAGAACGGAGTGATATTGAGAGAAGTGAACACCAACGAAAGCACATCTTCAAAAAGAGGGAAGATAGTGGTTCAAAAAGAACGGAGTGATATTGAGAGAAGTGAACACCAACGAAAGCACATCTTCAAAAAGAGTGAAGATAGTGGTTCAAAAAGAACGGAGTGATATTGAGAGAAGTGAACACCAACGAAAGCACATCTTCAAAAAGAGTGAAGATAGTGGTTCAAAAAGAACGGAGTGATATTGAAAGAAATGAACACCAACGAAAGCACATCTTCAAAAAGAGTGAAGATAGTGGTTCAAAAAGACGGAGTTATATTGAGAGAAGTGAACACCAACGAAAGCACATCTTCAAAAAGAGGGAAGATAGTGGTTCAAAAAGAACGGAGTGATATTGAGAGAAGTGAACACCAACGAAAGCACATTTTCAAAAAGAGGGAAGATAGTGGTTCAAAAAGAACGGAGTGATATTGAGAGAAGTGAACACCAACGAAAGCACATCTTCAAAAAGAGGGAAGATAGTGGTTCAAAAAGAACGGAGTGATATTGAGAGAAGTGAACACCAACGAAAGCACATCTTCAAAAAGAGGGAAGATAGTGGTTCAAAAAGAACGGAGTGATATTGAGAGAAGTGAACACCAACGAATGCACATCTTCAAAAAGAGGGAAGATAGTGGTTCAAAAAGAACGGAGTGATATTGAGAGAAGTGAACACCAACGAAAGCACATCTTCAAAAAGAGGGAAGATAGTGGTTCAAAAAGAACGGAGTGATATTGAGAGAAGTGAACACCAACGAAAGCACATCTTCAAAAAGAGTGAAGATAGTGGTTCAAAAAGAACAGAGTGATATTGAGAGAAGTGAACACCAACGAAAGCACATCTTCAAAAAGAGGGAAGATAGTGGTTCAAAAAGAACGGAGTCATATTGAGAGAAGTGAACACCAACAAAAGCACATCTTCAAAAAGAGTGAAGATAGTGGTTCAAAAAGAACGGAGTGATATTGAGAGAAGTGAACACCAACGAAAGCACATCTTCAAAAAGAGTGAAGATAGTGGTTCAAAAAGACGGAGTTATATTGAGAGAAGTGAACACCAACGAAAGCACATCTTCAAAAAGAGGGAAGATAGTGGTTCAAAAAGAACGGAGTGATATTGAGAGAAGTGAACACCAACGAAAGCACATTTTCAAAAAGAGGGAAGATAGTGGTTCAAAAAGAACGGAGTGATATTGAGAGAAGTGAACACCAACGAAAGCACATCTTCAAAAAGAGGGAAGATAGTGGTTCAAAAAGAACGGAGTGATATTGAGAGAAGTGAACACCAACGAAAGCACATCTTCAAAAAGAGGGAAGATAGTGGTTCAAAAAGAACGGAGTGATATTGAGAGAAGTGAACACCAACGAATGCACATCTTCAAAAAGAGGGAAGATAGTGGTTCAAAAAGAACGGAGTGATATTGAGAGAAGTGAACACCAACGAAAGCACATCTTCAAAAAGAGGGAAGATAGTGGTTCAAAAAGAACGGAGTGATATTGAGAGAAGTGAACACCAACGAAAGCACATCTTCAAAAAGAGGGGAGATAGTGGTTCAAAAAGAACGGAGTGATATTGAGAGAAGTGAACACCAACGAAAGCACATCTTCAAAAAGAGGGAAGATAGTGGTTCAAAAAGAACGGAGTGATATTGAGAGAAGTGAACACCAACGAAAGCACATCTTCAAAAAGAGTGAAGATAGTGGTTCAAAAAGACGGAGTTATATTGAGAGAAGTGAACACCAACGAAAGCACATCTTCAAAAAGAGGGAAGATAGTGGTTCAAAAAGAACGGAGTGATATTGAGAGAAGTGAACACCAACGAAAGCACATTTTCAAAAAGAGGGAAGATAGTGGTTCAAAAAGAACGGAGTGATATTGAGAGAAGTGAACACCAACGAAAGCACATCTTCAAAAAGAGTGAAGATAGTGGTTCAAAAAGAACGGAGTGATATTGAGAGAAGTGAACACCAACGAAAGCACATCTTCAAAAAGAGTGAAGATAGTGGTTCAAAAAGAACGGAGTGATATTGAAAGAAGTGAACACCAACGAAAGCACATCTTTAAAAAGAGTGAAGATAGTGGTTCAAAAAGAACGGAGTGATATTGAGAGAAGTGAACACCAACGAAAGCACATCTTCAAAAAGAGTGAAGATAGTGGTTCAAAAAGAACAGAGTGATATTGAGAGAAGTGAACACCAACGAAAGCACATCTTCAAAAAGAGTGAAGATAGTGGTTCAAAAAGAACGGAGTGATATTGAAAGAAATGAACACCAACGAAAACAAATCTTCAAAAAGAGTGAAGATAGTGGTTCAAAAAGAACGGAGTGATATTGAGAGAAGTGAACACCAACGAAAGCACATCTTCAAAAAGAGTGAAGATAGTGGTTCAAAAAGAACGGAGTGATATTGAAAGAAGTGAACACCAACGAAAGCACATCTTCAAAAAGAGTGAAGATAGTGGTTCAAAAAGAACGGAGTGATATTGAAAGAAGTGAACACCAACGAAAGCACATCTTCAAAAAGAGGGAAGATAGTGGTTCAAAAAGAACGGAGTGATATTGAGAGAAGTGAACACCAACGAAAGCACATCTTCAAAAAGAGGGAAGATAGTGGTTCAAAAAGAACGGAGTGATATTGAGAGAAGTGAACACCAACGAAAGCACATCTTCAAAAAGAGTGAAGATAGTGGTTCAAAAAGAACAGAGTGTTATTGAGAGAAGTGAACACCAACGAAAGCACATCTTCAAAAAGAGGGAAGATAGTGGTTCAAAAAGAACGGAGTCATATTGAGAGAAGTGAACACCAACAAAAGCACATCTTCAAAAAGAGTGAAGATAGTGGTTCAAAAAGAACGGAGTGATATTGAGAGAAGTGAACACCAACGAAAGCACATCTTCAAAAAGAGTGAAGATAGTGGTTCAAAAAGAACGGAGTGATATTGAAAGAAGTGAACACCAACGAAAACAAATCTTCAAAAAGAGTGAAGATAGTGGTTCAAAAAGAACGGAGTGATATTGAGAGAAGTGAACACCAACGAAAGCACATCTTCAAAAAGAGTGAAGATAGTGGTTCAAAAAGAACGGAGTGATATTGAAAGAAGTGAACACCAACGAAAGCACATCTTCAAAAAGAGTGAAGATAGTGGTTCAAAAAGAACGGAGTGATATTGAAAGAAATGAACACCAACGAAAACAAATCTTCAAAAAGAGTGAAGATAGTGGTTCAAAAAGAACGGAGGTATATTGAGAGAAGTGAACACCAACGAAAGCACATCTTCAAAAAGAGTGAAGATAGTGGTTAAAAAAAAAACGGAGTGATATTGAAAGAAGTGAAAACCAACGAAAGCACATCTTCAAAAAGAGTGAAGATAGTGGTTCAAAAAGAACGGAGTGATATTGAGAGAAGTGAACACCAACGAAAGCACATCTTCAAAAAGAGTGAAGATAGTGGTTCAAAAAGAACGGAGTGATATTGAGAAAAGTGAACACCAACGGAAGCACATCTTCAAAAAAAGGGAAGATAGTGGTTCAAAAAGAACGGAGTGATATTGAGAGAAGTGAACACCAACGAAAGCACATCTTCAAAAAGAGGGAAGATAGTGGTTCAAAAAGAACGGAGTGATATTGAGAGAAGTGAACACCAACGAAAGCACATCTTCAAAAAGAGGGAAGATAGTGGTTCAAAAAGAACGGAGTGATATTGAGAGAAGTGAACACCAACGAAAGCACATCTTCAAAAAGAGGGAAGATAGTGGTTCAAAAAGAACGGAGTGATATTGAGAGAAGTGAACACCAACGAAAGCACATCTTCAAAAAGAGGGAAGATAGTGGTTCAAAAAGAACGGAATGATATTGAGAGAAGTGAACACCAACGAAAGCACATCTTCAAAAAGAGGGAAGATAGTGGTTCAAAAATAACGGAGTGATATTGAAAGAAGTGAACACCAACGAAAGCACATCTTCAAAAAGAGTGAAGATAGTGGTTCAAAAAGACGGAGTGATATTGAGAGAAGTGAACACCAACGAATGCACATCTTCAAAAAGAGGGAAGATAGTGGTTCAAAAAGAACGGAGTGATATTGAGAGAAGTGAACACCAACGAAAGCACATCTTCAAAAAGAGGGAAGATAGTGGTTCAAAAAGAACGGAGTGATATTGAGAGAAGTGAACACCAACGAAAGCACATCTTCAAAAAGAGTGAAGATAGTGGTTCAAAAAGAACGGAGTGATATTGAGAGAAGTGAACACCAACGAAAGCACATCTTCAAAAAGAGTGAAGATAGTGGTTCAAAAAGAACGGAGTGATATTGAAAGAAATGAACACCAACGAAAGCACATCTTCAAAAAGAGTGAAGATAGTGGTTCAAAAAGACGGAGTTATATTGAGAGAAGTGAACACCAACGAAAGCACATCTTCAAAAAGAGGGAAGATAGTGGTTCAAAAAGAACGGAGTGATATTGAGAGAAGTGAACACCAACGAAAGCACATTTTCAAAAAGAGGGAAGATAGTGGTTCAAAAAGAACGGAGTGATATTGAGAGAAGTGAACACCAACGAAAGCACATCTTCAAAAAGAGGGAAGATAGTGGTTCAAAAAGAACGGAGTGATATTGAGAGAAGTGAACACCAACGAAAGCACATCTTCAAAAAGAGGGAAGATAGTGGTTCAAAAAGAACGGAGTGATATTGAGAGAAGTGAACACCAACGAATGCACATCTTCAAAAAGAGGGAAGATAGTGGTTCAAAAAGAACGGAGTGATATTGAGAGAAGTGAACACCAACGAAAGCACATCTTCAAAAAGAGGGAAGATAGTGGTTCAAAAAGAACGGAGTGATATTGAGAGAAGTGAACACCAACGAAAGCACATCTTCAAAAAGAGGGAAGATAGTGGTTCAAAAAGAACGGAGTGATATTGAGAGAAGTGAACACCAACGAAAGCACATCTTCAAAAAGAGGGAAGATAGTGGTTCAAAAAGAACGGAGTGATATTGAGAGAAGTGAACACCAACGAAAGCACATCTTCAAAAAGAGTGAAGATAGTGGTTCAAAAAGACGGAGTTATATTGAGAGAAGTGAACACCAACGAAAGCACATCTTCAAAAAGAGGGAAGATAGTGGTTCAAAAAGAACGGAGTGATATTGAGAGAAGTGAACACCAACGAAAGCACATTTTCAAAAAGAGGGAAGATAGTGGTTCAAAAAGAACGGAGTGATATTGAGAGAAGTGAACACCAACGAAAGCACATCTTCAAAAAGAGGGAAGATAGTGGTTCAAAAAGAACGGAGTGATATTGAGAGAAGTGAACACCAACGAAAGCACATCTTCAAAAAGAGTGAAGATAGTGGTTCAAAAACTTACGGAATGATATTGAGAGAAGTGAACACCAACGAAAGCACATCTTCAAAAAGAGTGAAGATAGTGGTTCAAAAAGACGGAGTTATATTGAGAGAAGTGAACACCAACGAAAGCACATCTTCAAAAAGAGGGAAGATAGTGGTTCAAAAAGAACGGAGTGATATTGAGAGAAGTGAACACCAACGAAAGCACATCTTCAAAAAGAGGGAAGATAGTGGTTCAAAAAGAACGGAGTGATATTGAGAGAAGTGAACACCAAGGAAAGCACATCTTCAAAAAGAGGGAAGATAGTGGTTCAAAAAGAACGGAGTGATATTGAGAGAAGTGAACACCAACGAAAGCACATCTTCAAAAAGAGGGAAGATAGTGGTTCAAAAAGAACGGAATGATATTGAGAGAAGTGAACACCAACGAAAGCACATCTTCAAAAAGAGGGAAGATAGTGGTTCAAAAATAACGGAGTGATATTGAGAGAAGTGAACACCAACGAAAGCACATCTTCAAAAAGAGTGAAGATAGTGGTTCAAAAAGACGGAGTGATATTGAGAGAAGTGAACACCAACGAAAGCACATCTTCAAAAAGAGGGAAGATAGTGGTTCAAAAAGAACGGAGTGATATTGAGAGAAGTGAACACCAACGAAAGCACATCTTCAAAAAGAGGGAAGATAGTGGTTCAAAAAGAACGGAGTGATATTGAGAGAAGTGAACACCAACGAAAGCACATCTTCAAAAAGAGTGAAGATAGTGGTTCAAAAATAACGGAGTGATATTGAGAGAAGTGAACACCAACGAAAGCACATCTTCAAAAAGAGTGAAGATAGTGGTTCAAAAAGACGGAGTTATATTGAGAGAAGTGAACACCAACGAAAGCACATCTTCAAAAAGAGGGAAGATAGTGGTTCAAAAAGAACGGAGTGATATTGAGAGAAGTGAACACCAACGAAAGCACATCTTCAAAAAGAGGGAAGATAGTGGTTCAAAAAGAACGGAGTGATATTAAGAGAAGTGAACACCAACGAATGCACATCTTCAAAAAGAGGGAAGATAGTGGTTCAAAAAGAACGGAGTGATATTGAGAGAAGTGAACACCAACGAAAGCACATCTTCAAAAAGAGGGAAGATAGTGGTTCAAAAAGAACGGAGTGATATTGAGAGAAGTGAACACCAACGAAAGCACATCTTCAAAAAGAGGGAAGATAGTGGTTCAAAAAGAACGGAGTGATATTGAGAGAAGTGAACACCAACGAAAGCACATCTTCAAAAAGAGTGAAGATAGTGGTTCAAAAAGAACGGAGTGATATTGAGAGAAGTGAACACCAACGAAAGCTCATCTTCAAAAAGAGTGAAGATAGTGGTTCAAAAAGACGGAGTTATATTGAGAGAAGTGAACACCAACGAAAGCACATCTTCAAAAAGAGGGAAGATAGTGGTTCAAAAAGAACGGAGTGATATTGAGAGAAGTGAACACCAACGAAAGCACATTTTCAAAAAGAGGGAAGATAGTGGTTCAAAAAGAACAGAGTGATATTGAGAGAAGTGAACACCAACGAAAGCACATCTTCAAAAAGAGGGAAGATAGTGGTTCAAAAAGAACGGAGTGATATTGAGAGAAGTGAACTCCAACGAAAGCACATCTTCAAAAAGAGGGAAGATAGTGGTTCAAAAAGAACGGAGTGATATTGAGAGAAGTTAACACCAACGAAAGCACATCTTCAAAAAGAGTGAAGATAGTGGTTCAAAAAGACGGAGTTATATTGAGAGAAGTGAACACCAACGAAAGCACATCTTCAAAAAGAGGGAAGATAGTGGTTCAAAAAGAACGGAGTGATATTGAGAGAAGTGAACACCAACGAAAGCACATCTTCAAAAAGAGGGAAGATAGTGGTTCAAAAAGAACGGAGTGATATTAAGAGAAGTGAACACCAACGAATGCACATCTTCAAAAAGAGGGAAGATAGTGGTTCAAAAAGAACGGAGTGATATTGAGAGAAGTGAACACCAACGAAAGCACATCTTCAAAAAGAGGGAAGATAGTGGTTCAAAAAGAACGGAGTGATATTGAGAGAAGTGAACACCAACGAAAGCACATCTTCAAAAAGAGGGAAGATAGTGGTTCAAAAAGAACGGAGTGATATTGAGAGAAGTGAACACCAACGAAAGCACATCTTCAAAAAGAGTGAAGATAGTGGTTCAAAAAGAACGGAGTGATATTGAGAGAAGTGAACACCAACGAAAGCACATCTTCAAAAAGAGTGAAGATAGTGGTTCAAAAAGACGGAGTTATATTGAGAGAAGTGAACACCAACGAAAGCACATCTTCAAAAAGAGGGAAGATAGTGGTTCAAAAAGAACGGAGTGATATTGAGAGAAGTGAACACCAACGAAAGCACATTTTCAAAAAGAGGGAAGATAGTGGTTCAAAAAGAACGGAGTGATATTGAGAGAAGTGAACACCAACGAAAGCACATCTTCAAAAAGAGTGAAGATAGTGGTTCAAAAAGAACGGAGTGATATTGAGAGAAGTGAACACCAACGAAAGCACATCTTCAAAAAGAGGGAAGATAGTGGTTCAAAAAGAACGGAGTGATATTGAGAGAAGTGAACACCAACGAATGCACATCTTCAAAAAGAGGGAAGATAGTGGTTCAAAAAGAACGGAGTGATATTGAGAGAAGTGAACACCAACGAAAGCACATCTTCAAAAAGAGGGAAGATAGTGGTTCAAAAAGAACGGAGTGATATTGAGAGAAGTGAACACCAACGAAAGCACATCTTCAAAAAGAGGGAAGATAGTGGTTCAAAAAGAACGGAGTGATATTGAGAGAAGTGAACACCAACGAAAGCACATCTTCAAAAAGAGGGAAGATAGTGGTTCAAAAAGAACGGAGTGATATTGAGAGAAGTGAACACCAACGAAAGCACATCTTCAAAAAGAGTGAAGATAGTGGTTCAAAAAGACGGAGTTATATTGAGAGAAGTGAACACCAACGAAAGCACATCTTCAAAAAGAGGGAAGATAGTGGTTCAAAAAGAACGGAGTGATATTGAGAGAAGTTAACACCAACGAAAGCACATTTTCAAAAAGAGGGAAGATAGTGGTTCAAAAAGAACGGAGTGATATTGAGAGAAGTGAACACCAACGAAAGCACATCTTCAAAAAGAGGGAAGATAGTGGTTCAAAAAGAACGGAGTGATATTGAGAGAAGTGAACACCAACGAAAGCACATCTTCAAAAAGAGTGAAGATAGTGGTTCAAAAACTTACGGAATGATATTGAGAGAAGTGAACACCAACGAAAGCACATCTTCAAAAAGAGTGAAGATAGTGGTTCAAAAAGACGGAGTTATATTGAGAGAAGTGAACACCAACGAAAGCACATCTTCAAAAAGACGGAAGATAGTGGTTCAAAAAGAACGGAGTGATATTGAGAGAAGTGAACACCAACGAAAGCACATTTTCAAAAAGAGGAAAGATAGTGGTTCAAAAAGAACGGAGTGATATTGAGAGAAGTGAAGACCAACGAAAGCACATCTTCAAAAAGAGTGAAGATAGTGGTTCAAAAAGAACGGAGTGATATTGAGAGAAGTGAACACCAACGAAAGCACATCTTCAAAAAGAGTGAAGATAGTGGTTCAAAAAGAACGGAGTGATATTGAGAGAATTGAACACCAACGAAAGCACATCTTCAAAAAGAGTGAAGATAGTGGTTCAAAAAGAACGGAGTGATATTGAGAGAAGTGAACACCAACGAAAGCACATCTTCAAAAAGAGTGAAGATAGTGGTTCAAAAAGAACGGAGTGATATTGAGAGAAGTGAACACCAACGAAAGCACATCTTCAAAAAGAGTGAAGATAGTGGTTCAAAAAGAACGGAGTGATATTGAAAGAAGTGAACACCAACGAAAGCACATCTTTAAAAAGAGTGAAGATAGTGGTTCAAAAAGAACGGAGTGATATTGAGAGAAGTGAACACCAACGAAAGCACATCTTCAAAAAGAGTGAAGATAGTGGTTCAAAAAGAACAGAGTGATATTGAGAGAAGTGAACACCAACGAAAGCACATCTTCAAAAAGAGTGAAGATAGTGGTTCAAAAAGAACGGAGTGATATTGAAAGAAATGAACACCAACGAAAACAAATCTTCAAAAAGAGTGAAGATAGTGGTTCAAAAAGAACGGAGTGATATTGAGAGAAGTGAACACCAACGAAAGCACATCTTCAAAAAGAGTGAAGATAGTGGTTCAAAAAGAACGGAGTGATATTGAAAGAAGTGAACACCAACGAAAGCACATCTTCAAAAAGAGTGAAGATAGTGGTTCAAAAAGAACGGAGTGATATTGAAAGAAGTGAACACCAACGAAAGCACATCTTCAAAAAGAGGGAAGATAGTGGTTCAAAAAGAACGGAGTGATATTGAGAGAAGTGAACACCAACGAAAGCACATCTTCAAAAAGAGGGAAGATAGTGGTTCAAAAAGAACGGAGTGATATTGAGAGAAGTGAACACCAACGAAAGCACATCTTCAAAAAGAGTGAAGATAGTGGTTCAAAAAGAACGGAGTGATATTGAGAGAAGTGAACACCAACGAAAGCACATCTTCAAAAAGAGGGAAGATAGTGGTTCAAAAAGAACGGAGTGATATTGAGAGAAGTGAACACCAACAAAAGCACATCTTCAAAAAGAGTGAAGATAGTGGTTCAAAAAGAACGGAGTGATATTGAGAGAAGTGAACACCAACGAAAGCACATCTTCAAAAAGAGTGAAGATAGTGGTTCAAAAAGAACGGAGTGATATTGAAAGAAGTGAACACCAACGAAAACAAATCTTCAAAAAGAGTGAAGATAGTGGTTCAAAAAGAACGGAGTGATATTGAGAGAAGTGAACACCAACGAAAGCACATCTTCAAAAAGAGTGAAGATAGTGGTTCAAAAAGAACGGAGTGATATTGAAAGAAGTGAACACCAACGAAAGCACATCTTCAAAAAGAGTGAAGATAGTGGTTCAAAAAGAACGGAGTGATATTGAAAGAAATGAACACCAACGAAAACAAATCTTCAAAAAGAGTGAAGATAGTGGTTCAAAAAGAACGGAGGTATATTGAGAGAAGTGAACACCAACGAAAGCACATCTTCAAAAAGAGTGAAGATAGTGGTTCAAAAAAAAACGGAGTGATATTGAAAGAAGTGAAAACCAACGAAAGCACATCTTCAAAAAGAGTGAAGATAGTGGTTCAAAAAGAACGGAGTGATATTGAGAGAAGTGAACACCAACGAAAGCACATCTTCAAAAAGAGTGAAGATAGTGGTTCAAAAAGAACGGAGTGATATTGAGAAAAGTGAACACCAACGGAAGCACATCTTCAAAAAAAGGGAAGATAGTGGTTCAAAAAGAACGGAGTGATATTGAGAGAAGTGAACACCAACGAAAGCACATCTTCAAAAAGAGGGAAGATAGTGGTTCAAAAAGAACGGAGTGATATTGAGAGAAGTGAACACCAACGAAAGCACATCTTCAAAAAGAGGGAAGATAGTGGTTCAAAAAGAACGGAGTGATATTGAGAGAAGTGAACACCAAGGAAAGCACATCTTCAAAAAGAGGGAAGATAGTGGTTCAAAAAGAACGGAGTGATATTGAGAGAAGTGAACACCAACGAAAGCACATCTTCAAAAAGAGGGAAGATAGTGGTTCAAAAAGAACGGAATGATATTGAGAGAAGTGAACACCAACGAAAGCACATCTTCAAAAAGAGGGAAGATAGTGGTTCAAAAATAACGGAGTGATATTGAGAGAAGTGAACACCAACGAAAGCACATCTTCAAAAAGAGTGAAGATAGTGGTTCAAAAAGACGGAGTGATATTGAGAGAAGTGAACACCAACGAATGCACATCTTCAAAAAGAGGGAAGATAGTGGTTCAAAAAGAACGGAGTGATATTGAGAGAAGTGAACACCAACGAAAGCACATCTTCAAAAAGAGGGAAGATAGTGGTTCAAAAAGAACGGAGTGATATTGAGAGAAGTGAACACCAACGAAAGCACATCTTCAAAAAGAGTGAAGATAGTGGTTCAAAAAGAACGGAGTGATATTGAGAGAAGTGAACACCAACGAAAGCACATCTTCAAAAAGAGTGAAGATAGTGGTTCAAAAAGAACGGAGTGATATTGAAAGAAATGAACACCAACGAAAGCACATCTTCAAAAAGAGTGAAGATAGTGGTTCAAAAAGACGGAGTTATATTGAGAGAAGTGAACACCAACGAAAGCACATCTTCAAAAAGAGGGAAGATAGTGGTTCAAAAAGAACGGAGTGATATTGAGAGAAGTGAACACCAACGAAAGCACATTTTCAAAAAGAGGGAAGATAGTGGTTCAAAAAGAACGGAGTGATATTGAGAGAAGTGAACACCAACGAAAGCACATCTTCAAAAAGAGGGAAGATAGTGGTTCAAAAAGAACGGAGTGATATTGAGAGAAGTGAACACCAACGAAAGCACATCTTCAAAAAGAGGGAAGATAGTGGTTCAAAAAGAACGGAGTGATATTGAGAGAAGTGAACACCAACGAATGCACATCTTCAAAAAGAGGGAAGATAGTGGTTCAAAAAGAAAGGAGTGATATTGAGAGAAGTGAACACCAACGAAAGCACATCTTCAAAAAGAGGGAAGATAGTGGTTCAAAAAGAACGGAGTGATATTGAGAGAAGTGAACACCAACGAAAGCACATCTTCAAAAAGAGGGAAGATAGTGGTTCAAAAAGAACGGAGTGATATTGAGAGAAGTGAACACCAACGAAAGCACATCTTCAAAAAGAGGGAAGATAGTGGTTCAAAAAGAACGGAGTGATATTGAGAGAAGTGAACACCAACGAAAGCACATCTTCAAAAAGAGTGAAGATAGTGGTTCAAAAAGACGGAGTTATATTGAGAGAAGTGAACACCAACGAAAGCACATCTTCAAAAAGAGGGAAGATAGTGGTTCAAAAAGAACGGAGTGATATTGAGAGAAGTGAACACCAACGAAAGCACATTTTCAAAAAGAGGGAAGATAGTGGTTCAAAAAGAACGGAGTGATATTGAGAGAAGTGAACACCAACGAAAGCACATCTTCAAAAAGAGGGAAGATAGTGGTTCAAAAAGAACGGAGTGATATTGAGAGAAGTGAACACCAACGAAAGCACATCTTCAAAAAGAGTGAAGATAGTGGTTCAAAAACTTACGGAATGATATTGAGAGAAGTGAACACCAACGAAAGCACATCTTCAAAAAGAGTGAAGATAGTGGTTCAAAAAGACGGAGTTATATTGAGAGAAGTGAACACCAACGAAAGCACATCTTCAAAAAGAGGGAAGATAGTGGTTCAAAAAGAACGGAGTGATATTGAGAGAAGTGAACACCAACGAAAGCACATTTTCAAAAAGAGGAAAGATAGTGGTTCAAAAAGAACGGAGTGATATTGAGAGAAGTGAAGACCAACGAAAGCACATCTTCAAAAAGAGTGAAGATAGTGGTTCAAAAAGAACGGAGTGATATTGAGAGAAGTGAACACCAACGAAAGCACATCTTCAAAAAGAGTGAAGATAGTGGTTCAAAAAGAACGGAGTGATATTGAGAGAATTGAACACCAACGAAAGCACATCTTCAAAAAGAGTGAAGATAGTGGTTCAAAAAGAACGGAGTGATATTGAGAGAAGTGAACACCAACGAAAGCACATCTTCAAAAAGAGTGAAGATAGTGGTTCAAAAAGAACGGAGTGATATTGAGAGAAGTGAACACCAACGAAAGCACATCTTCAAAAAGAGTGAAGATAGTGGTTCAAAAAGAACGGAGTGATATTGAAAGAAGTGAACACCAACGAAAGCACATCTTTAAAAAGAGTGAAGATAGTGGTTCAAAAAGAACGGAGTGATATTGAGAGAAGTGAACACCAACGAAAGCACATCTTCAAAAAGAGTGAAGATAGTGGTTCAAAAAGAACAGAGTGATATTGAGAGAAGTGAACACCAACGAAAGCACATCTTCAAAAAGAATGAAGATAGTGGTTCAAAAAGAACGGAGTGATATTGAAAGAAATGAACACCAACGAAAACAAATCTTCAAAAAGAGTGAAGATAGTGGTTCAAAAAGAACGGAGTGATATTGAGAGAAGTGAACACCAACGAAAGCACATCTTCAAAAAGAGTGAAGATAGTGGTTCAAAAAGAACGGAGTGATATTGAAAGAAGTGAACACCAACGAAAGCACATCTTCAAAAAGAGTGAAGATAGTGGTTCAAAAAGAACGGAGTGATATTGAAAGAAGTGAACACCAACGAAAGCACATCTTCAAAAAGAGGGAAGATAGTGGTTCAAAAAGAACGGAGTGATATTGAGAGAAGTGAACACCAACGAAAGCACATCTTCAAAAAGAGGGAAGATAGTGGTTCAAAAAGAACGGAGTGATATTGAGAGAAGTGAACACCAACGAAAGCACATCTTCAAAAAGAGTGAAGATAGTGGTTCAAAAAGAACGGAGTGATATTGAGAGAAGTGAACACCAACGAAAGCACATCTTCAAAAAGAGGGAAGATAGTGGTTCAAAAAGAACGGAGTGATATTGAGAGAAGTGAACACCAACAAAAGCACATCTTCAAAAAGAGTGAAGATAGTGGTTCAAAAAGAACGGAGTGATATTGAGAGAAGTGAACACCAACGAAAGCACATCTTCAAAAAGAGTGAAGATAGTGGTTCAAAAAGAACGGAGTGATATTGAAAGAAGTGAACACCAACGAAAACAAATCTTCAAAAAGAGTGAAGATAGTGGTTCAAAAAGAACGGAGTGATATTGAGAGAAGTGAACACCAACGAAAGCACATCTTCAAAAAGAGTGAAGATAGTGGTTCAAAAAGAACGGAGTGATATTGAAAGAAGTGAACACCAACGAAAGCACATCTTCAAAAAGAGTGAAGATAGTGGTTCAAAAAGAACGGAGTGATATTGAAAGAAATGAACACCAACGAAAACAAATCTTCAAAAAGAGTGAAGATAGTGGTTCAAAAAGAACGGAGGTATATTGAGAGAAGTGAACACCAACGAAAGCACATCTTCAAAAAGAGTGAAGATAGTGGTTCAAAAAAAAACGGAGTGATATTGAAAGAAGTGAAAACCAACGAAAGCACATCTTCAAAAAGAGTGAAGATAGTGGTTCAAAAAGAACGGAGTGATATTGAGAGAAGTGAACACCAACGAAAGCACATCTTCAAAAAGAGTGAAGATAGTGGTTCAAAAAGAACGGAGTGATATTGAGAAAAGTGAACACCAACGGAAGCACATCTTCAAAAAAAGGGAAGATAGTGGTTCAAAAAGAACGGAGTGATATTGAGAGAAGTGAACACCAACGAAAGCACATCTTCAAAAAGAGGGAAGATAGTGGTTCAAAAAGAACGGAGTGATATTGAGAGAAGTGAACACCAACGAAAGCACATCTTCAAAAAGAGGGAAGATAGTGGTTCAAAAAGAACGGAGTGATATTGAGAGAAGTGAACACCAAGGAAAGCACATCTTCAAAAAGAGGGAAGATAGTGGTTCAAAAAGAACGGAGTGATATTGAGAGAAGTGAACACCAACGAAAGCACATCTTCAAAAAGAGGGAAGATAGTGGTTCAAAAAGAACGGAATGATATTGAGAGAAGTGAACACCAACGAAAGCACATCTTCAAAAAGAGGGAAGATAGTGGTTCAAAAATAACGGAGTGATATTGAGAGAAGTGAACACCAACGAAAGCACATCTTCAAAAAGAGTGAAGATAGTGGTTCAAAAAGACGGAGTGATATTGAGAGAAGTGAACACCAACGAAAGCACATCTTCAAAAAGAGGGAAGATAGTGGTTCAAAAAGAACGGAATGATATTGAGAGAAGTGAACACCAACGAAAGCACATCTTCAAAAAGAGGGAAGATAGTGGTTCAAAAAGAACGGAGTGATATTGAGAGAAGTGAACACCAACGAAAGCACATCTTCAAAAAGAGGGAAGATAGTGGTTCAAAAAGAACGGAGTGATATTGAGAGAAGTGAACACCAACGAAAGCACATCTTCAAAAAGAGTGAAGATAGTGGTTCAAAAATAACGGAGTGATATTGAGAGAAGTGAACACCAACGAAAGCACATCTTCAAAAAGAGTGAAGATAGTGGTTCAAAAAGACGGAGTTATATTGAGAGAAGTGAACACCAACGAAAGCACATCTTCAAAAAGAGGGAAGATAGTGGTTCAAAAAGAACGGAGTGATATTGAGAGAAGTGAACACCAACAAAAGCACATCTTCAAAAAGAGGGAAGATAGTGGTTCAAAAAGAACGGAGTGATATTGAGAGAAGTGAACACCAACGAATGCACATCTTCAAAAAGAGGGAAGATAGTGGTTCAAAAAGAACGGAGTGATATTGAGAAAAGTGAACACCAACGAAAGCACATCTTCAAAAAGAGGGAAGATAGTGGTTCAAAAAGAACGGAGTGATATTGAGAGAAGTGAACACCAACGAAAGCACATCTTCAAAAAGAGGGAAGATAGTGGTTCAAAAAGAACGGAGTGATATTGAGAGAAGTGAACACCAACGAAAGCACATCTTCAAAAAGAGTGAAGATAGTGGTTCAAAAAGAACGGAGTGATATTGAGAGAAGTGAACACCAACGAAAGCACATCTTCAAAAAGAGTGAAGATAGTGGTTCAAAAAGACGGAGTTATATTGAGAGAAGTGAACACCAACGAAAGCACATCTTCAAAAAGAGGGAAGATAGTGGTTCAAAAAGAACGGAGTGATATTGAGAGAAGTGAACACCAACGAAATCACATTTTCAAAAAGAGGGAAGATAGTGGTTCAAAAAGAACGGAGTGATATTGAGAGAAGTGAACACCAACGAAAGCACATCTTCAAAAAGAGGGAAGATAGTGGTTCAAAAAGAACGGAGTGATATTGAGAGAAGTGAACACCAACGAAAGCACATCTTCAAAAAGAGGGAAGATAGTGGTTCAAAAAGAACGGAGTGATATTGAGAGAAGTGAACACCAACGAATGCACATCTTCAAAAAGAGGGAAGATAGTGGTTCAAAAAGAACGGAGTGATATTGAGAGAAGTGAACACCAACGAAAGCACATCTTCAAAAAGAGGGAAGATAGTGGTTCAAAAAGAACGGAGTGATATTGAGAGAAGTGAACACCAACGAAAGCACATCTTCAAAAAGAGGGAAGATAGTGGTTCAAAAAGAACGGAGTGATATTGAGAGAAGTGAACACCAACGAAAGCACATCTTCAAAAAGAGGGAAGATAGTGGTTCAAAAAGAACGGAGTGATATTGAGAGAAGTGAACACCAACGAAAGCACATCTTCAAAAAGAGTGAAGATAGTGGTTCAAAAAGACGGAGTTATATTGAGAGAAGTGAACACCAACGAAAGCACATCTTCAAAAAGAGGGAAGATAGTGGTTCAAAAAGAACGGAGTGATATTGAGAGAAGTGAACACCAACGAAAGCACATTTTCAAAAAGAGGGAAGATAGTGGTTCAAAAAGAACGGAGTGATATTAAGAGAAGTGAACACCAACGAAAGCACATCTTCAAAAAGAGGGAAGATAGTGGTTCAAAAAGAACGGAGTGATATTGAGAGAAGTGAACACCAACGAAAGCACATCTTCAAAAAGAGTGAAGATAGTGGTTCAAAAATAACGGAGTGATATTGAGAGAAGTGAACACCAACGAAAGCACATCTTCAAAAAGAGGGAAGATAGTGGTTCAAAAAGAACGGAGTGATATTGAGAGAAGTGAACACCAACGAAAGCACATTTTCAAAAAGAGGGAAGATAGTGGTTCAAAAAGAACGGAGTGATATTGAGAGAAGTGAACACCAACGAAAGCACATCTTCAAAAAGAGGGAAGATAGTGGTTCAAAAAGAACGGAATGATATTGAGAGAAGTGAACACCAACGAAAGCACATCTTCAAAAAGAGGGAAGATAGTGGTTCAAAAAGAACGGAGTGATATTGAGAGAAGTGAACACCAACGAAAGCACATCTTCAAAAAGAGGGAAGATAGTGGTTCAAAAAGAACGGAGTGATATTGAGAGAAGTGAACACCAACGAAAGCACATCTTCAAAAAGAGTGAAGATAGTGGTTCAAAAATAACGGAGTGATATTGAGAGAAGTGAACACCAACGAATGCAGATCTTCAAAAAGAGTGAAGATAGTGGTTCAAAAAGACGGAGTTATATTGAGAGAAGTGAACACCAACGAAAGCACATTTTCAAAAAGAGGGAAGATAGTGGTTCAAAAAGAACGGAGTGATATTGAGAGAAGTGAACACCAACGAAAGCACATTTTCAAAAAGAGGGAAGATAGTGGTTCAAAAAGAACGGAGTGATATTGAGAGAAGTGAACACCAACGAATGCACATCTTCAAAAAGAGGGAAGATAGTGGTTCAAAAAGAACGGAGTGATATTGAGAGAAGTGAACACCAACGAAAGCACATCTTCAAAAAGAGGGAAGATAGTGGTTCAAAAAGAACGGAGTGATATTGAGAGAAGTGAACACCAACGAAAGCACATCTTCAAAAAGAGGGAAGATAGTGGTTCAAAAAGAACGGAGTGATATTGAGAGAAGTGAACACCAACGAAAGCACATCTTCAAAAAGAGGGAAGATAGTGGTTCAAAAAGAACGGAGTGATATTGAGAGAAGTGAACACCAACGAAAGCACATCTTCAAAAAGAGTGAAGATAGTGGTTCAAAAACACGGAGTTATATTGAGAGAAGTGAACACCAACGAAAGCACATCTTCAAAAAGAGGGAAGATAGTGGTTCAAAAAGAACGGAGTGATATTGAGAGAAGTGAACACCAACGAAAGCACATTTTCAAAAAGAGGGAAGATAGTGGTTCAAAAAGAACGGAGTGATATTGAGAGAAGTGAACACCAACGAATGCACATCTTCAAAAAGAGGGAAGATAGTGGTTCAAAAAGAACGGAGTGATATTGAGAGAAGTGAACACCAACGAAAGCACATCTTCAAAAAGAGGGAAGATAGTGGTTCAAAAAGAACGGAGTGATATTGAGAGAAGTGAACACCAACGAAAGCACATCTTCAAAAAGAGGGAAGATAGTGGTTCAAAAAGAACGGAGTGATATTGAGAGAAGTGAACACCAACGAAAGCACATCTTCAAAAAGAGGGAAGATAGTGGTTCAAAAAGACGGAGTTATATTGAGAGAAGTGAACACCAACGAAAGCACATCTTCAAAAAGAGGGAAGATAGTGGTTCAAAAAGAACGGAGTGATATTGAGAGAAGTGAACACCAACGAAAGCACATCTTCAAAAAGAGGGAAGATAGTGGTTCAAAAAGAACGGAGTGATATTGAGAGAAGTGAACACCAACGAAAGCACATCTTCAAAAAGAGGGAAGATAGTGGTTCAAAAAGAACGGAGTGATATTGAGAGAAGTGAACACCAACGAAAGCACATCTTCAAAAAGAGTGAAGATAGTGGTTCAAAAAGAACGGAGTGATATTGAGAGAAGTGAACACCAACGAAAGCACATCTTCAAAAAGAGTGAAGATAGTGGTTCAAAAAGACGGAGTTATATTGAGAGAAGTGAACACCAACGAAAGCACATCTTCAAAAAGAGGGAAGATAGTGGTTCAAAAAGAACGGAGTGATATTGAGAGAAGTGAACACCAACGAAATCACATTTTCAAAAAGAGGGAAGATAGTGGTTCAAAAAGAACGGAGTGATATTGAGAGAAGTGAACACCAACGAAAGCACATCTTCAAAAAGAGGGAAGATAGTGGTTCAAAAAGAACGGAGTGATATTGAGAGAAGTGAACACCAACGAAAGCACATCTTCAAAAAGAGGGAAGATAGTGGTTCAAAAAGAACGGAGTGATATTGAGAGAAGTGAACACCAACGAATGCACATCTTCAAAAAGAGGGAAGATAGTGGTTCAAAAAGAACGGAGTGATATTGAGAGAAGTGAACACCAACGAAAGCACATCTTCAAAAAGAGGGAAGATAGTGGTTCAAAAAGAACGGAGTGATATTGAGAGAAGTGAACACCAACGAAAGCACATCTTCAAAAAGAGGGAAGATAGTGGTTCAAAAAGAACGGAGTGATATTGAGAGAAGTGAACACCAACGAAAGCACATCTTCAAAAAGAGGGAAGATAGTGGTTCAAAAAGAACGGAGTGATATTGAGAGAAGTGAACACCAACGAAAGCACATCTTCAAAAAGAGTGAAGATAGTGGTTCAAAAAGACGGAGTTATATTGAGAGAAGTGAACACCAACGAAAGCACATCTTCAAAAAGAGGGAAGATAGTGGTTCAAAAAGAACGGAGTGATATTGAGAGAAGTGAACACCAACGAAAGCACATTTTCAAAAAGAGGGAAGATAGTGGTTCAAAAAGAACGGAGTGATATTAAGAGAAGTGAACACCAACGAAAGCACATCTTCAAAAAGAGGGAAGATAGTGGTTCAAAAAGAACGGAGTGATATTGAGAGAAGTGAACACCAACGAAAGCACATCTTCAAAAAGAGTGAAGATAGTGGTTCAAAAATAACGGAGTGATATTGAGAGAAGTGAACACCAACGAAAGCACATCTTCAAAAAGAGGGAAGATAGTGGTTCAAAAAGAACGGAGTGATATTGAGAGAAGTGAACACCAACGAAAGCACATTTTCAAAAAGAGGGAAGATAGTGGTTCAAAAAGAACGGAGTGATATTGAGAGAAGTGAACACCAACGAAAGCACATCTTCAAAAAGAGGGAAGATAGTGGTTCAAAAAGAACGGAATGATATTGAGAGAAGTGAACACCAACGAAAGCACATCTTCAAAAAGAGGGAAGATAGTGGTTCAAAAAGAACGGAGTGATATTGAGAGAAGTGAACACCAACGAAAGCACATCTTCAAAAAGAGGGAAGATAGTGGTTCAAAAAGAACGGAGTGATATTGAGAGAAGTGAACACCAACGAAAGCACATCTTCAAAAAGAGTGAAGATAGTGGTTCAAAAATAACGGAGTGATATTGAGAGAAGTGAACACCAACGAAAGCAGATCTTCAAAAAGAGTGAAGATAGTGGTTCAAAAAGACGGAGTTATATTGAGAGAAGTGAACACCAACGAAAGCACATCTTCAAAAATAGGGAAGATAGTGGTTCAAAAAGAACGGAGTGATATTGAGAGAAGTGAACACCAACGAAAGCACATTTTCAAAAAGAGGGAAGATAGTGGTTCAAAAAGAACGGAGTGATATTGAGAGAAGTGAACACCAACGAATGCACATCTTCAAAAAGAGGGAAGATAGTGGTTCAAAAAGAACGGAGTGATATTGAGAGAAGTGAACACCAACGAAAGCACATCTTCAAAAAGAGGGAAGATAGTGGTTCAAAAAGAACGGAGTGATATTGAGAGAAGTGAACACCAACAAAAGCACATCTTCAAAAAGAGGGAAGATAGTGGTTCAAAAAGAACGGAGTGATATTGAGAGAAGTGAACACCAACGAAAGCACATCTTCAAAAAGAGGGAAGATAGTGGTTCAAAAAGAACGGAGTGATATTGAGAGAAGTGAACACCAACGAAAGCACATCTTCAAAAAGAGTGAAGATAGTGGTTCAAAAACACGGAGTTATATTGAGAGAAGTGAACACCAACGAAAGCACATCTTCAAAAAGAGGGAAGATAGTGGTTCAAAAAGAACGGAGTGATATTGAGAGAAGTGAACACCAACGAAAGCACATTTTCAAAAAGAGGGAAGATAGTGGTTCAAAAAGAACGGAGTGATATTGAGAGAAGTGAACACCAACGAATGCACATCTTCAAAAAGAGGGAAGATAGTGGTTCAAAAAGAACGGAGTGATATTGAGAGAAGTGAACACCAACGAAAGCACATCTTCAAAAAGAGGGAAGATAGTGGTTCAAAAAGAACGGAGTGATATTGAGAGAAGTGAACACCAACGAAAGCACATCTTCAAAAAGAGGGAAGATAGTGGTTCAAAAAGAACGGAGTGATATTGAGAGAAGTGAACACCAACGAAAGCACATCTTCAAAAAGAGGGAAGATAGTGGTTCAAAAAGACGGAGTTATATTGAGAGAAGTGAACACCAACGAAAGCACATCTTCAAAAAGAGGGAAGATAGTGGTTCAAAAAGAACGGAGTGATATTGAGAGAAGTGAACACCAACGAAAGCACATCTTCAAAAAGAGTGAAGATAGTGGTTCAAAAATAACGGAGTGATATTGAGAGAAGTGAACACCAACGAAAGCAGATCTTCAAAAAGAGTGAAGATAGTGGTTCAAAAAGACGGAGTTATATTGAGAGAAGTGAACACCAACGAAAGCACATCTTCAAAAAGAGGGAAGATAGTGGTTCAAAAAGAACGGAGTGATATTGAGAGAAGTGAACACCAACGAAAGCACATTTTCAAAAAGAGGGAAGATAGTGGTTCAAAAAGAACGGAGTGATATTGAGAGAAGTGAACACCAACGAATGCACATCTTCAAAAAGAGGGAAGATAGTGGTTCAAAAAGAACGGAGTGATATTGAGAGAAGTGAACACCAACGAAAGCACATCTTCAAAAAGAGGGAAGATAGTGGTTCAAAAAGAACGGAGTGATATTGAGAGAAGTGAACACCAACGAAAGCACATCTTCAAAAAGAGGGAAGATAGTGGTTCAAAAAGAACGGAGTGATATTGAGAGAAGTGAACACCAACGAAAGCACATCTTCAAAAAGAGGGAAGATAGTGGTTCAAAAAGAACGGAGTGATATTGAGAGAAGTGAACACCAACGAAAGCACATCTTCAAAAAGAGTGAAGATAGTGGTTCAAAAACACGGAGTTATATTGAGAGAAGTGAACACCAACGAAAGCACATCTTCAAAAAGAGGGAAGATAGTGGTTCAAAAAGAACGGAGTGATATTGAGAGAAGTGAACACCAACGAAAGCACATTTTCAAAAAGAGGGAAGATAGTGGTTCAAAAAGAACGGAGTGATATTGAGAGAAGTGAACACCAACGAATGCACATCTTCAAAAAGAGGGAAGATAGTGGTTCAAAAAGAACGGAGTGATATTGAGAGAAGTGAACACCAACGAAAGCACATCTTCAAAAAGAGGGAAGATAGTGGTTCAAAAAGAACGGAGTGATATTGAGAGAAGTGAACACCAACGAAAGCACATCTTCAAAAAGAGGGAAGATAGTGGTTCAAAAAGAACGGAGTGATATTGAGAGAAGTGAACACCAACGAAAGCACATCTTCAAAAAGAGGGAAGATAGTGGTTCAAAAAGACGGAGTTATATTGAGAGAAGTGAACACCAACGAAAGCACATCTTCAAAAAGAGGGAAGATAGTGGTTCAAAAAGAACGGAGTGATATTGAGAGAAGTGAACACCAACGAAAGCACATCTTCAAAAAGAGGGAAGATAGTGGTTCAAAAAGAACGGAGTGATATTGAGAGAAGTGAACACCAACGAAAGCACATCTTCAAAAAGAGGGAAGATAGTGGTTCAAAAAGACGGAGTTATATTGAGAGAAGTGAACACCAACGAAAGCACATCTTCAAAAAGAGGGAAGATAGTGGTTCAAAAAGAACGGAGTGATATTGAGAGAAGTGAACACCAACGAAAGCACATCTTCAAAAAGAGGGAAGATAGTGGTTCAAAAAGACGGAGTTATATTGAGAGAAGTGAACACCAACGAAAGCACATCTTCAAAAAGAGGGAAGATAGTGGTTCAAAAAGAACGGAGTGATATTGAGAGAAGTGAACACCAACGAAAGCACATTTTCAAAAAGAGGGAAGATAGTGGTTCAAAAAGAACGGAGTGATATTGAGAGAAGTGAACACCAACGAATGCACATCTTCAAAAAGAGGGAAGATAGTGGTTCAAAAAGAACGGAGTGATATTGAGAGAAGTGAACACCAACGAAAGCACATCTTCAAAAAGAGGGAAGATAGTGGTTCAAAAAGAACGGAGTGATATTGAGAGAAGTGAACACCAACGAAAGCACATTTTCAAAAAGAGGGAAGATAGTGGTTCAAAAAGAACGGAGTGATATTGAGAGAAGTGAACACCAACGAAAGCACATCTTCAAAAAGAGGGAAGATAGTGGTTCAAAAAGAACGGAGTGATATTGAGAGAAGTGAACACCAACGAAAGCACATCTTCAAAAAGAGTGAAGATAGTGGTTCAAAAAGACGGAGTTATATTGAGAGAAGTGAACACCAACGAAAGCACATCTTCAAAAAGAGGGAAGATAGTGGTTCAAAAAGAACGGAGTGATATTGAGAGAGGGGATAATGTTTCGAGGGTTCATCAAAAAACGCGAGTGAATTTACTCTCGGTCTGCTGCTCCAATATTTGGGGACTTAAACTGAAAAAATATTTTATGTAATTTGTACAGTAATTTACTGGCAGCTAAGCAGCCACAAACTTATTGTCTTTTTACAGTTACATTGCATTCTACTGCATTTTTATACAGTATATTATTATAGAAATTAGAGTAAACACTATAAAATAGTGACATCCATGTTACTGTCCTTTTCAATCCAGTATGTTACTGTAAATAGTATATAAGCACACTCTATTTAACCAGTAACATATGTATCTGTTACTGTAATTTCTATGTAATATGTTACTGTAATTTATAAGCTAATGTACTGTATTACAAGTACAATAGTATATATAGTTGCCTTAAAAATACAGTAAATTACTGGTTGCTAACTGCCAGTCCTTTTCGATACAGTATGTTACTGTAAACATTATATAAACACACTATATTTTTAAAAGTCTCATACATGTTACTATAATTTTCTACAAAATATGTTACTGTGATTTATACAGTAATATTTTGTATTAAAAGTACAATAGCATATATCGTTGCTGTCAAAATACAGTAAATTACTGGTTGCTATCTGCCAGTAAATTACTGTAAAAATTACAGTATATGTAGTATTTAGAGGATATGTTCCCCATCGTCTCAGAAATGGTGACGATCCAGCAAACAGAGTCATGCGAGTCCACGCTGCTTAGCGTTCCCAAACCAGACGGCCCTACCACGGCGCTACCACGGTGTTATACACTACTTATGTCTCCCCTCTTTGATCGCCCCATGCCGGATATTTGGACAGTCCCGGCGCTCACCAACTCTGGTGACTCTGCGTTGAAAATCAACATGCGTCAAGGCTTTTACCACATGCCCATCCACACTAAAGCATGACACCAGCTTGGAACTTGCATTAGAACCAGAGCCTGGTAGTTCACCAGACCTCCAATGGGATTCTCTGGAGATCCATACTCGATGCAGAGTTGTATCGATGCCATTTCAAACCAGCGGGCGAGGCTCACAGGAGTGCGTGGTTTCACGTACCTCGATCCTATTCTGGTCATCGGCCAAGTCAACAACCTGCTCAGCATCATCGTGAATTTTCTTTTACTCCTGCCTCCAGCTCCACACCGAGAAGCCCGGCCTCGTCGTCCCTTGAAGTAAAATAAAATTCCTTAGCGTACGAACCAACCTTCAGACACTCTCTGCCTCCTTGACATCATACATGCTTGTCATGGTTCGCTGGGCCTTGGGCTACTGTACGGCCTCCAACATGCACGGGAAAATCTGGAAGAGATTGTGTTTGTGTGTGTGTGGAGGGAGGGGTGCTGTCTCCTCAACTTCGTCATCCTTATATTACGCATTTATATTATTATGGGTCCAGCTCGCAAATTCAACCTTCAAAAACGACCGCACCGACTTGCACTTACCGGCCCTCATTCCCTGATCGACCAGAAATGGCGCACATGGCTCAGATCCAAGGCCTCTTTGTTTACCGTGTACACGGACGCCTTCCTGTCTGCTATGGCCATCGCCACAGGCTACTTATCCCTAGTCCTCCCCATCCAACGTTTCAATCCTTCTACTCCTATTTTCTATCTGGAGACCTTTGGATTGCGTGCATCCTATTCACCAGGGCTCGCCTGTTTTATGCACCCGTTAAAATACCATTTCAGGCCAAAATATTGTTGCGATTTGAGCAGCAAATGATTATTTTTGTTCATTAAAATAAAATTGGGAGAAAATTAGCGGAAGGCAATCAATTAAACAATAAAGGAAATGGTAAGTTATAGAACGTGAGCATCTCCGGAATCATCTTTCGTACCTTTTTCAAACAAACGACAGATCATCACTCAAGGGACTTTAGCGATACCTATATTTCCTTCTTCATAGAACGTTAGTCCATCGATATTCTGTTCTTGCCTAACTTGACTCCACGTCGACTCTGCCTTTTTAAAGATTTCGAGTATTGATTTAGAGAGATAAACAATGAGTTTTTTTTAAAGTTCAAGAAGCCGAAAATCACATTTAATCTTCTGGTTTTAATTATAAAACTGAGAAATAATAATAAAAAAGAACATTTATGAGTATCGTATTACCCTTTATCTATTTAATCCTCCTAATTTTTGGCATTCGAATTGACCAGGGGATTCCAGTAACCAAATATTGACCAGTGACCTGACGAATTTGAGAATGTGGCTGTGGGCAACTTTAAACGACAGTACTGGTCATGATCAAGGTTGACCATCTGACTTCCATGTGTTTTGAATATGTTGACATTCCATCACTTATCGGACACGAATCACTCATATAATTAAAATTATGTATGAGCACTCACACCCTAACTAACCAATAAAGTAAAATCAAGGAAGGTGAGTACGAAAATTGGGACTTTTGTCCTTAAATTTACTCCTTACATTAGTATTATTGCTCTATTCCATTGGAGAAAGCGAAGGTCCACGCCTTAAGCCTATTTTCTAAGTAATCAAATTTAATTAAAAGGTATCATCTTTGAAGCCTCTAGTGGGAAATAAAAAGAACATGATGGTAAATGGGGTAATGAAAAATAAACGACACTCGCCTATTTTGGAAGGACTTAAGATGAACTTAAAAGGTCCCGCTCTGCTTTAACCTGCAGGGAAAAAAGTCCATCCTGAGGAGACCAAGAATAGCTAGAACAAGTTAAAAGCCACCCAATGATAAGTTCACTGTATGTTTGATGACTGCAGGGTTCGTAATTTTAGGCCTTGGAAATCTAACCGCGAGGTATTGGGTTCAATCCAAAGCTAGGTTGCGTATTAGTGGTACGCCGAGTCTGACGCGTAGCCGCAGGTACAACTATCCTCACATCTCAGTTACCACATAGATAAACATAATACCGCGGTTTCTTCCTTCCTCCTCTTTTCTCGCAAACATCACTCTTGTCATCTGCGGAACCTGAATCCCTGAAATGGTTTCCAAATCTACACTCTACTGACGGGTAGCTGATGTAGACCCCTTGAAGCACGAACAGCTCCCTGATCTCTGCTTACAGACCCCTCTCTATCCTCGAGGATCGACCCCTGGATCCCATGGCCTTAACATCAACGTAGGTTGATTACGTACGATTTCATTGATTTCCCTAAACTTTACATATGACATCCAGCCACAATTCAGACCAGAAATGACTCGCCGACATTTTGAACCAATATAGATAAAGGAATATGCTCAGGTCGTGAACGTTCTCCTACACACAGTTCATATTACACACCCAAAACGCTATTTATGTAGCTTAAAAAAGCCATAAGCATTACTAAATATAAAAAAACTTATGCATTGCTAGTTTAAAAAAGGTTTAGGTATTACTAAATAAAAAAGACCTATGTATTGCTAGTTTAAAAAAGGCCTAAACATTATCAAATAAAAAAGAGCTATGTATTGCTAGGTTTAAAAAAGTTTAGGCATTACTAAATAAAAAAAAGAGATATGCATTGCTAGTTTAAAATAGGAATAGACATTACTATATAAAAAAACTATGAATTGCTACTTTAAAACAAGGTCTGCTGACCCCAAGGTCGTGTGCTCTCACTTATTCTGATTTATGACCTTACGACCTACAAAACTTTCAATGATTCCCGGACTAACCTTAGGAGAACCTTGTAAATTCTATCATTCGAAAGATAATGTAAAACAACATAAGGGTTTCAAATTTCATTCGAATCGGCTAAATAGTTATGATATTATTGCTAAATAATTCCACCGCTAACCTGGGGAGGACTTTCACAATTATATCATTCGAAAGAAAATGTAAAACAACATAAGGGTTTCAAATTTCGTTAGAATTGGCCGAATAGTTATAATGATATTGCCAAATAATTCCCAGGCTAACTTTGGGAGGACCCTCATAATTATATCATTCAAAAGAGAATGTAAAACAACATATGAGTTTCAATTTCTTTGGAATCGGCAGAATTGCTATGATGTTATTGCCAAAACCAAAGAAATCCCTGGCTATCTTTGTAAGCACTTTGACAATTATATCTTCCGAAAAAAAATGTGAAAACAATTTTTAGGTTTTCAAATTTTGTTAGAATCGGCTGAATTGTACAATGTTATTATAAAAAAAGAAGCACAACAGGGCTTGACCGACCGACCGACTGACATACTAAGATGTAGAGTCGAACGTGACTACACTCGCACGCGATTAAAAATCCTAGTCTTTTCTAACATAAAAAGTGCCTAGGAATTACTGTAGCTTTAATGGCTCTACGTATAACTACAATGGTTTTTTAACTCTTCTCTCTTACCTCTTTTAAAAAAATTACGTAGAATGGAAAGGTAAAACCACACCAATAGAATCTTACACTCCGTTAAACATTTTTTTAAAATAGATTGGCTAAAAGGTGAGCAAAACCTTCGCCTTCAGGTATTATTAGGTTAATTGTCACCCCATTCTCCCCAGGCGGCTTAACATTTTTTATGCTCTTAAGTGCATGCAATTTTTAAAATTTCTTTAATCATAATATTTCATCCTCATTTACTTAGAAATTGCCATCTGCAGTTAGGTGGGTGGCCATTGTTACCATACACCATTGGGCAAGAGTATAAGGCACCCTATGTAAATGGAATCATTCATATTATGTAATTAGACATTTTTGATAAATTAATTCAGTCTATATATTATATATTTATTTATTTATTTATTATTTTAATACTTAGTTGTTTCCCCTTTGGTTTAATTACAGCCATAATTCTTCGTGTTATGGATGTCGCCATATTTTCACAAATTTCTTACGCTATCTTTCACCACTCAGCTTGTAAATGAATCTTTCTTAGGGTTCTGTTTTATTTGTACTGGTTGTACTTCTTATTGCTTTTCTACGCACTCTCCACAAATGTTCCGTTAGATTTAAGTCTGAGCTCTATGGTTCCTACTCCATAGGAATGATCATCATTTCTCCAAACCAATTCTTGATCTGGTTAGACTTATGGCATGTGACATTGATCTGCTGAAGTATCTATAATTTTGGTGTTGTGGGTTACAATTTCTAGATAGATGACTCTAAACTTGTGATAACATGGTTGTATAACTTATGGGGTTCATTCTTCCTTGGCATTAAAACAGCTCCCCTTAACCTGATAAAGACACGCAGCCCTATACCATCATAGAACTACTTCCATGTTTCATAGTTGGTACCACACAAACAGGGTGAAATGCATATCCAATAATTTATCTCACAAAGGAGCTTCAGAAAGGCTGAAAATCTGCAAAATTATTACATAAAAGGATTTTTTTTTATATATATATAATTTTCTTACAAGATATATTTAAATAGAATTAGATAAATTACATGTAAAACAACATGCGTGAAAATTACTTTCATCCGCCCTTTTGATTTAGATCATTGTTCATGTGTCCATTTTTTGAGATCTTTGGCTCACTGAAGACGTTTTTACTGTTGACCTCAAATATCCATGGATTCTTTCTTGCCTTTTATTCTTTTAGACTTTAATCTTTAAGGCTCCTTCTAAAGGGTCTTTCAACAAGGACGCTCGAGCTTTGTCAGGCGATAGTGGCCATGTTGTTAAAGCGACATCTGGCAACCTCACTGTGAACTGTGCAAATCATCAAATGTTATTATTAAAATCAGTGCTCCGTTCGACAAACGTTCCGCGCATTACGTGATTTCTATCCTCGCCACAATCCTCCTGCCGAGTCCACTGTTCGACGCTTGGTGGCCAAATTCGAGGCAAAAGGGTCGATCAACAATCAGTCAACACCCGTAAGTTGCCGAAACGCAAGGTCTGCTGAAAACATCGCTGCGGTAAATGAGAGTGTACGGGAAAATCTGAGGCCGTCAATTTCTCGTCGTTCACAAGAACTTGGCCTTTCTGCGACTTCAGTTTGGCGAATTATGCGTAGGGACTTGGGTCTGCACCCGTACAAAGTCCAACTTACCCAGGAACTTAAGGTAAACGACCATAGAAAACGCCGTGTGTTCGCTGACTGGGCTCTAGAGCAATTGGAAGTTGCCCCAAATTTCCCCTGAAAAATCATCTTCAGCGACGAGGCCCATTTTTGGATGAATGGATTTGTGAACAAGAAAAATTGTCGGATTTGGGACGAAAACAGTCCACATAAGATACGCCAGCACCAATTGCATCCCAACAATATCACTGTTTGGTGCGGATTTTTGTCTAACGGAATCATCGGTCCGTATTTTTTTGAGAACGAAGATGGGATTACCATAACCGTCAACGCCGAGACCTACAGATTGATGATAAGCAACTTCTTTTGGACTCAACTGGATTATATGGATACTGACGACATGTGGTTCCAACAGGACGGCGCTACGTTCACACTGCGCACGCCACGATAGACATTTTTCACCAGCGATTTCAGGGCAGGGTCATCTCGCGCGGCGGCGATGTCAACTGGCCACGGAGATCATGCGATTTAACGCCATTAGACTACTTTCAAACAGTTGATGTCCTCAAAGTCAACATAACGAGCACCATCCAGCAAATTCATCCAGATTTATGCGACAAAGTCATCGAAAATTGTGCCTCACGAATACGTTCCACCAAGCAAAGCCGCGATGGACATTTGAACGACGTCATATTCTACACTTAATGCCATAGAATGTACTTTCAAATTTAAAATAAATTGAGTGCATATATCACACACAACTTGTTTTATTTACATTTAAAAAACGAGCGACCTTATTGAAAGAGCCTATATCTGTTCTGGCTGATATTTTTGAAGCTTCATTGAACTCTCTAACAATTTCAGATGTTTTTCTGCAATTCTGTAGTGAATCCCGTTTGATAAATATGGCTTATCTAGGTGTTATAATACGTTTTCTGTCGCTTCTCTTTCTTGATACAAAGTTTTGGGTCTCTTGATATCATCATCATCATCATCATCATCACTAACTCCATAATTTAAGAAGGTGATTTTTTTTTAGTATTTGAATAATAATTTCATCTTAGTTTGGTTATGACTTATGTTTTTTATCAAAGTTATTTCTAATAATTCTTTTATAATATCAAAAAAAGGTGAAGTTCAGAAATATATATAAGTATCGAAATTTTGCGAATTTTTTAAAACCCCAAAAATTACAAAGGGTGAAGTTCAGAAAATTTCTAAAAAAATTAACTATGGCTGCTTTTTTTAGATAAAATTTTTTAATCTTAGTAGCAAAGCGCAAGCTTCCCCGGTAGGGGGAGTGGAGAAGCAATTGCCTGGTCGTTTTATAGTTGTTTGGACAACATTTCTTGACTATTTTATTTTGTTAGCAATTTCTATTATGTGACAACCCTTGGTTATTGAAAAGTTGGATTTTGCTCTGTGTTCTTTGGTAAGTTCTGTAGTTTTAGTCATATATTTTATTTAGAACGATATTAAATACGCAATAGTTTTAAATTTAAGCTCAAACATAAGAAATATTGATTAAATTCTGATTTTAGAAAACATACCATTTTTATTAATTACCCACCAAATTGTAAAATACTACATAATTATTTCAAACACATTAACAAAATATTCAAACAGAGTAGCCAAAATGCATATCATTATCATATATATTTATAAATACTATGATTAATTATAAAAAGGTTGATTAAATATGTTAAATATATAAGTCTATGAGAGGTGCTTTATACTTATGGGCAAGAGTCTATAGCCCTTGATAGAATTCTTCCACTCTTTCAAACATCTTTACTTTGCCTGTACCTGTGTTTCCCTCTTTATCCTTTAGTTTTGTCATTTGCTGTATTCCTATTGTTAGTTGTTTCATCTGTTTAAGTGATTTGTTATTTTCAATAGTTTTACTCACTAGTTTTGTATGAGATGTTCTACCTTGAGTTATTTTTAATAAGCTTGTTGAGTTTTTGTATATTCGATCCTTTCTTTAATTGTCCCATCTCTTCTCAATTATCGCCATTTTTCTAAAGGTAATTTCGTAACTTCACTTCTTTTTTTTCTCTTAGATGACATTGTCTCATTGTTATTTGTCAAAGTTGCAAATTGCAAAATAGTTGGTTATACAATTGTTGAAGTTTTCTAATGGGAGATCTATTAATTGATCATTTACCTCACTAAACATATTTGCTAGTATAATGTGTAAGGGATTTGTTTTAAGTATCAAGTTTTAGTGGGTTTGTTCTCTTTGTTATGAGTTTGGTTCTCTCTTGTTCAATTCTACTTTTGATCTTGTGTTGTCGTCGCTACCTATGTGGAAGTAGCTGATAACTTATGCGTCTTTAATGAGATTTTTTTTTCTTTCTGAAGAGTATGTAATCAATCTCATTTTGGGTCCCACATGGTCCCATCGATGTCCTTCTGGTTTGTATCCTTTGCAAGTTCATAATGAAAGGGTTACTCTTGCAAATTCTACTAATCTGTTCGTACCTGGTTCCATTGCCGTCGCCTAGTGCGATTGACTACCGCGTCCATGTTATTCAATCTTTGCAATGGAGTTCCCAATAATCATCTTGAACTCATAGTTTTCTTGCATATGTGCATTCATGATTGCGATGTTGTAGATCCCCATGCTTGAATTACTTGTATCGATTACTATTTCATGTTTTAATTACTAATTTGATTAATCTATCATTTCTATTATGAATGTTGCGGTAGAGAAGGACAAAGAAAGGAAAATTCCAAGAGTCCTGACTACATCTCCCAGGAAGCAGTGCATGCTCAGATATTCTACCAATTAGCTGCTCGAAATTTAGAACTTTCTTATTTGGGGTTGCTCACTTGTTCTGGAATGAAAATATTGCAATATGAACAAAGGAAAACGCATATTAATTACAAAAAATGCAACCAAAAAAAATGTGAATGAACCAATTTGCTGTAGCATCATGGGTCTTTATTTAGTTATGGGATGCTTCTCTTTAACCATATCTTTTCCATAACTATAATTTAAGAACGGGATTTTTTGAAAATTTAGAAATGTTTTTTTTGCTTAGTTGACAAATGACTTCGGGGGTTTTGGAAATTCAAAGGATTGAAATAGTTAAAAAGAAGAAGATGATGATGAAGGAGATGATGAAGAAGATGAAGATGATGAAGAAAATGATGATGAAGATGAAGATGGAGATGAAGATGATGATGAATATGATGGTGAAGATGAAGATGATTATGAAGATGAAAATGATGATGATGATGATGAAACATAAGAAGAAGATGAAGATGAAGATGATGAAGAAGATGATGATGAATATGATGAAGATGAAAAGGGTGTTCAGGGTGTTAAAATAAATAGTCCATAAAGGAGATTAAAAAAAAGCGGTTAAGATTAGCAAATAAGGCCGTAAGCCACCCCTCCGCAGGGGTGCTTGTGTAACCGAGCTCTTCCTGTTAAGGAAGAGAACAGGGGCTTGTAAGTTCTATAATCCTCTTGCGGGACCACCTCTTCATCAAAACATAAGGTATATTATCATAAATTACTAACTCTTTTATTATCAACAGTATTTTAATACTTAAGCGAATTCATTATTTCTTGTAGTGATTTTTTTTACTCTTAATTAATTATCATATAAATTTATTCCCCCCAAGTAAATCCGTGTAAGGGTAGCGGAGAGGGGATTCTAGGAAGGTAATACCTCTTTTTTTATTACTTAAGTCCTCCCTCGGATAATTTATTACTTAATTGCCTCTTCGGATAATTTTGTCCCATTTTTCCAAACCATTTCTCAACTTCTTCTTAGTTCTTCTTTCCGGCTGAAATGGCCCAAGATCGGCTCGTTTTGGGATGTCCGGATTAACTCCATTTTTGCCCCAATTCAAACCGAAAGCCTTTTTTAAAGCCGAATCCCGTTCCTTGGAGGCACGAGGGTCGATTCGGGGCTGAAACGCATCTGTTCAAAGTCCGGGAATCTATGTACTGATCCTCGAATCAAAAGAATTATAAAGTTCTAGACTCTGTTCTATTTCTGTCCACATTTCGAGGAACTGGGGGATGGGGAGAAAAGTATTACAACAGGCAGTGGCGGATCCAGGATAAAGGGGCATTGATGATTAATGATGGTCATCTTACACCGCATTGGTAATAAATAACAATAACTCACACAAGAGTGAGACTAACTCACTCAGATTCGAATTTTATTCAACACATCAGAAAATTATGAATTGTAGTTTTTTGGACGTCAGCTAAAGTTTAATAATTATTTTTAAGATTTACCTCTATTTTAGATATGTATCATATAAAATACATTTGATCGAAACAGTTTAAAAAACTATATCCTTAACTCTATAATTTAACTTGGTGAATTTTTGAAATTTTTGAATGTTTTTTTTGCTTAGTGGACAAGTAACCTTTCATGTTTTTGAGTTTAGGTTTATTTGAAACTTTTATTCGCAGGGCTGTTTTTTTGTATGTTTCGAACTTTTATCAAAGTTCTTTCTAAGAGTTCAGAAAAATTAAATAAAATTATCGAATGATTTGGAAGGAAAAAACATACAAATCGTGAAGTTCAAAAAATATATTAAAATTAGGGTTTTGGCGCCTTTTTACTATCATTTCGTATATAAATCAAATTTAGATGAAAAAAGAGATCTGACGAAGGTTTTTCTATATATCCAACCGGGTGAAGTAACTTAAAAAAAAGGTTTCAGGATGTCTATGTTGAAAAAAGGGTTTGGAAAATTCTCCACCATATATAAATCTTCAAGGGATAAAGACAATATAATAAAGGTGAAATAACTTTAAAAAAAGGTTTCAGGGTTAATATGTTGAAAAAGGTGTCCAGGGGGTTAAAATAAAGAGTCTATAAAGGGGATTAAAAAAAGCGGTTTATAATAGCAAATACGCCGTAGGCTACCCCCTCCCCCCCCCGCAGGGGTGCCTGTGGAACCATTTGGAGAGTTTATATGCGGAGGAGGGTTCCAGGTTTGTGAGTTTTTGGCAATCCATATATACGAGGAAGGGATGGATTAATAGGTTTGAAACGATGAAGGAAATCAGGATTTGTTCGTTTTAAAATTTTTGATATAGATTGGTTGAAAGCACTCGTTTAATCACATAATGGAATTGAAGTTAATTTCTTATATGTGTTTGAGTCACTAAATAAATCAGTTAACTTATCGGAATAGGAAATTTTGTCAAGGATCACAATCTGATTAGTTTTATCTGGCACCAGGCACATCAGAACCCCACCAACTTTTAGACTTCTTTGTTTTCAACACTCCTCCCGTTAATGTTCCCCTACGCGCAAGGAGCATTTCGGGGTAATGATCCTTTAAATTAGGAATATTGGATCTGATGTTCAACCTTTGAGAAATGATCCATCCTAAGAGATTTGACCTCAAAAAGTTCTGGCAAGGACAACCTTGGAAATTGCTAAGTTTTACATGCAGCTTCAAATTTTTAAACTATACAATTTTTTTAAACCATCATACTGGACAATCAAAAATATATCGATACCAATACATTTCGAAAGTTCGATAGAGCGAAAGAGAACTTATTCACAGTCAGTATTTATTGTATTTGTCTTTCATCCTTATCATCTCTTGATTCGCTCTGGCAAGTTGGACTTCGCCCTACAAGAGCAAATGTCTAGCTAGGGTGTTCCAGTTTTGTCTTATTCGCCCATTTATCTATGATCGCCGAGGGGTTATTTATTATATTTATTAAGGAAATTAAGTTCCCAGCTGTTTCAGACAGTACGCATAATATATGAAATAATTGAAAATCATATGACACGTGATATATAATAGATGTATTTAAAAGGCCCAAAGAAATGAAAACTGGTAACACAACCCGGAAAAACACTAAGGAAATTATTATTACGTGTACCATTAAAGCTTAAGGGAGAAAATGGGAGATATAGTAACATAAAAATAGAGGCAAACTATTTTAACCGTTATTAGAAAATGAATAAAGGAGTTAGATTTGAGCCTGTGTCATTAAGCGCTCTTCGCTAAAATGACCACGACGCTCATCGCCAGAGCTACCATTCTCAACCCCTAGATGAAAGTATTGATATCAGAGTCTCCCCGTTATCACTTGTAACCAGAGGCAGCTTTTTAATGATTTCAATGCATGCCTTAATAAAATACTCAATGAATTCAAAATTATTATCCAAAACACTATATTTAAAGAAGGCAATTTGGGGGAACAGTTTAAATTTTACTTTGTGAGTCGCCCTAGATATGTTTGAAGCCTTTATCCAAGTTTTTTTTTTTAAGAGTTCAGAAAAATAAATATGACTATCAAATGTTTTGGAGTTTTTTAAAACAAAAATATTTACATCAGGAAGTTTAAATAAATGTATTAAAATTAAGGCAAGGTTGTTTTTTGTGTTTTTTTCGTATATAAAGCAAATTTAAATGGGAAAAAAAAAGAGCTCTGAGGATTGGTTTTTTTTCCGCTATATCAAAAGAATTCTGCTAAAAGTTTTTTTGGGCCTTTAAACAGAAAATAAGCATAGAACTGAAAAAAAACTAGAACAAAACTCCGTTGCTAGAGCCTGATAGGTCATAGGCCACAGACCGAAAGTCTGCCTGCGAAGCCCAAGAAGCTCCTGCTGTAATGAGGAGCGACGAAGCCGTTCCTGATGTTTTATTATAAGAGAAGAACGTCAGAACGTAAATCAGTGACACGCATTTATGTATTGAATTTTCTATTCTACGAAACATTACAAATATCAATGCATTTTACATTCAGAAATGCAATTTTAATAAATGCATTCCGAAAGTTTGAAACGGAATCTTAACTCCACTGGGAAATGCATATTTAGTATAGATTTTGAGTGGGATCATAAATAATCTACTAGACACATTTAAATGATAAACAGATTACTTAAATAATAATAATAGGGTTGGCTTCGCCATTCCTTAAAGAAGGAGCTTTGCTTCGCGGGCAGACCTCCGGTCTGTGTCCTACGGCTTATCTGGCACTAGCAACGGGATTTGGGTCTAAAAAATCTAAAAGGTTTCCAGTACATATCTCCTAATTATTTACTCTCGGTCTGGGTATTTTTAGATACATGCTTATTTTATAGACCTAAAGGCAAGAAAAACGTTTTAATGGAATTCTTTTAATATACAGAAAAAAAAACATTTTTAGAGTTCATTTTTTCCCATCTAAATTTGTTTTTATATAGGAAAAACAAAACAAAACAGCCATGTCTTAATTTTAATACATTTTCTGAACTTTCCGATTTGTAATTATTTTCGTTTTTAAAAAATTCAAAACCTTCGATAATCCTATTTATTGTTTTCGGAACTCTTAGAAAGAACTTTGATAAAAGCTTCAAATATATCCCGGTGACTTACAAATAAAATTTGAAATTTCGAATAAATTCCATTCCTAAAATAATGGTATTGACGAAGAAAAAAGAGCCTTATGACTATTATTATAAGAACTAAAATTGTTTGCGTAAACAATTGTGCATTGCAAAACTTCGGCTATCAAGTGGCATCATTTTCAATCTTAGACTTACCAATTCACACATATGTTTAAGATTCTTCCAAATTAGTTTTATTTGCGCCCTAGTGATAAAAAATAGCCAATTTTAGATTAATTAATGTTAATAGGGTATTAACTTTTTATCATATTACGTACAGTGATGCAAATAATTGTGTAATTCTAAATGTGTGGGATATATTTTTAATAAATTACACTTTTGTTAATAGCTGACGGTCAAGATTTTGACATAATTCATTAATTGATGATAAAACCATTTTGCACACTTTTGATCGATCAATTTTCTAATAAGCGATGAAAAAACTACACAAATAAATTTGTGCAGATGTAACAAATGAGTTACAAAGAAAGTTTGACTTCTAACTTTATTATAGAGTCCTTTGGTTGTGTGGTAGCAATTCAACAAATAAATCCTAATGTTGGTCATGTACCCCTTGTAAAGCACCTCTCATTTATTTATATATTTAATAAATCTTCTTAAAATTTACCATATTATTTACCATATTGTTTGAATGTTTGGTTATCCTGTTTGAATTAGTATTTTACTAAATGTTGTGTAATAAAAAAAATGGTATGTTTTTCTAAAATCAGAATTTAACCAATGTTTCTTATGTTTGAGCTTAAATTTATAATTGGTTTAAAGTCTTTTTCACACTATCGCTTTCACTACTTAAATGACAAGTTTAAACGTTTCTGATCTGTAACAACGGACATTAACATAAATTTTAACGGAAGTTAACGATCATCCTCTTTCTTTCGAAAAAAAATATTGGATTAATATGTTATTGACAGCTCCGTTATTGAGAGATTAACGATTACCGCGTTATTGTCCACCACTGTAAAAAAAACTATTTCCCCGCACATTCTCGCCTGCTAGCGTTAAAAAGGAGTACAGTGACATGGAAGAGTGAAAGGATTATGGAAAACACATTCGTACACATGCTTTTCAAGGGACTATTTCCTGGCATTCTTTTTTTTCATTTTCCTCAGTAACTTGTTATTATAATATACGTTCTCACCAATGTTTCGTATTATTTAATACCTACATTTGAAAAATACCCGTCGTATCTATTTTTAAACATTAACTGACCTACTTTTTCACCAATTAGTAAGGTTAGGTAGGTTCTTCCACGTTTATGATTTTATAACCAAAGTAACTTTGAGCTATGGCTTTTTCCATTTGCTCGTTTACCAAATTAAATACATTTTGATACTGTTTACTCAGTCTATCATAATGTATCTTAAACAGTACTTTATTATTCATATTACTGGGTCATTTGATAATCTAAACACTTCAATCAGTTTTCCACGTAATCATTGCCTACTTGTTATTGATAATTGTGTAAGGCTTGAAGTCTTTCTTCGTACGGTTTATTCCTAAACTCATGAAGTAGTTTAGTTGTCCTACACCACGTATATTCTAACAGCGCCACGTCTTTATTCAAGTGGAGGAGACCAAAATTGCACCGTGTATTTGTGATGAGGTCGAACGAGGGATTGGTATAACGTCAGAATAATAACTTTCGACTTAAAAGCGAAAATTCAGACCATATTTCCAAGTATCTTTTTAGCTTTTAATATAAATATACTTGACACATTTGTTTCGAAAATTTGAGATCTTCCGAAATTAACGCCCCTCTAAGGTCTTTCTCAAAGAAAACCAACTCCCGAATTTGTTCGTTCATTTGGTAATCCGCTTTTAAACTTCATTATCCTAAGCACATAACCTTGCATTCACATACTTATGTTAAAATTAATCTGTCATTTATCTACAGGTGTATCTATGGCACTATGTAGGTTTGCCACATCGCCCGTAAAAACAGCTCTGCTATTAACGTGTTATTTGCGAATTTGGATATTAAATAATTAAACCTTTTTAAACGTTATTTATGCATACTATGAACAGAAGTGGGCCAAGTATCTAGTTTTGAGGCATTCCGCCTGTAACTAAGGACAAGTCCAGGCGCACGGATCCAAAGGGGGTGGGTGCTAGGGGGCTGACCCCCCTTCCTCACTAATTTCCGACCTATTTTATGTTTATGTTTCTTTTTTAAGCCAAACTTGTATTCTGCTATTCAGAAAGAGTTATGTAATAATATAGAATATAAATAAAAACAGTTTTTTAAACCGTTGCTATCGAATTTATCTTATATGATACATGTCTAAAATCAGGTAAATCTCAAAAATAATGATTAAATTTAGTATTATACCTTAGATGACGTCCAAAAACTACAATGAACCACAATACATAATTTTCTGATGTGTGGAAAATATTCGGAGCTGAGAGTCATTGCTCGCTCCTGTGTTAGATGCTGTTATTGATTATCAATGTTGTGTAAGATAACCATTATTAATGATCAATGCCCTTCTCTCAGATACTCAGAGGGAGGAATTCAGGGTAGCCCCCCCCATCCATTTTTATCCTGGATCCGCCACTAGCCAAGTCCTATAGTATGCGACAACCCGTTATAAAGAAGAAAATGAATTCATTGAATTCAGGTTACAAAATAAAGTTTGGTGACAATTTGGTGACGATTTGGTGACGATTTGGTGACAATTTGGTGACAATTATGCCGAAAGTGTCAACATAATTGTTTTCGAGTCATTTGACAGCATAACGTTGATCTGTAAAGGATCATCAGGCATACTATGATGACGGCACAATGAAAGTCAGAATAAATATTGGTAGTATCAATCAATAATATCACTCGATTATAAGTGATTTCAAAATAGGCCTAGATGATGATAATAATAACAGTATTGAATTTGGTTGCAGAGTCAAATTTTGCTAATATAACAACGTATTTGTTGACAACAGTTTTCAAGTCATCCGACGCTGATCTGGCGATCATTTGGGGGGGAGAAATTTCAGAACAATGAAATAATTGTATTATAAAATCGCAATCACATTTTACTCTATCTAATTTAATTTGGTAAAATACGTTGATTTAAATAACTTTTGTTGTATCAAGGAATTAATTTACTTGAGAGATAATGTGTTTGTTTGTTTTTTTAATTGAGGACGAAATCTACAAAAAAAACTTTCCCCCTTCTGGGGGCATTAAAGTGGGGAAGACACGCTGTCGTGGTATGACATTACATTAAATCAATACCATATTATATCTATGGAAGAGGACCAATAACTTGAAAGCGAACCGACAAAAGGGACAGAAAACCACGCGTTCAGACGGGCTGAGTAACGAGAGAGTGCAACGAGGTCAGGTAAATTATGGACAATGGCAAAGTTCAAGGTTATTTAAAGAGACATGTACAAAAATAGAATTTTATTTAGACAAAAAAAATTAATAAGAGAATTGAAGAGTAAAATTACCTCAGAGAACTAACGGGCTAAAATCACATCAATAAACGAAGGGGGGGAGATTAACTCAATTGGGTTACTGAAGGGGGGAGGGGGGTTGGCTTACGGATGTCTTCTGTACGTGAGGTGAGACCGCTCGGACTTCAGAGCGAGAGGTTGGAGTGATGACGGTTCTCCAAAAGCAAGGGGGGGGTAACTTCCGGTCCAGGGGAGTATTTCGGCTACCGGAAATAAGGAGGGCTTCGACAGGAGTTGATGAAAGAAGTCGGGAAAATCACTCGGGGTGATCGTTCAGTGGAATTACCTCCTGGCTGGGGCTAATTCCAAATACACAAAATAGTCCAGCTGTCACTTTGCTTTGTTGCTAGCACTTGACTTGGAACCATGGGGAAATCTTCTGGGTTCTGGCGAGACTTCTCAACTCTGTGTCTCTTCCGGGGAGTCGAGCGTTATTTATGTCCGAGGCTCTCCCCGGAGTTGGGGGGTTAGTGGGAAACAGCTCTACTCTCGAAGGGCCTCGAATCTTCTCGCAGAGCTATTTTAGCCAGCAAAAAGGTGAATCGTGGGGGTAACTCGATTCGAGGCTACCGCTTGTGGAAGGGGGGGGGGGGTAGGCTTACCACTTTAGGCCTAGGAGGGCATTCTGCTGCACATGGGAGTTCCTTTCTGCTAAAGATCTTCCACGTGGGGATTCCCTCACACATCTCCCAACCGAAAGATGATGCTTTACCGAGCAGTTGCGTAGGAAAGGATCATCCCAACCCGTCAAACTAGAATTATCAACGGTCTAGGGAAATTCTGACCTGCTACGACAGGTGTACACACAAAAAAAAACGTAAATCTGAGCTCAGCGGGGAATTTTCGGGCATAAGCCTTAAGCAGGTCGATTATAGAGAATTTAACTAATACAATTTTAAACAAAAGAGAAACCACAAAAAAAGGATATAATTAAATGGAGGCATAAATATGGGACAAAAATAACTTAACAATTTAGTGGACCAAAAAAAAAAATCATAATTAGGAACATTAATGAGATATTATATATACAATTCACGTGGAAAACCTTCGCTCCCGCCGGAGTATGGATGAGGTAATCCGCGGGTCCTCTAGCTTCGAGGACGGGGTAGGGTCCCTTTCACTGGCTAAGGATTTTGTTGCTTCCCGTGGGAAGTGTCACCAGCACCTTCGCGCCAGGATTGAATTTTCGTTCTCGTGACTTAAGGTCCAATTAGGTCTTATACCTCTCAATAAGTCCTTCTTCACGGGATACGAGACTCGTTTGTTGCATCGGGTGGACTCACGCTCGAGGGCTTTAGTTTTCTCCCAAAGGGGGAGGGGAGAGTTGCGCACTCCTTCTGGGCGCGGGAAAACTTGTCGCTCCGGAGGGCTTGGAACTCCGGGTCGATAGGGGTTTTCAGAGAACAGGTGCCCGGGATTCCAGGGTTGCCTGTGTACGGGTAATCACGGGTTGGGCCACGGGATAGTCGTGAATTACGGGGTTCTGACCGAATAAAACGGAGCAGAACTGGATTGGGGCCGCTACCACTTCGCCCAACCGGACATATAGTCACACTCGATGTGACAACGAATTACTGGGAAACGACTGGCCCGGCCAAGGTAGTCGTGGACCACCGCAAATTTCTTGTGGCCGGGCCCAACAGGGGGGGGAGTAGGTCCTCAGACACTATAATACAGGTGCACCCGGTGTCACGGATGAGGGTGGATACTCGGCGACCGTTCACAGTTCCGTTCTCGAACTTCAATCCACCAGGGTTGTTCTTATTAAAGAGAAAGTTTCCTTGATGGACCGGGTCTTTGGCGGGCGAGGGAGGATCGGGAGTCTTCTGAGGCGACGGAGGAGGATCAGGGGCGGCCCAGATTTGGTGTACTTGGTGGGACTGAGAGTTTGCGAATCGGGAGTTTTGAGGACAGTTCGTGCGGTAATGGCCGGGAACTCCGCAGGTGTAGCAGACGATCGGGTTCTTTTGGTACGGCACAACCGGGGGAGAAGAAACTAGGGGCTTAACGTCTCGGTGTTCCGATGGATGGAAGTTTCTTGGCTTCGAGGGACTAGGAGCTTTGGTAAATCTTGGAACCAATTTAGAGGGGGGGGGGGGGTCTTAGGGCCATAAAATTTAGTTTTGAGGGGCGATTGTGGAGCCTATTTAACATCCTTAGGGTATAAATCGTAACTACCCGCGTAAACATCGGCCTCTTCCAAGCACTCCTTGAAAGTTGCGCAACGTTTATCCTTAATGAAGGCGCGAATTTCGGGAGCCACGGCAGCTAAAAGCTGATCCCTAAGGAAGAAGTCCAGAAGGAACTCGTAGACCTGGGAAATTTTTCACGCATCCAGCCAACACTGAAGGTGTCTTTGGAGGATGTACCCGTGTTGTCGAAAGGTTTGGCCAGGGCAGATCCTTTCCTGGCGGAATCGGGAGCGGTAGAATTCGCTATTCATATGAACAGTGGCTGGCTAGCAATTCCGACTTTAACGTGGAATAGTCCAAAGTTGCTTCCGGGGAAAGGGATACGAAGATATCCCTTAACTTGGCATTTAGGAGGGAAAGTAAGCGAGCGACGCCATTATTTTAGAGATCCCATCTATTGATCTGAAAGTTCTCTCAAAATGGGCCAAAAATTACCCAAAGTCCTCTCCATCATTAAAAGCGGAAAGGTGGACTGAAGGAGTTTGGGGAATTTCTGCCCGGGAACCGATGGACTGAGAATCCATTTGATTTCGGCTTATTTCCAGCTCATGCTGCCTAATTTGTTCACGTTCTTCCATCTCCATCTTCAGTTTGTTCTCCTCCATCTCCATCTTTAATTTGTTCTCCTCCATTTTGTTCTTCTCCATCTCCATCTTCAGTTTGTTCTCCTCCATCTCCATCTTGTTCTTCTCCATCTCCATTTCCCTTCGCTCTGCCCGTTCGTTCCTCTCTTCTTCCTGTACGTAATTTAGCAGGTCTTTGCCCGCAAGACCTAACATTTCACCCCGACTCTTACGAATACTTGAATATTCGTGAAGGCCTTGATCACACAAAAAAATAAGATACATCTACCTACCTCTGCTGTTTCTAAGAGGGGGGAAAAAAAATTAAAATGGTCCTACCGGAATTAGGAGACCAAAGACTTTAACTCTTTTGGATTAATAACCAGGAGAGTCTCCAGAATTCGAACACAATAAAAAAAAATAATTACCTGGGGTCCAACACAAAATCTAAATAGATTACGTTCCACTGCTCTTCAAACAAATAACTTGAACTTGCCTTCTGCCAGTACAATACAAAAATTAAAATAAGAAGGATGTACGTGAATAACAAGGGAACTTCTAATGTCGAAATTAAAATGACACGGGTTCGTAAAAACCCCAACACACTTGACACCAGATTTATATAATATGTATATTAATATATATATATATATATATATATATATATATATATATATATATATATATATATATATATATATATGTCGTGGTATGACATTACATTATATCAATACCATATTATATCTACCAGGGAGGGACCAATAACTTGAAAGCGAACAGACAAAAGGGACGGAAAACCACGCGTTCAGACGGGCTGAGTAACGAGAGAGTGCAACGAGGTCAGGTAAATTATGGACAATGGCAAAGTTCAAGGTTATTTAAAGAGACATTTACAAAAATAGAATTTTATTTACACAAAAAAATGAATAAGAGAATTGAAGGGTAAAATTACCTCAGAGAATTAACGGGCAAAAATCACATCAATAAACGAAGGGGGGAAGATTAACTCAATTGGGTTACTGAAGGGGGGAGGGGGGTTGGCTTACCACTTTAGGCCTAGCCGGGCCTTCTGCTGCACATGGGAGTTCCTTTCTGCTAAAGATCTTTCACGTGGGGATTCCCTCACGCACGCCATTATCTAGGTCAAGGGTTTTCAACCTGTTTATGATAGTGGCACCCTAATTGCTCTCTAGAAGCAGCTGTGATACCGTAATTGCTATCTAGATGCAGCTGTGGCACCCTAATTGCTATCTAGAAGCAGCTGTGGCACCCTAATTGCTATCTAGAAGCAGCTGTGGCACCCTAATTTCTATCTAGAAGCAGCTGTGGTACCCTAATTGCTATCTCGAAGCAGCTGTGGCACCCTAATTGCTCTCTAGAAGTAGCCGTAACAACCCAAAGTATAATAATTCACGTAAAAATACTTAATTACGTGAAAAGTACTTTAAAATTAACCACGATTGACATTTAAACTCATTTAATCGAAATAAGTCATTAAAATATTGAAAATAAATAAATCTTTTGTTTAAAAGTTTAATGGGAAATTTGAGGTCGATGAGGATCACATAATTCTTTAATATTGGGACGTGAAGTTGATAAGGCGATTCTCATTTCTTCCTTCACTGTCTCCAATCTTTCTTTTGTCGTTGTTTTTATGTTGCTCAATGTAGAGAAGCTAGTTTCAAAATGCTTTCAAGTGTCGTTAGATCTTTTTTAGAAATGTTCGAAATACATATATTTTTTTAGAAATTTAGGCATTTTAAAAATGATTTCTTAGTCGTTCCCGCCCGCGGCACCTGGGTTGAAAACCACTGATCTAGATGAAAACTGCAGCTTGCGAGAGATGATCACAGATACGAATAAAACAATATATAAAAGAATCCTGAGATTTTTATGTAAATTTGATGTAAATTTAGGAAGGTTAATGTTTCGAGGAGAGAAGAGCGGGTGGCGTAAACATGTGTGGGAGAATTGAATCGAACCACTGTTTAAGAGAAGGGTAAGAAGTTTCGCTATTTCTATGTAATTTTTAAAGAATTTGATCGAGATGTAATAAATATGGTTGGCCAGAAAGTTGTGACTCACTTAGGAAGAGGAAAGAAAACAAAATAAATTTATGGACCAACACCAACATTTATTCTTCAAAATAAAGTCCATCATTCTCTACGATCTTCTTCCAGCGATCAGCCTTCATCCGAATCTGTCCCAGGTACCAGTCAGCCAGGTACCAGTCAGCTTTGAATCCAAAAACTGTAAATAAGCTTCCTCTTCCTAAGTGAATCAGGACTTCCTGGCCAAATCATGTATAAAGCGTGTTAAAAGAGAGCAATTTGGTTGTAATTTGGTTATGGAGTTTCGTGGAATTGCTACCATAGGTGATTTTAGATATGAGAGACCTGTACAGTATGAATCTAGTCTTTAAAGGCAAAGCTGTGAAATTCGTTTTAAGGAGCCGATAATCTTGGGCAGAAGAAAGAGGACGGAAGAACGCACTACCGCAGAAGGGAGACGGCGTTATCTCACGGGCGGCGTCCTACCAGGCACTGACTTCGTCTCATCGTGTTACACAAATACCAGGATCGGAACCCCATAGCAAGTTGTTCCCCAAAAGAGTTTCCCCCAAACTCGTCCCTCAAGATCGGAAAGGTGAAACCTAATTGATTTTTTCGCTGTTTGTCCACTACCGTCATCATCGCTTTGACGGGAAGCCACTATATCTAACCCGACGACCTCTCCACGGCACAACACCGCAAGGGGACGTCCTATGGAGACTTTTACACGCCCATCCTTCCCCAGTACCTACAGTCTCAAACTATATTGAGACTACCCGAGAATTATTTGTTCGAGGCATTTATATTTGATCCTTATTTCGTCACTTCCTTTACAAGCCCCTTCTCACCTATTTTCTTTGGTCCGTGACTAATTTAGCGGGTTAGTCGCCGACCAGCTTTCATCCACTCACTTGATCGGGGGCAAGAAGGGGAGGGGGTCACATCATCGTTCTTGGTTCAAGATAAGGGGGGGGGGGTAACACGATTGCATTCTACCTGCTATCTACGCCTAATTCCCGTAAAGGAGTGGACGGTGTAGGAGGGGTAGTGCCTCTGCAACATCTGAAAGGGAGACACGGCGCCCCCTCCTGCCCACAGTGCCCACCCTGTGCACCCTTCCGGCCCCAAAGGCTGCGAGAGAACCTGCGGCTATCTATCTTCCACTCTTTTTGTTCGTCTATCTTCAATACTTTCACTACACAACTCCATATTAAAATAAATCGCAATGCGGCCTCGTTGTTATTACGCTTTAACTTTCTATCTTTTTCTCTAACTTATTTTATTTTCTGTGTAGGGACGAGTGCCGGTGCCACGCCCCACCGCCGAAAGCTTTGCCGCCGGGGGAAAAGAGGGTCCTTAAGGGCACCCACCTTGTTCAGTCGGTAAAGATGTACTGCGGACCGGGCAAACGGGCTGGCGTTTAGCGGTCGCAATCCGGTATGTTAATGGATATCCACGCCCGATAATGGATACAGACGCCCGATAATGGATCTCCATGGCCGATAATGGATCTTCACGGCCGATAATGGATCATCACGCCCGATAATGGATCTCCACGTCCGATAGTGGATCCTCACGCCCGATAATGGATCCTCATACCCATTAATGGATCTCCACGTCTGATAATGGATATCCACGGCCTATAATCGATCTTCAGGGCCCGATAATGGCTCTCTACGCCTGTTTAATGGGTCTTCACGCCCGATAAGGAGAATATAATAACAAAACCCTTTAATTCTTAAGGGTAATTCTGTCCATTAAAGGGAGGAGTACCCTTAACCATCTTCTTTTCTTTTGGCGCCGCTCCCAAGAGGCTCCCTATCTAGCGCGGAAGTACCTCCGGGGCCCGCCATTGCTTTCTAAAGGCACTGCCAAGGATCAGAATTAGGAAGAGGAGGTTCCTCCGGTCCCGTAGTGAGCCTGGAACCAGGGTAGAGCCCCTTAGAGCAGGGATACCCGAGCTTTTGAAGATCGGGGGCTCAAATTCATGGAATATGGGCAACATTTTCATAACGTATCGATGCCACGTTATGAAAGTGTTACCCAAATTCACGTGAAGAAAAAACAAAGGTGTACTTTAAAAATTAAATAATATTTGTTTGTTTTTTAATGAAATGTTTGGATTTTTTTGTTGTCACGGAATCGATTTACAATTTGCCAAATGAGGGTATGTAGGGTTATGCAGGCGACTGCCGAGGTTGAAACATAAATGGCTTTAAAAGGAATACAGAGTTGGCGTGATTTCATAAATGGCGTTTAAATGCTGTGAAACTACGCAAATCAGGCGGCAACAGGGGTGAAGATAATATGTATAAGGGCTCGATCCGTGTAGTGTTCATGTGTAATCAATATAAAGTTATAAACGGATTGTTCGTTTAAAGTAAACACTGGTATGAGTTTGTTCCTTAGCAGCAAGCTCGGGAATGATACTGCGGGGCCGTTGGTGGATGAGAGTGAGGGGAAATTTGTTTAATCCAAACTAAGGAAGGGATTTTGTGTAAAACGAACCGGGGAAGGAAATTTGTGTAACCCGAAGTGGAGAAGGGATTTCGTGTAACCCGAACACGGGAAGGGAATTTGTGCAATCCGAGCCGGGCAAGGGAGTTTGTGTAATCCGAACCCGGGAAGGGAATTTGTGCAACCCGAACCGGGCAAGGGAATTTGTGTAACCCGAACACGGGAAGGGAATTTGTGCAACCCGAACCGGGCAAGGGAATTTGTGCAACCCCTCCGAGAAGAGAACCTTTTATATGAAATAGTCAAACACAAATAAAAGTAATTAAAAGGCCAAACACTTAACTAAATTTAGAATGCCGTTGTACAGGGTGTCCGAAAAGTTACTGTTCACTGGAAAAAGTCTTAAGTAAAGTTTGAATAAAATTAAGTTTTATTTACGATAGTGAAGTTTCTCCTATATTAAATGCTGGAAATCAGTGGCATCAATTAGGAGTGGCGGGATGTGGCAACCACCATACCCTAGGTCATAGGGCAAAATGTACCTTTATAAAATAAATGTATGAAATTTATCTGTCCATCTAAAATGTGACTTGGGCACTAATAATGTTGGGAACATCCTTAGTGCCCAAGTCGCATTTTCATTTCCCTTACCTCACCACTTCCTCTTCTGCCTTTTATAATCTGTCAGAGGCCAGAAGCCGAGTGTTGAAAGTGGAGTGATGGTGAGTGAGATGGCGTTTGAAAAAGCTCAAGGTGTCTTTCACACTTCATAACAAAATGTGTTATATGCATAGGCAGATATTAAATGAAGGCAGTTAAAGGCATTTAAATAATTACATAAATAATTACGGGGGGGGGGGGAGGGGGCCGAAGACGTTGCCCCCCTCTAGCTTTGGCTGAATTGACGCCTCGGCTGGAAATGTCCCCCAAAGGCCTGCAGACCAGTCTGCACACGTCGCTGCATAGTGTCGAACACATTCTGGAAGGTGGCTGGAGTTATGTGTAGGTGTGATGGATAATTGCTGCTTTCATTCCTCCACATTGTGAGGTTTGTTATCGTAGCCCCCCCCCCCCTTCCCCATCTTAAGTGTACCACAACAGAGATTAGAATCCAGAGGTGTGATGGTCCGGAGACCTAGCGGGTCAAATTCTGCGATCAGCAAATAGGTCAGTGCCGGTTTAGTATGTGGCCTACCTGTTAGAAGTAGCCTACCACACGAGTTCACTGGTTTAGTATGTGCCCTGCCCTCATACTACACCAATGAACTGTGGTTTAGATTGTGTTCATATACGAACTCAGATTTCCAAGCTTTCGTTTTGTTTGTAATAATTTAAATAACATCAGTTTAAATACACCTTCTAAAGTCTTTCCAAAACTGTATTGATGCAAGGGCCGTGTGGGCAGTTGGCCCGTCTTGTTGAAGTCAGTCTTCTTCAACCTCACAACCATTGAGTTGGTCGATGAATGGTTTAAAAATGTCATTTAGCTAGTCGACTAATGGTTCAACAATGTCATTGAGTTGGTCGATGAAGGGTTCAACAATGTCATTGAGTTGGTCGATGAAGGGTTCAACAATGTCATTGAGCTAGTCGAAGAAGAATGGGCCAATGATACGAGGCCGATTCAAAGCACACCATACCCCGACCTTTCGATCGTGTAGAGGAATTTCTTTGAGTTCATGAGAGTTTCCGGTGCTCCATAGACGAGTGTTCTGGCTGTTCATGTATCTGGAAAGATGAAACTATGCCTCATCGGTGAAGAAGGTTACGTCCAGGATCTACTTACCTTTCTCACTAAGAAAGTTATTAAACCAGTTTTAGTAATCAACGCAAAAATGGCGATCAAGCTCTTTCAACTCGTGCACTACATATAGCTTATCTGGAAAGAACTTCAACTTCTTCACCAGAATGTCAAGCGCTGGACCTGCTGGATCTCAACAACTTTGTTTTCTGAGGTCGAGGGACTACCAGTTCGGATAGCGTTTTCAACACTGCCCGTTTGGCCAAATTTGGTTATCAAATTTCGTACGGCATTACCATGTGGCAACTGTGCATCTGGAGATTACGCAAGAAACCTTTGTTGCACGGTATCAGTGAATTTCTCATCGTTATAGAAGAAATGCTCAACCAGGAATATTGGCCACTGAAGCGTCAACACCATTATAAGAAGGTCAATACGGAACTGCGCTTTTACTCTCCTTTTACTGTGTCTGGGCGAATATTTAATTAAACATATGCAGACAATATGTAACGTCGCGTGCAGACATACATTCCGGCTGTCGTGTACAGATTACGTAACGTAAAACGCAATATCTTACGACGCGTGCAAACTTGTCTTCAGGCCTTTGGGGGATATTTCCAGCATTTACTGTAGGAGAAACTGCAATACCGTAAATAAAAAGTAACTTTTATCAAAACTTTAATTGTGCCTTTTTCCACAGCACAGTAAATTGTCAGACACACTGTATATATAATAAGTAATTTATTAAAGAAGAGATATATGTATACAGGGTGAAGTACAGAGGACGGACGTTTTTAAAATGGCTATTACTCAGCCCCGGGGGAAAGGGACATATGTCCAATGGGTACCATTCGATCCGTGGTGTCTAAGCATTTTTATTCTTTTCAGGTGAATTTATGGCGCTGTGGACGATATAGTACCGCGTGTTCGCCTACGACAGTTTCGTGAAGAATAACGAGTCTGTGAGAGCAGTTCAGCGTGAGTTTCGTCGCCGATTCATCATTCCCCGAAGTCAAGCTGTTACCACTCGTAACACAATCTTACGTTAGGCTCATGCACATCGTACACGAGGTACACTAATGAATAGCAGATCAGTGGAGGCCCCACGAACGGTACGTACTCCAGAAAATGTGGGACGCTTCAGGCAAGCTTTGTTGCGTAGGCCAAATCGCTCTGCTCAGAGGCATGCTACTGAAATTGGCATCGAGGATCGGTCGGTCGGTAAGCAGTATTTTGCATGAAGACGCATTTTCACCCCTACAAATTGGTCATTGCGCAACAGTTGAGACCAGGGGGCTGTGCATAGCGGCTTAACTTCGCCTATCAAATGGAAGCAATTTTGAGGCAAATGACAACCTCACTTTGTTAATGAGTGATGAAGCTCATTTTCATCTCAATGGCATAGTGAAAAAAATAAGAATTGTCGTTATTGGGCTCTTGAAAATCCGAGATAACTGAACGAAAGGCCACTGCACAGCTCCAAAGGGATGGTTTGGTGTGCTGTTGGAAAAACTGGCATCATTGGTCCTTACATTTTTGAAGACCAGAATGGAAATGCTGTTACTGTGAACTCAGAGCGTTACATCGAGATGATAAACAACAACTTTGTGCCTGAATTATGAAGAAAAAGTATGCCTATCCGACGTGTGTGGTTCCAGCAGGATGGGGCGACGACCCACACAGCCAGAGCATCAATGGACGTTCTTCGCCCTCTCTTCAGTGACCGCCTCTTTTCCAAGTTTGCCCACACTTCTTGGCCTCCTCAGTCCCCTGGTTTGTCCATGTGTGTTTATTTCTTGTAAAGAAACCTCAAGGCGCTTGTTTATGAGCATAAGCCCCGTACATTTCACAATATGAAGGAAACTATTCGCGTGGAAGTCAACCGAATCGATGGAGCAATGCAAAAAAAGAGTAGAAGCTAACTTTCAAGAACGCCTTCAGAAATTCATCAATAAAAACGGACACCACATTCATGAGGGATGTTTTTTTACACACTTGATTTTGTCAAATGATAATTCACTACGAACGCATTGATGTCAATATTTTTTGGGGGGGAAGCTAAAGTTAATGATTTTGTGAATTTTTCCAAAACGTCCGTCCTCTCTGCCTCACTCTGTACATATAGTAAATATATATATATATATATATATATATATATATATATATATATATGTGTGTGTGTGTGTAGGAGATAAGTTTTCGATAAATGAATTGAATCAACTCCTTCGGAGGCAGAAAATAAAGAGATAAAAACAAAATGGTGAGAGTTAGTATCAGTGATTTCGAACACAGAAAATCGACAGACACATAAATCTTTTCTAACGAAGGTAGAAAATATCACAGTAAAAGTATCTCGAAGTGAACGAACATTTCACTTCAATCATAAACGAAGAATCTTTGACTAAATTCTAAAAAAAAAGAGCTTAGCCAAAATAGAAAACAGTCAAAGTTGCAAAATGGCGAATAAAAAAGAAATGTACTCGGAAGCAGAAAAACAAACTTCCATTATGGGGCGTCAAGAGGGCGGATGAAATATAACGGTATGAATATAAATATTATGAATGTATTTAAGAGTTTATATCGAAGCAATAATGTAAAGATGATTTTGAACGGGGTGGAAACTGAATAGACGATGAATGATATTGGAGTGAGACAGAGACGCAGTATGTCGCCACAGCTTTGTAGTCTATTCATTGATGAATTACTGAAATAATTGAAGCGTACCAAAGGAAGAGTTGGGGATAGATGATAGAAATATCAACTGTTAAAGATTGTAGACGATAGCATGATAATGAATGAAAATGGGAAGATCTGCAAGAAATATTAAATGTCGTGGCAGATTATAGGAATGAATGGAATGTAAAATTTAGCGGGAATGTACAAATGACGGAGGCGTCTAAGGAATGAGGCAAGAGCATTTTGCAAGAGAGTAGATGCGTTTGACAGGTATAAAAGAAGAGAGGAGTTGAAGATTCCAAGAATGATTGGAATGTTAAGAGGGGTTATGACGAAGCAAGCAAATGAATACATAATTGTGAGTGAGTTGTGCAAGGAATAGGAGGTATGGGTGGAAGAAATTAGGAGAAAATGAATCTTATGAGTAAAAGTACGTATTATAACTAGAGTAGACGAATGTTAAAATAAATACATAAAAAGTAAGTATTAAAGAACTAACCCAAAAACAAAAATAAACATAAACGAAACAAATGTAAGGTGGAAAATACAAATATGCTATTAGCCGGAGGAAAAGAATTAACAACAACTGAATAATATAAAAACTAATAAATAACAGAATAACTAAAAACTACGGTAGCAATTAGTTTTGGAAACAACGAATAATGGTTCTAAAAGAAGACAGGAATGGGGATTAGCTCGGGTAGAAAGACGTAAATTGGGCTTAAGGCGGTTGAGATTGGACAGACGGAGCCAAATGAATGAGTCGGTGCTCGCGCGAGGAGTAAAATAGAAAAGACAGCGTCCAAGTTCGAGGGAAGCTCAATCCTATATCTGAATCGAGAAAAACTTGTAGTTCCTTCCAGAAAAAAAGTATAAACAAAATAAAACTGCGAAAATAAGAATGAAACAATTGAACGAACATATATAGCCCAGAGTAACGAGACACTGAGTCGAGGAAATAGCAAAACAAAAGAATACGCGAATAAAACTTCAAGAAAGCGAAAAACTGAAACATGGGGAATACTCCTTGAAGTAATGGAATAAAATGGAATTAGAGACAAAAAAGAAAATAAAGGATACATTTCTAGCGTAAGAGAGATTACTTATGTAACCTTGACAAACCTATGACAAAGTGGAACAGATAGAAAAGTACAGTCAGAAACAGCAAATTTTTCAGGAAAACAATTTCTTTCGTACGGTTTTACAGTTCTCGTCCCTACAGAAACAATGGGCACTGACAATTAACCAACAAGATTATCAATAAACAATGAACGAATGTGGATTAATCATAAATCGTGAGGGTGCGAAGCATTGTTTTCGCCGAAAGACGAACGGCTGTTTGCGCTATCAATCAGAACACCCTTATCATGGCTCTCGAGAGCATACTGCCTTGCACAAGACTTCTCCGGTAGTCATCGGCTTAGAAATAATAAACCTTCGGGAAAGGCATCGCTTTCGCCGTTCCCTACCATACCCAAATTTCCTGGAGCAGCATTAATTTGGCTCTGCTCTTTTAAACTAAGGATCTGTAGAGCAACATTTTTTTGGCACTCCTCCTTTGAACTAAGGATCTTTAGAGCAACCCTTTATTGGCACTCCTCCTTTGAACTAAGGATCTTTAGAGCAACCCTTTCTTGGCACTCCTCCTTTATACTAAGTATCCTGAGATCAGCTTATTCCTGGCTCTCTCCCTTGAAACTAAGGATACTTAGAACAGCCCTTTCTTGACTTTCCATCCTTGCCCAAGTCTTCCCTTGACTTATTTCGAGCATCCGTACCACGGATCTCTACGTTTGCACTGTTTGCACCTTGCCTGACCCCATTTTCTTACAGATGAATTAATATTTACAATCCTCGGACCAGACTGCGCATCATTCACTGGGTTCACAAGATTATGCACGTCTCTTTTATAACGAACTGTTACCGCTGGGTCAATTACCCACGCGATTCTTACCCAAAAATGTAAACCTAGTAGCAAACTTGTCGAGAATTTCATATCCTCTCCGCCAATGGACACTTTTAGGGATACGCCGAATTACCCAATTCCAGAAACCATTTAATCTCTCCAAAGGACTTAAACTTTTGGCCGATTGCGCCCACTAACTGAAATCAGGGCGGCGTGACTCTGTGAAACTGATTTGTGACGCGTCGAAATTGCTCCACGAATTCTCTCTTTAGTAAGGTCGTACAAACTCTGGTATCTAGAAAGCTCGACAATCCAACATTACTTACCCTACCATTAATAAATCATTTGTAGTTCCTTTTCTTAAATTAAGCTTTTGGACGAGAACGAACTAACAACTCATTGGAGCACGAGGGTAAACTTATTCCCTCGCCCCGTGCGCTTCGCCTAAAAAATTCCCTTGGGCCGACGTAATCCGCTGGCAAGAATATCCAGTCTTGACTCTCAGACAATTTATTTGACCACATCACTCTGAACATCAGGCTTCCTAACTCGCCAGACCCAAACTCTCTGGAATATTATGTGTGGGGCATGGTTGGGGGAGAGACCAACAAGTTACCGTACACCACCAAGGCTGTGCCTAGGTCCTGAATCACCATGGTTGAGGCCGACGATGATTTCATTAAATAAAATTAATAGTACAATCCTTCAAATCTCTAACATGGAACTTTGGTAAATACGAGGCGCGGTCAATAAGTTTTGCAATTCGGATATAAGGAAACGAGATATGAGGAAAAGTGTTTTATTATCTTTCAATATAACTACCCTCAACTCCAATGCACTTGCGCCACTTGTCCCTGAGGCTTCGAATTCCCGACAACCAGAAATCTCCTGAATGCTGTTCAATCCCCTCCTGGACGGAGAATTGGACATCTTTATTGTCCCCAAACTGGCGTCCACGCAGTGCAGCCTTGAGCTGGCGGAATAAAAGGTAGTAGCTAGGGGCCAGATCTGGACTGTTTTGGAGATGGTTGAGCTCCTCGAATCCGCACTAGCGCAGGGCAGCTTGTGCAACTCTGGCCTTGTGGACTTTGACGACGTTGAAGTCGATCATGGGGCGTGAGGTTTCTAGGGACCCAACGGGCACAGACCTTGGTCATGGACAAATTGCCGTGGATGATGTTGATAACACTTCCATGTGATATTTCAGGTTCTCGCTCGATTTCTTCGACCTTCACCCGTCGATTTTCGAGGATCATCCTCTCCACACGGGAAACATTGTCCTCGTTGGTCACGTCTTACGGGCGTCCTGGACGGGGGTCATCTTCAAGGGACTCACGACCATGGCGAAACTTACTATTCCAGCGAGCAAGGGTTGCATAGGAAGGGACGGTGTCGGTGTACACTGCAACCATGCGTTCATGGATCTCTTTTGCATTCTTGCCTTCATTGGTCAAATATTTGATCACTGCGCGGTGCTCAACCTTCTCCATTGTTGAAAAACTTGTGACTGACGATCTGCGATCAGCTACTGCTTCTTAAATAGACAAGGCAGGAGAGTGCGGCAGCAAGTCCTGACTTGTCATAACTTGTCCCAACACCCCCCACAAACAGCCATCCCCCTTCCTCTGTTTTGCCCTACCGATTCGCAAAACTTATTGACCGCCCCTCGTATATGTACATATAAATGAACTCTGTGTTATATGAATAAATGAAAAAAAGACTAGATGAATATAATTGAAGTGTATAAATAATTCCTTAAAATGTCAGGAGACGAACCTTGTTGATCATAATAACACTAAACAATGCTTTACAATAAACATGGAATAATTAGTGGGAACATTGCGTAAACGAGATTAACCGCATTGAGGCTAGAATTGAGGGACTCTATGATCGGAGTAAAGATATTGTATAGATTTTTTTTCCAATATAGACGACTTCAATATATGTATACATTCAGCAGGTGCGGTGAGGTGACTAATTTGTCGCCTAACTTCAATATACAGAAAATAAAAGAGTTAATTTATACAGATACAAGCCGCTGTTCTCTTCCTTAACAGGAAGAGCTTGGTTACACACGCACCCCTGCGGGGGGGTGGTCTACGGCCTTATTTGCTAATCTTAACGGCCTTTTTTAATTCCCTTTATAGACTCTTTATTTTAACACCCTGAACACCCTTTTCTTCTTCATCTTCTTCTTCTTCTTCTTCTTCTTCTTCTTCGGACTGTTGATCTACGGCCTATCATGATTCTTTTTTCTTTTCTCCATCTAAATTTGCTATAATAATTTCCATGCCAAAATTTTAATAAATTTTCTGAACTTCGCCATTTGTAATTCTTTTAGTTTTATAAAAGTCACAAAAATTCGATACTTATATTTATTTCTGGACTTTACCATTTTATTTTTTTTATATTATAAAGGAATTATTAGAAATAACTTTGCTAAAAAATTAAATCTACTTAGGTGACAACCGAACTAAAAGAAAAAATCTTATTCAAACCTTCAAAAAATCTCGTTCTTAAAATATGGGAATATGGAGGATATTTACCAGAGTTACATGTTAAAGAAATGACGGATTTCATTCAATGAATTCACCGTCAGTTTCAACCATGGCCTCCAAACGGCCATGGTTTTTCTCCAGATCCATTTCCGCGTTCTTCAATACCCAAACCTTGAATTCATTAGTGCTGTCTACGTCTTTCCGTTTGCGGCCTTTTATTCTTCTCATTATTTCTTATCTACACCTAGTAACCGATGTTGTGGCGGTAAGGTAGTTCCTTGGATTAACTTACACTCCTCTTCTTCAATAAAATTCTTTCTTCTATACTTAACATATTATATCTGTGATGTTTGTTTTCCACTTTAATATATTACCAGGTGTTCTTTCTTGACGAAGAATGTATTTACTAGTGCAGTATCCAAGCCTACTGCACAGTCTATAACTTTTGCTTTCATCGTTTCTCTCTTTTACAGAGGATCAGGTGCAGCATGAGTAGCCATGCTGCGGGTGATATTTGATGGATTGCTTGCCCTCCAGGTCCCAATGCCTGTGGGTGGATCTGTGGTGATATATTTATATCCCAAACATTTGCACTCCTTTCACATTCACTTTTTTTACATATCTCTCCTTACAAAGTTTGCGGAGGATACTCTGGTCAGCTTTCGCTTCTTAGCTTTAAGTAACAAACAAAACATCCTTCTCTCACCAAATATGGTAGCTCCATGCATTCTACCAAATGCGTCATTCTCATTCCCCACGTGTCATTTAGGTTTCATCCACGTGTCACACGTTCATTGCCTTCTGCTGCTCCTATCGAGGTAAGCCACAATCCTCCCTCCCGTTAGAATGCACTGTGCATCGTACTTGGCGAGGAATGAATACTGAAGATACTTACATCTGTTTTTTACTGATTACTTTCTTAGTTTCCCTTGATAGTATTATTCTAACACCATTTATTTTTCTTGTCTCTGGTAATTCCACTACGCAGTAGCCTAAGACCCTCCATTATCTCTCTTGCCTTATTATACGCCTATCTCCTCTTCTGTACACGTAGTATGTGCAATCTTTTCTTGGTGGTCAGCTCCACCAGCCTACCCCTCCGGCCCGTCAAACTCCCAATATCCAATTTGGCGACACTTATTGGAGTATGAACTTATTTTTCTAAGTCACACTATCGTTGTCACTGTAATTTGGCTGCAGTAACTCATCATATTGGTTTAGGCCTGGATTTTCACACTTTCACAGTCGGATGTTATTCTTTTGCTCCAACTTAGGACTGGATGAGAAAATGATTGGCTTGCTCTCCCAAGGATGAGTAAAAAATCATGCCTATTTAAGATGATAATAAGAATTAACTAAATTCTATATTGAATTTAGTGCATGAATTTAGGAATACTCAATGTTTTATAATATTTGACGTTTTATATTTGATATGTACCATTTATAATTTTGTCCAGATGGAATTTACATGCTATCTGAGTATTTTCTTATTTATTATACAGAGTGTTCGTAAATGATTACTACAGCTCTAAATATTGGGCTCTTTTCTATAAATAATTCGATTCAATTTTTCACGTATTTAATAGAAACATTTCAAATTTTGATTTAACGATATTTTGTCTCTCTTGGAAGATCCTTTGATTTAAGCGGATCCTTATGAAATAAGAAGCCTAAAGCGGGACGCAGGAAAATGAGTACTTCGCAGGAAAAGACCCAGTGCGTATTTGGCTAATAAAGACACTCAAGTCAAAGCAAAACTACCGAAATTAATATTCAAAACAGTCGCCATACCGATGCACCATCTGAGTATGGTGTGCATAGTTTATGGTGACTGGTAGTGTGCTACATATAAAGGATGCTGGCTGACCTCGAACGTCTGAGGAAATATGAAAAAGGAATGAGGCTTTTCACCAGAGGCTCAACCAACTCCATTAGCAAAACTTCCACGCAGTTTTGCATAAAAAATGCCACTTTGTGCATATAAAGTGCAATTACTGCAAGCCATTAACCCACAAGATAAACCGCGTCGAAGAGAATTTGCAGTCAGCGAGTGGGAGAGGTTAGATTCAGATCCAGAATTTTTGAAACACGTTTGTTTCAGTGATGAGTCAACGTTCTATTATTCCAGATCAATTGTGGGGGTCGAACCAAGTAAAACATTCGAATGGAAAAATTAAATGGTTCACACATTGAACCTTATAAATGGGAAGATGGAATTCACGCTTTGTATTAATCTTATTTGTAAATGGGAAGATGGAATTCACGCTTTGTATTAATCTCTTTCGTAAATGGGTAGATGGAATTCACGCTTTGTATTAATCTCTTTCGTAAATGGGAAGATAGACTTCCGGGTTTGTAGTATTCTCTCCTTTGTAAATGGAAAGTTAAACTCCCCAGTATTTTCTCGTGTAAATAAAGGAAGGAAAATCCCAGTGTATTCGGTCTGTAAATGCGTTTTCCGAAACCGTTGCCTCCTGTGCCGGGTAGAGAGGTAAAGGGTTAATCTAATGGACTTTCTTTTCTAGCACAAATCGTGCGGGGCACAGAGAGCGACATTGTTGAGTCGATGCTACTTAGAGATTCAGTTACTCTCCTCGTAAGACCTCGTAGGGAGGAGTTCACACCATCGAGGTCGCTTTTCAAAACCTTTACCTCCTTTACCGAGAATACACAGTAGGGAGCGTAGCTGGATCCGAGCTCTGATTGAGCGATTAAAAAATTCGCAAAGGATTCGCAGGATGTTAAAAGATAGGAAAAAGGTGTATTATAGTAAGAGATAGTATAGGTAGAAAATGTGTTACTATAGTAGAAGGGTGATGTGCCAGTACGTCCGGCAGTATCTTCAAATGAGGCCTTTTTTTAAGCATTGGAATTTTTATTTGTTTATTAAATGAACATTCAAACCTATGTTTTCGTTTGTTTTTTTTATTTTCTGTTATTCATAGAGCTTATTATCATCTTTTGATGTCCGTCTGTGCGTATTTATTTATTTATCTTGTTTTTTTGTTTTGTTTGTTAATATTTTTTGTCCACTACGGATCTTTTTTTGTTTTGTTTTTAATTAGTTTTGTCCACAACGGATGTTTTTTTTTTCTTTTTTTCACTACAGATCTATTGATCTATTTTTGATTTAGATTAAGTCACAGATTAGGATTGTATAACTTCCTTCTTTTCTGGGTTTTCCAATGATGACGTTTGTGTTTTTCCGGTATTTGGTTATCTGTATATAGGTACAACAGCTACTGGGTTTTGATAATCGCTGGTGACTACCTGCGTGATATCATCCGCCAGTTGTTGTGTATATATTGTGTATAAAGTTGGGCTCAGGCAACCCCCTTGTGGTACGCCAGCCCTCAGGAGAAAGGGTTCCCCCTCGAGGTCGTTTATTTTAATTAAGGCCTCGCGGTCCTCTAAGTAGTCGCAGAGGAGCTTGGTTATGTTGATCTCCCTGCCCAAGTTGTATAGCTTCTTCTTCATGCCAGGTATCCATACCTTATCGAACGCCGATGTCACGTCTCTAAGTACGACGGCGACCCTTTTGTTGTCTGCTTTCGCCATTGCGATATTTTCAGTTATCAGTGCAAGGGCTGTCTCTGTACCAAGAGTTCTGCAGAAACCGTGTTGTCGGGCATTGTAATGCTCCCTCGTGTCCAGGAAGTCCCTCAGTCTATCGTTAAGTAATTTCTCTAACAGTTTCCCTATAAATTCTAGTAGGGATATAGGTCTATAGCTTTTGATGTCCGTTTTAGGTTTTCCTGGTTTTAGTAAAAATATCATACGTGCCCGTTTTAGAAGTTCGGGAAAGTATCCGACGTTCAGGCAGGCATTAAAAAGTTTTAGAAATGCCTCGTTGATGTTAGCAGGGGCGTTCATCAGGTGTGCCTTGGTGATACCTAAGATGCCAGGGGCTTTTTGCTTGAAGCTTCTCAATGCTATCTCGTACTCCTTATGTGTAAACACTCTTCCTTCTTCCCTTCCTTGCCGGGTGCTATCCACGTATTGATGTGGTGTTAATGCTGGTCCTCGTTCCTCTAGCCGCGTTAGTACTTCCTCTTCATAATCGTTATCAAAATTTTCATTCTCCTCTTCTGTGGCGTTGAATTTTCTTTCCCAGTGATTTCTGAATAGTTATTCTATTGTTTGATCATCAGTGATGTTTCTCCCGTCGACAGCGATTTTGATGTTGGTTTTGGTGGGGAGAGTTCCACTCAGCCTCTTCATTTGGTTCCAGAATTTTCTAAGATCGATCTCGTCATCCATTTTGTCGATAATATTGTCCCAGTGTTCTTTAGATTTTTCGCTAATTAGGTGTTTGAGTTCCATGCGGAGGTTCCTTAGTTCCTGATACCTTTGGACTGTGTAACTGAAAGTATTAATTTCCATAATTACTCCATCCAGTCTATCCATTCATTGTATGATGTTTTCGTCCCACCGTGGTGCCGGAAGCGTCTTATACTCTACTCGAGGAATGGCCACTCTGTTCGCTTCCTCTATCATGGACATTATTGTTTTAAAGCGGCTATCAAGGTCTTCTAATGTGGATCCATCTAGTTGCCCAATTTGATAATCTTGGAGTGATCTTCTGTAGATATCCCAGTTGGCCTTAGGAAGGCATCTGCGGGCGAGGATCTTTACTTGAATGGGAGAGGTTGAAATGGTTGTAACCATACTAATATGATCCAATGGAGGGTATGGCCCTGGCACAGTTGAGTGATTCAAGATAAAGTTTGAGTTTTTGAGAACGATGTCAGGGGTTGTTGCAGATCTCCTTGTTAGGTAAGTGACGAAGTATGGGCCTGATCTCTGTACTATTTAGCGATTAATAAGGATGCTTAGGAGGGCTCCGCTACCATTAAAATTCGTGGTATACCCTATTTCACGGCAGCGCGCATTAAGGTCACCAGTCAAGATAGCGGAGCTGTCCCTTCTGAAGAGGCGTATGGAATTGGGGATGGGAAGATAGGGTTGTCTTGGGGGTTGGTACCCCACCGCTATTATTTTCACTGCAAGGTCAATCAGGAATAAGTTTCTTGAGCTCCGTGGCCTCGTAGTAACAGAGAAACCTGTGATGGTGGCCATAACGGAGTCGTGGATAAAAACCTCAAGCCGAGATTTTGAAGGTGAATTCACGATTCCCGGTTACCAGCTCTTCCTGAAAGATAGGCCAGACAGAGAGGGTGGCGGTGTGATGTTGCATGTCAAGGATACTCTCAACTCGACGGATTGCAACATCGTACCCGACCATGAACTACTAGGTGTTGACCTAGAGATAGGTCCTGCCAAATACAGGACCCTGGTGCTTTATAGACCTCCTGCCCAACTCATTGAAAAGGACAGAGATCTGTACCAGCTACTAGGAGAACTTTTCGAAGACAGAGTGTGTATCGTCATGGGTGATTTCAACACACAAGTTGACTGGGAAACCAGAGAACCCTGTGGCGAAAACGCACTACTCCTGGAGTACGCGAACAATGAGTTTCTCACTCAATGGGTGAGAGAGCCAACGAGAGGAAACAATATCCTCGACTTGGTTTTCACCTCTGAGGATGACATCGTTGAGGACCTCTCTGTTGGCGAAGAGCTCGGTGGCAGTGACCACCGACAAATTAGATTTGTAGTCAAAGTTCCGAAGGCAGGGCCTGCAACTAGTAAATCGAAGAAACTCGATTTGAAAAGAGCAGACTTTGCAGGTCTTCGTGCTGGACTGACTGACGCGAGGCTAGAAGTGTGCGATGTTGTTGAAGACTCGTGGAACAGTTTCAAAACCAAATTCATGAGTCTCCAATCGCGTTTCATTCCTCTGAAATGTCCTCGTCGGTCTTCTGTTCAACCAAAGTGGTTTAATCGAGAAATCGGTCAACTGCTTAGGAAGAAGAGAACTGTGTACCGACAATCGAAGATCTCGGGTGACTTTGACGAATACCGGAGGCTAGCCAGGAGAGTGAAGTCCAGCATAAGGGCGGCTAAGCGTTCTGAGGAACTCCAAGTGGCGAGACTCTGTAAAGAGAATCCCAAGGAGTTTTTTTTGGATATGTGAACAGCCGTAAACCAATCCGTCGAACGATTGGCCCTTTGAGGAACGAGGAGGGGGCATTAAAGCACTTAGATGCAGAAAATGCTAACCTCCTCAACGACTACTTCTCTTCAGTGTTTACTGAAGAGTGTGGTCCCATCCCCCAGCCAATGGATTCCTACTCGGGGGGAAAAGCTGGAGGATATGGACTTCACCGAAGGGGAAATAAAAAAGAAGATCAGTGACCTAATGACGAATAAGTCACCTGGCCCGGATGGGTTTCTACCTAAAGTGTTGAAAGAAGTGCACGATCAAGTGTCACGACACCTGAGCGCAATCTTTAACATGTCAATCCGGACCGAATGCGTTCCTAGAGACTGGCGTGAAGCGAAGGTGACTCCTATCTTCAAAAAAGGAGACCGAAGCCAACCGTCGAACTACTGACCTATCAGTCTGACTTCGATAGTCGGTAAACTCATGAAAAGCATGATGGTGGAAAAAATGACGTCGTATTTAGAGTCCAACCTGCTACTGAGGAGTTCCCAGCACGGCTTCCGAAGGCAACGGTCATGCCTGACGAACCTTGTGGAATTCTTCCACTTCGTTTTCAGTGAGCACGATCGAGACAAGGCGGTGGATGTGGTCTACCTAGACTTTCAGAAAGCCTTTGATAAGGTACCACACCGCCGCCTTCTCCGGAAAGTGCAAGCGCTGGGCATAGACGGAAAGGTAGCCGGCTGGATCGAGAACTGGCTAAGTGGCAGACGGCAACGGGTGGTGGTGAATGGACAGTCTTCTGAGTGGGTGCCCGTTACTAGCGGGGTGCCTCAAGGTTCTGTCCTGGGACCACTACTATTCATCATCTACGTCAACAACATGGACGGTGACATGGTTGCCAAGATTTCCAAATTTTCCGACGATACCAAGCTTGGTATGAACGTTGCAAAGGATGGAAATACTGCCCGCCTGCAGGAAGATCTTGGGAAGATTGAGGAGTGGTCGGACACGTGGCAAATGCCTTTTAACGTGAACAAATGCAAAGTAGTGCATATCGGCCACAGAAACCACCAATCTCAGTATATCCTTAAGGGCACTGCTATGGAATCCACCGACACTGAGAAGGACTTGGGTGTAACAACCACTAGTGACCTCAAGTTCTCGAAACAGTGCATTGAGGCGGAGAAAAAGGCCCAAAGGATGCTAGGCTATATTAAGCGCCAGTTTGGTTATCGGAACCAGGAGATTGTACTGTGCCTGTACAACTCACTTGTCCGACCGCACCTGGAGTATGCCGTACAATTTTGGAGTCCTTCATTGCGAAAGGACATCGCGAGATTGAAACGCGTACAAGCCAGGCCAACCAAGCTGATTCCCTCTATCCGACATAAAAGTTATGAGGATAGATCTGTTCTCGCTAGAAACCCGTAGACTGCGTGGTCAGCTCATCGAAGTCTTCAAAATACTTCGAGGGTTTGACAATGTTGACTACCGGGATATTTTCACACTGAGTGAGAACAGAACGCGCAATCACGGCTTCAAACTTGAACTGAAGCGTTACAACCGCAATCTGTGTGGAAACTTTTTCACCTACAGTATCTGCGGTAAGTGGAACGCACTTCCAGTTGAAGTTGTCAACAGTGAATCTGTTGACCAGTTCAAGTCAAGACTAGACAAAGTCTTGAAAAGTGGCCGTTTAGGGACGCAAAACAATTGAGCAGCCATGTGCCCGCTCGATTGCTAGTCCAAAGGTACCCTCTTTGAATGGACCGTAAGGTCTCCTAGGGTACTTACTTTCCTTGTTACTCCTTGTTACTCTAGGTTTGGGATTTCTTTAAATTTGATCCATTTTCGTATTGCAATCGCTGCCTCATCGTATCTCTCGTTGGCATGGCTGGTCGCGATCGTGGTGTAGTTGTTTATCTTGACATATTTCTCGGCTTTGTTTAGACCGTGCTCCAATATCAAGACCACATCCGGATCTATTTCGCTAAGGATTTTATTATACGCGTATTTTTTTTTTATTTCCCATCCATTTATGTTGTGCATGAAGATTTTTATTTTGTTAATATATCTTACATCTGCCATTTTAGTCTTGCTGGATGAGTTTAACTTTCGCTTGTTCTTCCCGCGCTGGTGACCTCACTCTTTCCGAACGCTTTTTTTTTAAACTGGTCGTGGGAGAGGTTGTGGCATGATTCAGGACATAGTTCAATATGGCCGTTCGTAAGTGTTGTAATAATTTGATCGTCTTGAGCGTCACAGTCATATTCCCACTTGTATTTGCCTTTTAGCATGCCTTCAATGATCTCTTTTGACTTTGCTAGCCTCGGTGGTGGGGTCGATGGCGAGGCGTATATCTTCATGCTGAGATATGTGGACTTTTGCGCGGTCGTGGTTTGTTTGGGTTCTCTTATGTTTTTTGTTGGCTCACTTTATGGAATGGGTTCTCACTCTGGGGCACTTGGTCCGTTTCCCTGTACATTGTTGTCTCGGTCGATGCTGGTTTGTTCAGGCGTGGGTCCCTCGAGCTAGAACGACTCCTTGGTGCCGTTGTTGGTTTGCTTCCCGTTTGTGTTTGGTACAGGTCCCCTGACATGGGATTGTCGGGAAACCACATAGGTTTCATCCCGTGTTGTATGAGCATCTTATTTAGCTCCGTTGCGTAGCTCCCTGGTTTGGCCACATTTACAAAATGTGCGTGCATTATACACATTACTAGGTCCAGCTTCATGGAGGGGTCTAGTTGGAGGATTGTTTTTTCCTTTTCCTGTGTCCTAGCTGCCTGGGCATAGGTGGTGTTTGCCTTCCTATTTTTTTTCTTCTTCTCGCTCACAAAATTCTTCTTAAGGGACATGATATTGAGAGTGTACGATGAGGTCCATCGCAATTAAGGCATTTCTTGTTCCTGTGTTTGTGCACTCTTTTCAAGTGTGTCCAGATCCAGAGCAAACTTTACCTTGGAATTTACATTCTTTAGTAGAGTTATTTTCTAAATCGTAGCATGAAAAACAGACTTGCATAGAGACAAAGGTTTCTCTCTCGATGCATGAAGCTGAAACTTTCGTGCAAAAAATATTAGGCCTGCTTCAGATGCCTTAGCAGCCATCTCGGTTGTTTGGAAGGTCGCCTTGAATAAGTGCATATATTCTTCTCCATCCCCGTTTTTGAATTTGTAGATCTCGTCTACCTTTGCCCAGCTCTGTTTATCTTCGACCTTCTTCTTAATTTCACTCGCACTGTGTGAGCCGACCCACGGGTCTAAACGCCGGCATATTATTGATCTCTGAGCAGAGACGTGAGGCGGAACTTTGAGAAGATTAATAATGGCGCGCGATTTATCGCTAAGTAATTTATCCACGTCTTGATTTCGTTCGCATATTGCAAGGTAGCCATAGGTCGGGACTACAAGTCGGCATAATGCAACTCCCAACGTGGAGAAGATCACTTCGAATACTCTCTCCCTCGACGGTTTGGGACAACGCTCTTTGACCCAGAGCGGGATCCGTATTTAACCCCGGGGGTCGTCCATGACGGCCCGTTGGGGGTTATCTTCGCGGAGCCTGTCAGGCTCCGTGTTTACATGCAAACGGTTTGAGCGTTATTAACTTTTTAAATCTATCGTGACGCTGATTGGACAATTATTGCAGTGCTTATGTCTAAAAGCTAATTTCTCAATTTGTTAACGCTAAGGTCTGTTATTCCAAAAATGAACATAAGTATGACGATTAAATGTATCTCAATTCTGATTGGTTGAATTTTGTAGAATTATGAGTAGATAGAATGACTATTTATATAGGTATATATTTTTTTATGTAAATCAAGAGTACCTAGTACTTTTTTAGTAGAGTAGAGTAAAACTTGAGTCGTGCGCGTAGTGTCCCAATCCGGTAAAGGAGGAAACCGTTAAGGCAAGAATCGGCAAAACGCCAAAGCCGCTCAATTCGACGAACACGGAGTGGTATTCTCCACCCCCCGAGAAGAAAGTGAGATACACTAGGGGGAAGGGCAACACTGCCCGAAGGGGGACATGGGTCCCACCGCCCCCCAGGACACCAAACGGTTCCCCCTCCGTCTAATAACGGGGAAACAGAAACCAACAAGAGAAACGGTCTTCCAAACAGTGATCGGAGAAATAAACATTGAGCTCACCCGTCTCATCGAGACTCCAAATGGGTGGGCGGCAGTCTGCTGGAAGAACAAGGACGTGGAAACCCTTGTTTCAGACCAGGCCAGACAACCCCTCCGCGAGATAGGGCTCGAAGCGGTAGTCCCCTATGAGCTGCTCGTAAGGAGGGCCGTCATACTAAAGAGAGTGGACCCCTACTTTTCGGAGCACACCACGGAAGAAATACAAGAAGAGCTGAATGACAAACAGTCATGGGCAAAGGTGGAGAAAGTGGACAAAATAGGCAAGACCCTCATTAAAGTCACTTTCGCTACCATCGGGATGGCTCAGAGAGCGTTAAGGGAAGGCCTCCTGGGCTTTTACCTTCGCGTCGCCCCAGAGCAGATAGAGGCAGAAGAGTATATCTTCATAGAAAACTGCCAGATCTGCCTGGCCATCGAGAGCCACCCGACACGAGACTGCCCGTCAAAAATACAAATCTGCGCGACATGCTCCAGAACCGGACACGGATGGAGAGATTGCCGGGAAGAAAAGCCTAAGTGTGTGAATTGCGGAGGGGAACATCGGGCTCTGGTCATGAGATGCCCTCTACGCAAGGAAGCGATTAAGAACAAGAGGTTGAAGCTCAGGCAGCGAAAGGAGGAAAAGTCAAAGGCAACATATGCCACCGCGACTTCGACTCCTGGAAGCGCCACTCCATCAGCGGACAGAGTCACTCCAAAATTAATCCTACCGGCCGAGAGCAAGGAGATTATGACGATGGTCATAGTCGCCCACCTGGCGAACCTTGCTCGCCCCGGCAGTTTTTCGGAGGAGCTCAACGCTATGCTGAAAAACAACGGAGTAAAGAAAAAGTTATGGTTCCCCCCGAACCCAGCATCCCATGACGTGCTGAACATCAAATTCATTGATGAAACGCAGTCAGAAAACCCCGAAGAAATAAAGAAGAAAGAAGATCCAACCATCAACCGAGAAGAAGATGGGAATCAAGAACGAATAAAAGAAGATACCGCGCAAGTTAAAAGCCCCCCGAAGGAAAAGAAACCAAAAAAGAAGAAGAGCAGCAAACCCCCTAAACAAGTGGAAGAAGAAAGCATGGATGGAGAATCTGAAGACGATGATTCATACCCCGCAGTTCCCCTAACCGAAAAAGCCAAAGTCCTGGAAAAGGGACGTTTTTTCGACGGGGAAGAACTGAAAATAAAAGTTTTCGGGACTACTGGATGTAGACCCGAAAAAGCAAATCAAACCCAATTGGTAAAGGGCATTAGGAGTGGTGACTTCAAATGGACCTTTGAGGGACCCTGGTCCCCAAAGGAGATGGAGAGCCTCCTATGCAGCGGCACCATGTATATTCCGGAATCAAGCTGTCACACAGTGAATTCACCAACTTTCAAAAACATAAAGTGCGGAATGAAGACCTCATCGATAAACTAAAAATTAAAAGTGATAAGAAGTGAAAAGCGCGAAAATAGCTAAATAATAGTGCAAAACGTTTAAAGTATAAATAATTAATGTGTAAATAATTAAACTAAATAATAGTGCTAAACGATTAAAGTGTTAATAATTAATCAAATAATTAATTAAACAAACAATATGTGAACACAGTGAATAAAAATTAAGTAAATAGTTAAATGTGACAATTAATAAACAAGTGATAAATCAACTTAAACAAGTGAAAATTTAGTGAAAAATATAAATAGGAAAATATGAAATTAAAACTAGTCAATTAATAGACAAGTGATAAAACAACTTAAACAAGTGAAAACTTAGTGAAAAATATAAATAGGAAACTATACAAATAAAACTACTAACCAATGTACAAATACAGTGAATTATAATTAAGTATATTATAAATAGAATTAAGTATGTAAATTGAAACATTCAAGTAATAAAACAACTTAAACAATCTAAAAGTTAACGATAAGTATAAATAGGAAACCATAAAATTAAAGCTACTAATCTTTATGTGAATACAGTGAATAAAAATTAAGTATTATATAAATAAAAGTAAGCGAAACAGTATCTTAAAACTTAAACTCAAGTGACGAAGTATGAAACGTAACAAAATCAAACAATGATATATAAACCAAATTTAATGTGAATATTGAAACGATATATAAACCAAATTTAATGTAAAAATTGAAACCCAATTAGTGGGTATAATTAACTTATATATTAAAACCCAGTTAGTGGGTATAACTTAAAACCGTAAAATGTTAAAAAGCTGAGCTCCTGCGTTCATTTCTCCAGGAGAAACCTCTGTATGTACCTTTGCCTTCGACTACTTCTTCCTCTCCTCAACTATAATTTTTTTTCAATTTTTTTTCCCCACTTTTGACTATATATTTTTGCATTGTGTAAATTTATTTATTTAATGTATAAAATACTTGTACTTTTTCCAATAAATATATCATCATCATCATGTAAATCAACGAAGGCAGCATAATTTCACTTGAAAAGTCGACGCTGAGAAGATCTCATTTTTGGAAAAGGAGGAAAAGTCGGAGGCTCAAAACGCCATTTTTTGGAGCCTCATCATCCTTACGGGGAGAATTCATTAACGAATTTTACACCGGCACCTAGAAGACTAGATGTCGTGCTAACCCCCCCCCCTCCCTCTACGGAGTCGCGACGCTGAAATGAACTGAACTGCCACTCATCTAGTCTCGCCACAACTATGTCGGTCCAATTTGATAGACATAATTGGGGACGTAAAGGAAAGCAGGTTTGAGGATTAGCCCACTGTGGAACTCTACGGAAGAGACCGCCCGGTTACGAGGCGATGCTGAAAGCTTTGGGGAAGAGTTCGCTCTAATCTCTAAGGGTAACTTCCGGCCAGGACCACAGGGGGACACACAACCGTCCCTGTGTAAGTTGGAAACAGCATCGATATCCAAACCCCAGATGGGGCGGCACCCCGGGTGGTGGTAGTTGATTCTAACACCACCCATCATCAAGTCCGCCACTCATCACCCATCTGAGGGGCCTCGCCCGGGTTCACCCTCCATCATTCATCCCCCCCATTTGGCAATAAAGTTCACGTAAGCTTAGAGGCGAAGTAGAGGGAGCCCCCCCCCCCCCCAAATAAACCAACACAGAAGAACACGTAGAAGAAGAGGTGCACCATACTGATCAACAGCAAGTTCCCCCACAACGAGAGCATCTGGTGCAACCAATCATCAACGCTAAGGGGCCACTCTCTAGAAGAGATGGCCCAAGATCACACGACCCGGATTCCTCTGCGGGTTGTCGAAGGGCAACCCAAGCCCAGCAGGGAATCCACCTTCGAGGCCGTGTATGGTAAACTGGGAATTGCCATGGTGAGACTCCTGGACATTCCGTCGGGCTATATCGCAATATGCGAAACCGAAAAGGATATCGAAGATATTGCCAAGGAGAAGGCAGTCGAAGCCCTTCGGGCCATAGGACTGCAGCCTGCAGTGCCACCCCAGATCCTGGCGCACAGGAGTGTTGTATGCCGCCGGATCGATCCGTGGATTGGGCAGCATACAGCAAGCGAGATGAGAGAGGAGATAGAGCTACGGCAGGCCTGGGCTAAGGTAGCTGAAATTATAAAATTCAAGAATCGGAGGGACGGCAGCGATTACTCGCACGTGTTTAAGGTAGTCTTCACGGAGACTACCATGGCACAGAAGGCGAAGGAGCAGGGTCTCCTCATGTTTAACGCCAAAATTAGCGGTGAGCAGGTGGAAAAGGGTGAGTTCACCCCGGTCCAATACTGCTTCAAGTGCTATAAGATGGAGACCCACGCCACCAAGGACTGCAAGGAGCCACAGGAGACCTGCTCCAAATGCAGCCAGCTTGGCCACAATTGGCGGAATTGTGTCAGCACAACTGAAAAATGCGTGAGTTGCGGGCAGGGCCACCGAACGATGGCCATGTCTTGTCCCGCCAAAAAAGAAGTTATGAGGAATAAACAGGAGGCAAAGAGGAATGAGGTCACACGTAGGGCGAACACGTCCTACGCACAAGCGGCAAAGGCAGCCATCTCAGAGGTGGATGCCAGAAGAACATACCTCAAAATTGAAAATGAGGGTTCTACGAAAATCATGACGTGCATACTTCATGCGCACGTCATGAATCTGGCTCGCCCAGGCACATTCGCCACCGTGTTGAACCAGATGTTGGCCAAAAACGGGATGGAACAAATGTGGTTCCCGGATAACCCCCCTTCTGGGGACGTACTGCATTTGCAGATGACCCCAAAAGCCCAGCAGACTAAGGTGCAAGCTAACCCAAGTAAACAACAACCCGAAAAAACGAGTAACGAAGCAGTCGAGACGAAAACTCCTGCTCCCACCCAATCTATGACAAGCACGGCGAAACAAGCGAGCTCGGAAACGAGCAGCTCATCAGAGTCTTCGGACTCCTCAGACGCGGAAGCATCTAAACCCCTGGAAAAGAAGGGTAAAAAGAAGAAATCCAAGAGATTGCGGGCGAACTACATCAACCTGAGGGTTTACGCCTGCGATCAATTCCCCTTCCCAGAGGAAATGGAGCCTAGTCGTATTTTCCAAGGGATTAAAGCAAAAATCTATAAATGGGAGTACGACTCTGAGATAGACCCTGGTACAGTGGAAGAGGCCCTGCTCGCACAGAATGTGATCCTTCATCAGAACACATGCGAGCAACTCTCTAACGCTGAATTCAGGAAGAAGAAGAATGGGAGGAAGAAGAACGTCACCCAAAAACACTAGGTGACTCAAGATGGAAAGAGTAAGCAATAAAATGAGGATTCTGACACTCAATGTGAATGGTTGGGAGGAGAAGGCCACGGCATATGGTAACATATTCCGTGTGCTCGACCCCGACATCATTCTCATCACAGAGCACGGTATCGACACAACAGCTGGTCGCATAAAAATACCGGGCTACAGAGTGCTCATGAAGAATCATTCCCAGGAAAGGTTTGATGGTGCTGCAATAGCTGTCAAGAGGAACATCTCCTTTAAACAACTGCCAGAACTCGATGAGTCCTTTGTGGCAATCGAGGTTCACACCCTGGTCGGAGACCTCGTGATAGCTGCGGCATATCAACCCCCTCGACGAGCATATCTCCCGTTATGTAATTTTTATACACTGTTTGGGCACCGCAGAATGGCATTCTTAGGGGGAGACCTCAATGCCAGATGCCGAACGGCGGGCTATGGTAGCACCAACGATAGAGGCCGAAACTTGGAATTGATTATGGGAAGAAAAAACATCCAAAGGATAGGGCCGGATTTTCCGACCTATATCACTTCCCGGTCAGCCACTAAACCTGACATAATCTTGACAAGTGAAGGCTTCCCCTTCAACTACCATAGCGAGCCAGGCCCAACAGTCCCTAGTGATCACATCGCGATTCTCACAACAATATCTCTCGCACCAATCCAGCTCCCAGCCCCTCTCCGGAAAAACTACGCCATGGCCAACTGGGATCGCTACAAGCAGCGACTCAGCGACTATGCGCCAGCTGACCTCAGCACGGCGTCGTTAGAGGAGATTGACAGGGAGTTGGAAAGGATAACAACGTCCATACTAAACGCGGACCGCGAGAGCATACCCGTAACAGGGTATAAAACACCTCCTCAGCCCAGATGGACCGAGGAGATGAGAGATATCGCTCGTGCTCACAGGGAAGTGTATGAGGATGTAAGACGGGAGGGTCCCAGCCAGGAAAGGAGCTTGCTGCTTCGACGCCTAAGTTCAGAGCTTAGAGAGGCTATCAACCTCCAACAGGAGGACATATGGAACACCTTGATAGCCAAAATCGACAGCGAGCTTAGCCCGGCTAAGTTCTGGCGCCAAGTCAGGAACTTAAAGGGACTTACTCCAAGACCCAAAGCTCGGATAAAGGAGAACGATGACTACATAGAGAACCCGGTGGTTCTCGAGGATAGGTTCAGGAACTTCTGGAAAAGCGTTTTCAGGATTACCCCCGAGGAAAACGCTGAGTTCGACCAGGAATTCGAAGGTCAACTGATTGAACAACTAAATCAGGAAATACATCGCACGCATCCACTACAGCAAGCCAACGAGGGCAGGGAGATGGCGGGTCATGGACGCCCCATAACATCAGAGGACGTCATGGCCACTGTGAAAGCCTTTCGCCAAAAGGCACCAGGCTGGACGGGTATCACCAGAAATAACTTGGTTAACGCCCCACAGCAGATCATTCAGGGTATCGTTAACGTCTACAACGCTTCCCTGAATACGGGCTACTTCCCGGAAGGTTTGAAGATTGCGAAGATGATCTTCATACCCAAGGGAGGTAAACCCCCTGATCAACTGGTAAACTACAGGCCCATCGCCCTGCTGGAATTCGTTGCGAAAATCTACGAGAGACTCCTAGCTAACAGGCTCCAAGAACAACTTGCCGAGCTGGGAGTCCACAACCCTCAGCAGCACGGGTTCCGCAAGGGACGAGGAACGGAAACGGCCCTCGCCCTCCTCGCGGAGAAACTCGCTTGCAGTAAAGCTGAGAGGCGGTATGTAGACGTAGTGCTGCGTGATGTAAAGAAGGCCTTCGATAAGGTTTGGCTGAGAGGACTACAATACAAGATCCTTAACCTCCAGCTTAACCCACTCCTGGAAAGGATCCTTTGCAATTATATCTCCGATAGGAGAGCCCGAATTTCAATCGAGGGCTGCAAAGGACCCGAATTCGAACTCGAGGCGGGAGTTCCACAAGGCAGCTGTCTCAGTCCTCTGCTGTACCTAGTGTATACTATAGACCTACCTGCTCCAGTGAGGTTCGATTCGATGTATCTGCAATATGCAGACGATATCACCCAAATCATCCTAAGTCCATTCCGGAACTCTGGTAGTCAGGCGAGGGCGACAGCTGTCGAAATTGATAATATCAACAGATATGAAAGAAAGTGGAAGATCAAAACCAACCGCCAGAAGTTCACGATCATTCCGATGAACCGCCGGAAAGTTGATGACGTCATCGTCGACAATGAACACTACCCATACTCCAATGAAGGTAATGTCCTGGGATTGCGACTCTACAAATCTGGATATTCGACTCATATGAAAACCAGAGTCTCCCTAGCCAAACGAGAGCTGAAGAAACTTTACCGTTTCCGAGGCCTCAGCGTGCCTAATATCAAAAAACTGTACATGGCCTTGGTACGCTCAGTCCTGGTGTACCCGGCCGTGATCACGCAGATGGCAAGCTGTACATCTCTCAGAACGATGCAGAGAGTACAGAATAGTGCCACGCTGCTGATAACAGGCACGCGTAGGATCGACCGTATTCGGCAATCGATTCTACACCAGAGAATCGACCTAAAGCCGATCAACACGGAGATCCAACGGCTAGGGAGAAAAACTTGGGACAAGATAGACCAGACTATACTCCCAAACTTAAACCTAAACATCAATATACGTGCCAACCGGAGACGCGCTATAGGTAGAACTGCTCTGTTCCCGAGCAGTAGAACCTGCGCGAGAGAAGCGGTACTACCCATGTTTACATAGGGTTAGTCCACTCCTCTAATAGGTCCACGACTCAAGAACCTAAAAGTTGACAAGTAGTCCAACAGTGGTATCGATTCTTACAATTTTTAACAACCAATTGAAAAAGAGGCGAAGTGCCCACATTAAAGTCCCCTCCCCCCCCCCTATAGTTACATAGCAAGTATTAATAAAATAATACCAAAATTAAATATAAAAGAGGCGAAGTGCCCACACCTAAAAGTCAAAAGTAAAGAATTAAAAGAGGCGAAGTGCCCAACTCCCCAACACCCATGTTACAATTAATTAGTTGAAAGTCAAGAATTAAAAGAGGTGAAGTGCCCAACTCCCCAATTCCCATTTGTCAAAAGTCAAGAATTAAAAGAGGCGAAGTGCCCAACTCCCCAATACCCATTGTCAACAAATAACCCAACAAGTCAACGAATACCAAACTAAGACAAGGGCTAAATGCCCACATTAAAAGGAATTGAAGAATAATCAACACTGAGATCATTCAGCTAGAAAAGTCAACCTTGAAAGGCTTGAATGCTTCGAAGGTGGAAATACTTATTACACAGAGATTTATTTATATATATTTATACGGAGGAAACTGACTGTCAATGACAGTCAGCTACTTTTTTGACGGAGGAATTTTTTTTTAGTTAACCACGACATGAAGAATGCTAGTGATGCCCTAACACCAGGGCAAACTAGAAAACTTATTCACACCTTTATATACCTACCACACAATTTCACCACTTTAACCTAAAGTAAAGTAAAGTAAAGTATGTAAATCAACAGTGACAATTTAAAAGAAAAACGACGACTAAATGCGAGAATATATTATTAACAATATAAATAAGAGATGTGAAATTTATAAAAAACATAGTAATATAAATTAAAATTGTGCAAAAAAATGTAGAAACTGATTTTTATGGAAAGAAAATGACAACAAAACGTAAATTATCGTTATAAAAACATAATAATCAACGGAACAACAATAATATACAATAATCAATTTAATATTTATCTAAAAAGTAATTGTAATCTTTTTCAAAGAGTTAACTAGCCTGACCTCCAGGTAAGTGTATACCTTCTACTGTATTTAACCTTTAACAAATTTTCATTCCTCCCATTTCTCTTGTACCCCAACCCACGAGAGTGTGTGTGGGGTCCCTAAGCTTTCATTTTTCTAATAATAAAGTTAAATGTTAAAGGAAAAAAAAATGGAGTTAGCAATCATTATTATTCAAGAAGAAAGAAATTGTCATATCTGTTCGCCATCTCGAGGCTTGTTCCAGTTGTTTACCAAGGAATAAAGAATCCAGTTCAATAGTTTCCTTTATCCTAAAGAAGCGTTTGATCACTTAACCTTAGCCTACCAAACAATAAGAGAGAAAGCGTTATACGCTAAAAAGGGTCAATGTGAGAATATAGGATTCAGAAAACCCTCATAAAAACATGGACCGTGAGCCACACGCCCAAAGGTAAATGTCCGATGTGTCAACATCCATCCTAAAGTCATTGGAGCATTTTTCCTTGCTGAAAAATTGATCACACCTAATATTTATTATGATGTTTTGTGATTTTATGATGTTTATTATGATGTTTTGTATCACCGCTAGATAGTTAACTATTGTTATTTTTTAGCGGGACAAAGCATCACCTCAGTCGGGTGTCTAAGTCAAAGAGTTTCCGCATCCAACATATCCACAGCGTTGGATTGGACAAGATTGTTCTGTCCCTTGGCCAAATCGCTCCTTCGACATCACGCCTTGAGATTTCTCCCTATGCAGTGACACAAAGGATGTAGTTTGTCAAACTAAAGTCAGGGACATCAACGACCTACAGCATCGAATAACTCAAGTAATTGCTCTAATTACCTATAGGATGTTAAGACGAACATAGCAGGAAATTGTGTATCGGCTTGATCTTTCACGAGCAACTAATAATGTTCATGTATAGGTGCATTAATATATGGGGAAAAAAATGTAAGTATTTCTCTTTATTATGGAACAAAGTACATCAAAATATCTACTAAAAATATTTTCGCTTCATTTCTTAATTTGTTGTTATAACATTGGCCAACATCAACTTTAATATATAAGTTTTTTTAGCTGATTTAGGATAATTTTGTTGTGCTGAATCCAAAAATAACAGGTTTTGCTAAATCAGGTAAATTTTTTTATTTATCGCCGCATGATTTTTTTACGGGGTTTTTTTTTATATGTAAGGGTATTTTCTTCTTATATGATGCAAAAATATTTCTTATTTCTTTAAAAAAGCGATTTCTGAAAACTTTACAAACGGTAATTTTTGACTAACTAGTATTTTTCATTTGCAGGCAAATGAAATGGATTCGGCCAGAAAAAGCCCCTTGTATTCTGCTGCATCTGCGGCGAATACAAATTTGTTCTATTAATAAGAATTCAGTCACAAATTTCTTAAAACTGCTTATCGTTTTAATTTTGCTAGGAAACTTGGTGACCAGGATAAATCCTGGGCGTCACACCTGGTATGCAAGACGTGCACCGAGTATCTGCGTCGTTGGACCAAGACAAGAAGAATTGTCTGATGTTTCGGATTCCCATGGTTTGGAGGGAGCCGACAAACCATGGTAGGGACTACTACTTCCGCGATTTTGATTTGACTAGGATCAACAGAAACAACCGGAGCAGCATCGAGTATCCTGCAGCTCATTGTGAGGAAATTTCAGTACCTATCTTTGGAGAACTTCCCGACATTAGTGACGAAGATTCATCCAGTGTTGAAGAAAATGAAGAAGTGATTTTTGACGCTGACGCTCCACATCCTGTTTTCCCCAAAAGATCTCAATGATCTAGCTCGCGTTCTCTACCTGTCAAAGTCCTCTGTCGAACTATTGACATCCAGATTGAAGGAAAAACCTCCTCTCTGACAGTGTTCGCATCACCTTCTACAACAACAGACATCATAAGTATCTCTGTTTTTATCTGATGAGAAGGACTTGGTATACTGTACATATATCGCGCATCTTCTGCACAAGCTTGGAGTGTCAATCCGAAGATTTGAGACTATTCATTGATAGCAGCAAGCGATCGCTGAAATGTCCTCTACTGCACAAAGGCTCCAGTTTGCGTCTGCACACTTCACTCACTTGGCCTTACTGAAAGAGAAGTATGAAGCGGTGAAGTACGTGCTAGAGAAAATTCTTTATGATCAGCATGAGTGATTGATTTGTGTTGGCCTGAAGATAGTGAACTTTTGGTGGGACAACAGTCCTGGTTCACCAAGTACCCATGTTTTATGTGTATGTGGGATAGGAGGGGCCGAGCTTAGCATTATACGAAGAAGGGTCGGTCTGTACGGGGGGGAATTGGTGCCTTGCAGATCAAGGCACCTCTTAAACAACCCTCTGGTGGGCAGAAACAGGATTCTCTTCCCACCGGTGCACATCAAGTTGACCTTGATCAAACATATGGACATGTATGGCGGATGCTTCACTTACTTGCGCCACACTTTTCCAGGATTGAGCGTGGGGAGGTTGAGAGCTTGGCATCTTTGACGGTCTTCAACTCTGTTAGTTTCAGGGTTTGAAAACTCAATCAACGAAGTGGAACTGGAAACGGGGATGACTTTTGTTCTGGTCGTGAAGAACTTTCTTGGCAACAAGAGGGCCAGGAACTACGAAGAACTTGTCAGCAATATGCTGACTGCTTTCAGAAACCTCGCATGCAACATATGCATCATCAGATGCATTACTTATCCTAACATATGGATCGATTTCCTGAGAAACTGGAATTAATGAGCAGGGGAGAGATACCATCAGGACATGTAAGAGATGGAGACTAAGTACCAGGGACGCTGGGATGCATTCATGATGGCTGAGTACTGATGGATTCATAAGAGAGACATCCCTACCGCTGAGCATTCTAGGGGTTCTAAGAAACGGAATTTCATGTCCTGAGTTCTGAACAATGATGACCTAATAAATCCAATTTACATTTACTTACCTTTATCAATCTTTACTATTTAATGTACACTAATCAAATTTGTGACATTTAATTAATAAATTATGTTATAAAATGATGTTTTTTATCTTAAAAACTTATTTTGATGAGAAATATTAACAAAAATCAACCGAAAATGTCACTAAAAGGTGATCAATTTAGTTATAAGTTCGGATTTTTTTTTAAATCGACTTAAAACAAAAACTTGACTTGATCAGAGGAAATGGATGTCATTTTGCGATTTAGCGGTGCAAAATTGTCCTAAATCAGTTGGAAAACATAAAGACTTAAAAGATTTTCTTTTGTAACCCAGTGTAGAAGATTACACTCTTAAGGTCCACCTTTGACCCTTAGAAACACACGTGGTTTTAAACTCGAAACAAAGAGTGTGAAGAATAAGGTTGGACGAGGCAGGAATCGGGTCAACGATGCTTTATGGAACACATCTGTGTTTACTCGAGGAGACCTTTTCCCCGCGCATGATGAGATGTGATCTCTCAACCCCTCGAAGCGAGAAAGAACTTGAAAGGATATTCTACTGGCCTCCTTATCTCGAGGCTATACCACGAGATCCAGTGATTTATGAACAGCTCCTGTATAATCACATCTCCATCTAATCATCTACCAAGGTGAATGAGTACATATGTAGTGCCAGATAAGTAAATTTTTCTTATTAAATCTCTACCCATCTACTAATGTAAAATCTCCTTAACTACCAATCTACTCATTTTCATATGTACACATCTATCAGATAGTTATTTAGTTAACTAATATATACGTATCTCCCCACCAACTTATCTACCTATTTTCTCATCAACTTCATAATATAAGTACGATGCTTCTGTATAAATACCTATAAATTGCCGCCGAGTATGAAGGTTAGAACACCTTCAGCAAGAGGTATTTAAAAATGAGTTCAAAGAATCAACTTGGGAATCCTTTGCGGGGAGGAAAAAAATGGAGAACAAATGGTGGGAGCTGAGGTTATTAAACCTTTAGTAAATTGCCACTCTAACTCCACGTATCTGATTGTTATTCCACTGACACATGTTAGAGGTGCAGTTTTGCATCTAAACATTCATAGGAAGTTCTGAAGTGGTTTCGATTCCGCCATAAACAAAGATCCGTCGTTTTCTATCTTTGTTTCCACCTGAAAAGAACACCAGACGCTTCGTGGAGTCTAGTGGTACTGAACACACGTAAGGCAACTGAAAATCTCACAAAAATGCACACATTTATGTTTATTTTTATGCCTCTAAAGTTTTACTACTCAATAATAATATGCCAATTGATCAATTAAATGTTTTCCTTCGTAGTGATCAGGAGAAAGGACAAAGATTGAACTTGACTTATTCGTAGCGCCAGGCCGATCGTTTTCTCAGAAACAAAAACTTGCCCGTGTGTCCTCGCTAGAACATATGGTTCAAGAGGAACACGGCATGCCCCAGGCTTGGACCAGGATAGCAAACAACTTTCCTCATAGCTAGGGAAATTCTATTCATTTACACCTTCTCGTTGTTACAAGCGCTCGTTGTCCGAGGCCTTCATGGCAGTGACGTTGGATTTTCTTCCAGATGCCAGCAGTGAAGGGAACCTTCAAAGCAACCCTTTTTGTGGGAAAATAAACTGCTAGAGCTTTTCCGGAGGGATCCATACACACAACGAAAACGTACTACCCATGAAGGTATTTCTTCTCTTTCTCTCCAGCCTTCAAAAGCACCACACTGCGCCTGACCTTATTCATTGAGACAAATCTCCTCTTACCTCTGAAAATGGCTCGCCAGGAATCTTCCACATAACAGTCGACATGCTCACATATAAATCTCCTTCATCAGCTGATTGTGTCCCCAGCCACAATTTTCAAGGTCGCATCAATTCTTGGTATTCATTTTAGATACGCGCACACATACTCTTTTGTGTTGATCACCTTAAACAACTCAGTGCGTCCAAACATGTCCGTGCTCAAGCGGCCGTATTCCACTTGTAACTGCTAATCTCGTTACTTTCATTTAATCCACTAACATCATTGCAGAGTATATTTATGTATTAAACTTGAATTAACATTGCTAGATACGAAGTTTCCTAACTTTCTTGTGTATAAATAAAGATCTAAAGCTAGGTAATCCAGTTTTTTTACAATCCCACTTGAGGAAAGTATCACAGCAAATCGTCCACATATTCTCATTCTCATAAGTGTATCAGGAGCTCCCATAAATTGGGGTAGTAATGGAATTATCTCATCTCAAATGATGTCAGAAGTGTCTGGTCCCTAGTTGAGCTTAGTTTTACAAGGTTCGTGTAGGTTACTAAGACTTTCGACACCATCGCCGAGCTGTCCGTCCCAGGTGAAGTCTCGTCCAAACCCACACTCCATCACGAGCAGCTGGGTACTTCGATGCACGACTTGGTGCTCATCTCTCAAAAACTAAATAAGCTTTTCCATACGTGTCAAGGGCCTGACGAGCGTGCAACAACGCTTCACTGTCTTTGACGTAACGCTAGCAACGGTCGAGACTCCTTCCGCACCCGAGTCGCACATGGCCGTGCTAGTACCATCAACGCTCCAAGGAGAAGCCTCGAGAGTACGTACCACAGTGTTCCCAATGGGAAATCTATCTACACTCTACTCCTTTTTGTGGCGAGAGTGGGGAATGTATCGCTGCAAATGGTCCTCATACTCTCATCCAACCAGTGATATCAGGATCACATAACATTGGGGTCAGTAGTAAGATTATCTCGCCACACAAACTCATACCAGACAACTACCCGCTGTCCTCTGGTAGGCCGCACATCATTCAAACTTAACAATTAAGCGGCAAAAGAATAGAAGAACGGAAATGGAGAGTAAATAGTAATTGCAGGTAAATTAAACTTACATGTTAAGCTTTATATTGAGAGAATGAGACGCTGCTACTCGAAAATCTTGATTGTTTTTCTCCATTAAAAACATTCTGCTGACAACCGATACCGAGGACGTTATCGCCGATAACACATTCAGCCTAATAATTAGGCTATATTAAAAATAATAAACCACCAATAACAAAAACAAGGTCTGCTAACCAAAGTCGCGTGCTTTCACTTATTCTGATTTATGACCTTACAACCTTCAAAACTTTCAATAACTCCCGGACTAACCTAGGGAGAACCTTAAAAATTGTACCATTCGAAAGAAAGTTTAAAGCAACATAATGGTCTTAAGTTTCGTTAGAATCGGCCGAATAGTTAAAATGTTATATAACCAAAATAAAATAATTTCCGAGCTAAACTTGGGAGGATCTTGGCAATCATACCATTCGAAAGAGAATTTAAAAAACATAAGGTTTTTAAATTTCGTTAGAATCGGCCGAATAGCTACAATGTTTTTACCCCTGCCCCCCCAAAAAACGGGGACCGACCGACATAGTGAGATATGGAGTCGCACGCGGCTAAAAAGCAAAACCCACAGACTGAAACCAAAACAACTCAGAAGCCAGAAAGCGAAAATGGATGCTCAGGTGTCGGATGGATGCCCGCCTTCCTCCCACTTTCAAGCGTGCACCCAACACCAACGGACTATATAGAGTGGAGGAAGCCAGATTTATTTAAATATATTATGCCACAATCAGCTGTGCCCGAATCCTCTCTGAGTACAAGAGACAAGCATTAGCGACCCCGCTTGTTTCGATACCTGGACAAGTAGTGTGCTTGAAGATACAACAAACTCGGACATTTAACAAGACAGTACCTAATAGTCTGGGGGAACAGGCAGTCGTCGGTGTAAAGTGCAGAGGAGACGCTCCATCAAATGGCGATGCGTCCTGCGAGTATGCCCGATTCGGAGACGACAGAAGACATCCTGCAACTATTGGTGCATTGAAGGGTAGGGCCGCGAGAGTAGTGTTAGAGCAAAGTGATGTAGCCAGGTGAAGCACCGTCAATTTCAAACAGAGTGAACACGGCTTGGGAGCCGACTCCTACCTTTGGTCTTGGAGCCATCCGTGTATACTGGTGTGGTTCCAGCGATTAGCGAAATGTACTCCGAAAATATCGAAAGCAATATTCCCGGTGCTGTAGAAAATTTGGGAGCAGAGGCGTGGCAACAAATGGCCAGACGTGGTACCCTCCAAGATGGCTTCCTGCCACAACCAGAGGCTCCGCCGGTCCGAGAGCTACATCAGACTCTCACAGGAGTTTCTAAACCCTAAAGCCGAAAGGACTAGGGTATGCTTGAACTCTCTCAGCGGCATAAGCACCGTGGAGATTGGCCGATGATATACAGAGGTAAACGCGCGTACAAGCGCGTTTACTGAGTCTGTCACAGTCAAACGTGACGAAAAGTGTAGGAGGGGGTATCGAGGACCATCACTATTTCCTCACCACACGTTCAACCTTGACCGCTCCCTGGTTGGCCAGCTCTTCTGTGATGCCTTCTTAGGAGTAGTTCGCAATTTCCCTCGCGTATACTACTCCTTTTGCCGAATTCATGGTAGAGGGCGGTGTTACCGTCACCGGCGACCCATTTAGTATCCGGAGGGCACCTATCAACGCCACATGCGCACGATTACCAGCATTCACTAGAATGACCCCACCCAAGTATCCTAACAAGAGCCTGACGCTGATGGAACATATCTCCTGTGGACAGCCTCTTTTCACCAGTCGAACGAATGACAAGGAATCACTGGAAGCTAACATGCCCCCACCCCCCAAGGGTACCTCTGTGCATCCATTCACCTTACTTTTCGTCGAGGATTTTAGGAACTTAACCTCCCCTCCGAGAGTGGTTCGAGGTCAGACGTGCCATTTTCGGCCTTTTCTACCACCAAATCGGTGGGGGGGAGGGGGGACCCGTATGCCAAACGAATCCCCTCGGAAGGAGAGAATCCCCTATGTTTCTTCTTTTTGAAATACTTTTTCTTCTTTGGAAAGAGGGGAGTGAAGCCCTCTTATCTACCACGTTGGAAGGAGTCCTGAGACCAGACAGGCCGGTTTCAGCTTTATCCTCTTCCAAAATTTGGAAGGATTCGGGGCCCACCCGAGGATGGGAGTCCTCTCGTCTCGTGAGTATCTCTCTCCGAGTCAGTGCTCGCCCCTACCATATTGGGTGGGGTACCTCCGGTTTCATGTCCACATCAAGGAGGATGCACACCTTCCCGCCGGGGACAAAATGACTAGGGACGATCACTGTCATGCCCTTCGTTGTGATCGACATGCCACCCTTAATCGGAAAAGAGTTGGGGGGAGGCAGATATCCGGCCGCCAACAACGTTACTAATATAGGGGTCTAAGAATGGGAGAGGGGTATGATCCAGCGCACCCCCTCCCCCCCGGAAGCAGGAATCCTGGCGGTACTGTCGCTGCGTACTCTTTTTTTCTGGCAAACCCCTTGGAAAGGAATGGGGAGGGCGAGTTCGCCGGCTGTAGAGAACAAGCGTCGTTCGGAGAAGACTCTATCGTAGTGGGTGAGGAAAAACCCCTTCTCCGCTAAGACGTTCTTGGAATGACCCCTAAAAAAGAATATGAGGGGACCGTCTCCGTATTAGAGTTTGAGCTGAACGTGGGCCCCGGAAGGAAGTGTAGGTACATAGAAGAGTGAAAGATGGTGTAACCAATTGGAAGGAAGGTGATCCCAGTTGACCTACTTCAGTTAATGGATAGAATGAACTAATTCCAGTATTGGACTTCCTGATTAACGTGGAATCCTAACTACAGGTAATTATTATTATTTCCCGTCTTATTCTTTAAGGGATCAGGAGGATGTGTCTAATTTGTTTTAGTGTCAATTGTGGGATTGTGCTATGTTGGAGCTATCACTTATTTAGTCAGGGTGAGGGATTAATTTCTCTTTTATCATATAAATAATAGATCGTACTCCATTTTCAATTGAATTCTTCCGCTTGAAAATTGAGAGTTGAAAGGAGTGTCAGTTTTTTTAGTGGTGCGTTCTGCAAATATTGGGAGATGAGAAAACAAAAATTAGGAGAAGTGCGTAGATAGGAGTGAGGTGTAAGTGAAGGTGGGAGGGGGTAAAAAGAAGGACTATTAGAGTAACAGGGTTTTCAGGACATCTGGATAATCTATTTTTCTTTGATTTTTCTTTCTATTTACTTTTCTCATCTGCTCTCTAGGTTCTTTTTTTCTTTGTAGCGGATCTTTTTAATTTTTCTAATCTTTTCTCTATTTCCCTTTTCAGGCAGTCGTTTCTTCTCAATTTAGTTGGGTTTTTTCTTCTACTTTTTCTTCATTTCTTATGTGATTCTCTGTTTAGATGTTCTTAAACTCTTCTTTCTTTGTGTTTGCAGCTGTTCGAGAAAATCCGGATTTGTCCGTTCAGGAGTAGGTCTTGATCTCTTCTTCCTCTTTATGATTCCAGCCATATTTCTACTTGCATTTGCCATCTTTTATTCCTCTTAAGATGTCTTTTAGTAGGCATCTTCTTGGTAGTGGGTCTGCCTCACTTACCTAACCTTCTAGCCTGAATTCGAAGGATTCAGATTTGCATTCTTCGTTTTTTCTCTTGAGTCGTTGGTGTCCAGCATTTATACTTTTGAGTTAGGCTGGCCTACTTCCTTCTCTTCCTCTGTTTCTGTCTCTTGTTAGTTTTTTTATTTTCATCGGTTTCTGTCACTTGGTCATCTGCCCCATCGGCTTCCTTCACTTCTATTTATTACTCCTGTAATTTGGTTCCTAAATTTTTCTTAAGTAGTTGTCCTAAGGTACTTCCCAGAATCTTTGATGGTGGAGGGTTCTTCGAGAACTAGATCGTCTTAATGTCGTTGTTTTTTTATCATTTGATTCAGCGTTGAAGCGAAGGTTCCAGGTTATCTCATGTTATTCACGTGTGTATATAATATGCACGTTAGATCAGTCACCTTAATCAATGGTTCTTTAATTTCTTAAATTTTCGCTTTTGCTATTCCTACGTACGCTTCGTTCATTTTTTTTCTTCTGAAGCTTTGGAAATTATTTCCTTGAGCTACAAAATTTCTTTTCATTCTTGACATGACATTTCAATCGTACGGTGTGCACCCCCCGCCCCCTCCGGAATTGAAGCGCTTCTGAACATTTCTTTTCATCTTTAGTCGGATAGTTTTTCCTTACTCGATGTGTCCCTGTGCTCTGTGGATACACAGCCTGATTTAGGGTGGGAGACGGTCGATATCCTTCATGCTAGTGAACAGTATCCTATCCATATATCATTTATAGGCTGCTGCAGTTTAAGAAACCACCTTCGTAATGCTTGTAGTGGGTTTGGTGGTATAAAGCTTAAGCCAACATGGTAGTCTAAGTTGTGGAATTTCTTCTTTACTGACATACAGACATCTCCCCTGGCTCTGATGAAGATAGGTAGCCCCATACTAAGATAGAACCACCTCTATATTTCATAGTTGGTATCGCACAAAGTCTGTGAAATGTATTCCCAGAGAATCTTCAAAAATGTTCGCCAAAAGTTAATTTTTTAAATTAAGTTCGTCCAAAATATATTTAAATGGACTTGTGTAAATTACATTACGATTATACTTTTCACATTCCTGATAATTATTTTCTTCTGACCAGATAACTTTAGACCATTGTTCATATGTCCAATTTTTGTTATCTTTGACCCACTGAAGACTTTTTTGTTTCTATTGAGAGATATACATGGCTTCTTTCTCGCCTAGCATCTCTTTACCCCTTGAACTTTACGTCTCTTTATAACAGTTATGGGTGATGGTTTTGAAGTTGAAGCTGCATTGAACTCACAGCAAGTTCAGAAGATGTTTTTACTGCGATTCTGTAGTGAAGCCCGAATGAGAGATGTCTTCTCTAGGTGTTATGAGACTTTTTCTGTAACTTCTCTTCCTTCATACAAAGCTCTTGGTTTCTTCATATAGTTTTATAATGGTTTGGACAGCATATCTTGAACATTTTAGTTTTTTATAAACTTATTTAGAACGATATTTAATACACAATAGTTATAAATTTAAGCTTAAACATAAGAAATATTAGTTATATTCTGATTTTAGAAAACACTTTTATTAATTTCACACCATTTCGTAAAATACTAAGTAATTCAAACATAAACGGTGTGTGAAAAGTTACTGTGCAGAAAGTTTTAATAAAAGTAAAGCTTTATTTACAAAATTGCAGTTTTACCTACAGTAAATGCTGTAAATGTCCCTAAAGGACTGAAGACAAGTCTGCGAAGAGTACAGCGCTTAACATTCTGGTGAAGAAGTTGAAGTTCTTTCCATATAAGCTATCTGTAGCGCGCGAGTTGAAAGAGCCTGATCGCCATTCTTGCGTTGATTACTACAACTGGTTTCATAACTTTCTTCGTGAGAAAGGGGAGTAGATCCTGCAGGTAACCTTCTTTACTAATCAGGCATATTTTCATCTTTCCGGATACATGAACAGCCAGAACACTCGTCTATGGAGCACCGAAAACTCTCATGAATCGGCCTCGTATCATTGGCCTATTTTTCTTCGACGACACCATAAAGGCCGAACGTTGCCGCACTCACTTTCTTGAACCATTCATTGACTAGCTCAATGACATTGTTGAACCCTTCATCGACTAGCTCAATGACATTCTTGAACCCTTAATCGACTAGCTCAATGACATTCGTAAACCATTCATCAACTAGCTCAATGACATTGTTGAACCATTCATCGACTAGCTCAATGACATTGTTGAACCATTCATCGACTAGCTCAATGACATTGTTGAACCATTCATAGACTAGCTCATTGACATTCTTGAACCCTTTATCGACTAGCTCAATGACATTTTTTGAACCCTTCATCGACCAACTCAATGACATTGTTGAACCCTTCATCGACTAGCTCAATGACATTCTTGAACCCTTAATCGACTAGCTCAATGACATTCGTAAACCATTCATCGACTAACTCAATGACATTGTTGAACCATTCATCGACTAGCTCAATGACATTGTTGAACCATTCATAGACTAGCTCATTGACATTCTTGAACCCTTTATCGACTAGCTCAATGACATTTTTTGAACCCTTCATCGACCAACTCAATGACATTGTTGAACCCTTCATCGACTAGCTCAATGACATTCTTGAACCCTTAATCGACTAGCTCAATGACATTCGTAAACCATTCATCAACTAGCTCAATGACATTGTTGAACCATTCATCGACTAGCTCAATGACATTGTTGAACCATTCATCGACTAGCTCAATGACATTGTTGAACCATTAGTCGACTAGCTAAATGACATTTTTAAACCATTTATCGACTAACTCAATGGTTGTGAGGTTGAAGAAGACTGATTTAAACAAGACGGGCCAACTGCCCACACGGCCCTCCTTTGCATCAATACAGTTTTGGAAAGACTTTAGAAGGTGTATTTAAACTGATGTTATTTAAATTATTACAAACAAAACGAAAGCTTGGAAATCTGAGTTCGCATATAGACACAATCTAAACCACAGTTCATTGGTTTCGTATGAGGGTAGGGCACATACTAAACCAGTGAACTCGTGTGGTAGGCTACTTCTAACAGGTAGGCCACATACTAAACCGGCACTGACCTTTTTGCTGATCACAGAATCACCCGCGGAATTTGACCCGCTAGGTCTCCGGACCATCACACCTCTGGATTCTAATCTCTGTTGTGGTACACTTAAGATGGGGAAGGGGGGGGGGCTACGATAACAAACCTCACAATGTGGAGGAATGAAAACAGCAATTATCCATCACACCTACACATCACTCCAGCCACCTTCCAGAATGTGTTCGACACTATGCAGCGACGTGTGCAGACTTGTCTGCAGGCCTTTGGGGGACATTTCCAGCTTTTACTGTGGGATAAACTGCACTATCTTTAATAAAACTCAACATATATTAAAACTTTTTACTCAAGCCTTTTTCCACTGCGCAGTAACGTTTCTGACACCCTGTATTAACAAAATATTCAAACATATTATCAAAATACACATTCTTATCATACATATGATAAATTCTTAAAAAAGTTAGATTAAATACAGGTTGGGGCAGAAAGTTTGCCTCAATTTCAAAGGTTAATAAAAAACAAACATTTGAAGATACAAGAAAAACTTCATATCCTTATGGAGTATATTAAATGCCATTTATTTTATGTTTCAGGTAGTACCCACCATGGCCTGGAGTGGAGATCATCGTGCATTTGTTGTGGAAGAGTTTCTTAAGAATGGTGAGTCCGTCGTAACGACACCACGTTCCTTCCGAAGACACTGTGCGCTTCGTCGTCATGATCCCGGAACCGGATGGTAAAACAATTAGTCGGTGCATTTCTAACTTTAGACAAACATCATCGGCTTTAAACACGAAAAGTCCTGGCCGTCCTAGGACCGCTACAGGGCCAGAAATGCTGCAGCTGTGACAGCTTCAATACAGTAGTCTCCCAGACGTTCTGCAAAAAAAACACGCATCTAACTTACACATGTCCGTTCAAAGTGTTCGCAGAATCTTGCACGGGTCTCTCCACATGCATCCCCACAAGATGAGGGTTGTACAGGAGCTAAGCGAGAGGGATTATGAAACCCGCACAACTTTGTGTCGGGACATTCTCCAAACCATCCTCCCAACATCTGTTCTGATCTGCAGTGGTGAAGCGCACTTTCATTTATCGGGGATGGTTAATAAACAGAACTTTCGATGATGGTCAGTCAATAACCCTCGTGAACTCCACGAACGACCACTCCACAGTGCGAAGGTTACTGTCTGGTGTGCCATGGGTGATTTCGGCGTGTGGGGTCATTATTCTTTCGAAGAAGGTGTTACATTAACTGTTACATCGGACCCTTATTGTGAACTCGAAAGGTTTCTCCATCCTAAAGTCGTCCAGTTACTCGCCGCTTATAATCCGGATGATGTATGGTTCCAACAAGATGGTGCCACATCACATACGTTTCGACGTTCACTCGAAGTCCTTTGTAACATGTTTCTGGGTCATCTTGTTTCTCTGCGAGGCGATATTTGGTGGCCCCCACGTTCCCCGGATTTAGCCCCTTGTTATTTTTTCTATGGGGGCACCTCAAATCACGAGTGTATCAACACCGGCCAGCAACTGTAGAAAATCTAATGGCAGCAATAACTCAGGAAATCAATGCAATTCCACGGGACAGCGTTCAAAGGGCTATGGTGAACTTTTGAGAGAGACTTGAAAACTGCATCGCCACTGGCGGTCGTCACTTAAGTGATACAATTTTCAAAACCATTTGAATCACAATGGCATTTAATGGACTTATTATTAATACAAAGTTTTTTCTCGTATGATCATGTGTTTGTTTTTTATTAAACTTTGAAATCTGGGCAACCTATCTGCCCCACGCTGTATGTTAAATATATGAATCTATGAGAAGTGCTTTATATTTTTGATCCCCGGTGTATATGAATGGCTCTTAACCCGTGTGTCTTTCTTCCATGCGAAACAGAAGCAATAATTTTGTCCCTTGTGTTAACTTTTACAGCAGGGTTACTTAACCCGGGGCCCGTTGAGGGCCAGCAAAATTGAAGGTTAAACAGCAACACCATTGAAATTAATTTTGTGTAACAATTACAGTTTGTTTTTTTTGTTTAATTCACACAAATTGGATATGTTTCATTTTATTCATGGGGTGGCCATTATTTTTTAGGTTAAAGAGCGAGAAACATAATTCTCTTCAAATAAAATTTGTTTATTTGTGTAGAGAAATAGCTACATTAAGCATCCCGGAGGAGGAGATGTACATTAAAGCCCCCCCCTTCTGTGGAGAAAGCCGGAGGACCGAGCCCCCCCCCCCCATGAGGAGAAGTATGGGAACGGTAGCCGGCGAATAAAAGTAACTGCCTACCCTGTTTGATCTCCCCGCCGCGTTGGGCAGTTGGAGCTAACATCTGTTTTAAGGCGACAACATAAGGCCCTTAAACGACGCTCTAACGATCCAATTACCTACGAGACCCATAAACCCGTGGTTATGTAAAAAAATAAAAAGCGGTGCTAGTCAAAAGGCACGCCAAGTAGTGGTGTGGTTGAGAGTCTCTCTAATTAGCAAGCTGACTTGGGCACCCCAGTGCTAACCTCTGCACTTCTCGCTCTCACCAGATGCGAACTCGCGATTCGTGTTCCGCTCTCTGTGGCCTGGTCACTTCCACCTTAGATGGGGCGGTGATCCGTCTATAAATAAGCCCCGCAAAGAAAGACAAGAGATTAGAAGTCGATACGGAAGAAGAAGGTTCAGTTCGTGAAGATCGATCCTTCAGTCATACAAGAGTATTTCCGTGAGAAACGATAGGATCAGATTGAGGAAATCGATCCCCCCTTCCCGGGCCGAATTAACATAAATAGTCAATCTAGATATCGGTGCCATACCGAAGAATCCTTTACAGACTGGAGAAAAGTCTGACTGAAGAAAAGTAAACCCGCTCACACTCGAGCGACTCTCACATCTCAAGCCCCGTAAGAGTGAGAGGAGAAGAACCCAGCCCCAACGAGCTCCCGTTCTTTAATTAAAAGTTACATCGTCTCATCTCTCTCCCGCCATACTACCTCTACGAAATTCAAGGATCGGCCAAGACAACACTCCAAAGTGAGAGATAAGTCCTCCAGCGACATCCGACAATCCCTAATACCTCCTGTCATGTAAGTTAGAAAGAACATTTATATTCATATTGCGATAGTAGAAGTTTAGTACGTCTCACGTTTTAAAGGGGAGTAGAAACCATTGTTCGTGAACCTCGGTCACATTTGCGTGTAGACGAGAGTACGTTAATTTAATGTTTAACGCTAATCAAATAGAGTCGCGATAAAAATACTAATCGGCAATTGGTATGTTTACGGGTAGCCTATTTGTTTATTTTTGTTATCGCATCCGTGCGATAGGCCTAGATGCCAACAAGAATAGTCGAGTTTAGCAATGAGACAAGGATAGAAATGTGTTAACTGTTTGTTTGTCATAGTTAAGTGTTTCGTTTAAAATATATGTTTATTTTGGTATAAATCCTGTGTTTCCTCTTATCCTTACGTGTTGAATTAGCTCTTCCTTAAGAACAAAACAACCGAATTAGCACTCTTAGATCAAAGCCTACTTAATCAAAGAAGTATATCACTACCACAAGGAATAACACCACACAAAAGTGGTGTCAAAGAGTGGAGTGATCAGAAAAACGGGCATCCTGCTACAATTTGCATATATGAATTATTTTCTAGGAGGAGGGTCCATATGTTTCGCTAGATCCTCAAAGGGTCCGTGACTCAAAAAAAAGGCTAAGAACAACTGCTCTAAAGTAATCGTCTGTCACTTTTGGAGTGAATTTAATTCATCATAAGTCACTTCCTCATAAATGCTTTCTGGTCGTCCTTCAGAAGATACAGCTTCAACAAACTCATTTAGCTTTTAAAATCCTCATTCACTTTTGAATCCTGTGTTGAGTGACTTCAGAGAAGAGACCACTTCCCATCACAACCGGCTTTTGTGTGGCCATCTTGTATTTACCCCTTTGCAATTTTTTTTATTGCACGTTCCCCTCTGTCGACTGCCAGCGAGAGCATAGCTACCTATTTCCTATGCTCGTTGTCGCCATGAACGCCTTCTTGTGACGATTATCTGCTAGAAGAGGAGACAGAGAGAGTTGGCCAGTACTGAATGGTCTGGATAGGTTTCATGTTGCAGAAAATGGTTGCTAACCGCTTTCATTCTAATAGTAATTGATAATTATTAATTAACTCTACTTCAAAAATAATCAAACTAATTAAGAAACTAATTAAGAGAATTTAAAAGGTCGTCCGAGCTCTTTCGGGCACCTGATATTTGGAATGCATTTAAAGGCTACTCATTTCATAGCTTTGCGCTCGTTATTTTATCCTTATCATCTTTTAGCGTCTTCCTCTGTTGGATTACTCTAAAAATCTTTCATTAATCTCCTGTTTAGGCAATTCGGTTGTGTACTTTCAATAAATTGTCACTCATCCTAACATTTTTCTTATTTTTAAATAATAATGTGTATAAGAGGGAGGAAAGGTAGACTGCAATGTACACGAGGATGGTATGCGGTTACTATAGCAACGAGTAGCTTCCTTCACAATGCCCCTCCCCCCCCGGGGGTTGACGCTCTTCATCCACGGCGAGCAAGTGACTATCCATATACCAGGAAGGTCCAATACGCAGCCCGCGGGCCACATTGCGGTCCAAAGCTTACTCAATTTTTTTGAGGGGGAGGAATTTTGTCGCGTGCACGCCACTCTATAAGTTCTATGTCTGTCCGTAGGTCGGTCGGTCGGTCGGTCCCCGTTTTATTTTTGTTTTAGCAATAACATCATAACTATTTGGCCGATTATAACGAAATTTGAAACCCTTATATTGTTTTAAATTATATTTCGAACGATATAATTTTCAAGGTCCTCCCAAGGTTAGCTGGGGAATTATTGAATTTTTTGAAGTTCATAAGTCAGAATAAGGTCTGTTGACCTTGTTTAGGTATATCTTCCTTTAGTTTGAAAAGTATATATTGAGGATATCATAAAAGGAAGGAAAAACCAAAATCCATATTGCCATTATTTTATTTTGTGCTATTAATTTACTTCTTTACTGCTAATATGCAGTATTTTGTTTGTAATTATATATATTTATTCAAAATTGCCATTCACTCTATTGCGAACTTTTTACCTCTGTGGCCCGGTGAATATATTTAAATTTCTAATTTAGCCCATGGGGAAAACAGGTTGGGCAACCCTGCAATTGAGCAATTTAACAGCACCCACGGGTGCTGTTACTGCGACGGGAAAAGTGAAGGTTCAATACCCAATTGATACAGTTCTTTTTAAGGCTGTTAAAGTTTATTAGTCTATTAGACTCATCATTGCTATAGCAACAGCAAAAATAAAGAATCTAAAGTTAAGCTAAAAATGGTCAAATGTTTCCCAATAGAGGGATTATTGTGTACTCTGAGTACTACTTAGCACTCAATCACTCTTAGTTAATATATAATTATGAATTAATTAAGGGATTGATCAAAGGAGGCTCGAATGTTCTCTTTGTGCGTAATCAAGGGCACTTGTATCTTATTCTCGAAATCCCGAATTTTTCCACAGAGGATATTTTTAGTCACGAGTGACTTTATATCTCACTATGTCGGTCCCCGGTTTGCTTCTTTTTTTTGTTTTGGTAATAATATTGTAACTATTAGACTGATTCCAACAAAATTTGAAACCCTTATGTTGTTTTACATTCTATTTCAAATAGTATAATTGCCAAAGTCTTCCCAAGGTTAGCTTGTGAATTATTTGGCAATAACTTCATAACTATTCAGCGGATTTTAACGAAATTTGAAACTCTTATGTTGTTTTACATTCTCTTTCAAATGATATAATTGTCAAAGTCCTCCCATGGTTAGTACAGAAATTATTAAAAGTTGTGAAAGTCGTATGGTCATAAATCAGAATAAGTGACAACACGCGTCTTTGGTCAACAGACCTTGTTTTGTCTCTCGTCAATGTCAATTAAGGAAGTTATCCGTTTATTCTAACTTATTAACATTAGAGTTATCCCCAAGGGCTATTTAAAAATAATAATTCTAATTCGCTTTATCCTCAAGTACACAAGTTGCAATAAGTTCACGCTGTTCTTTATGAGACTGATTTTAGTGTGAGATAACTAATTAAACTACCATACGAGGTTCCTATAGTCAGTTAAATGACTCTCTGGGTCAGACAACTATAGTCTTTTTGAATGGGTTTGGTTCGGCCATGATCATTTTTTAAACTTTTAATTAAAGATTATTTCAATTAATGACGAAATAATACGAAAGTGCACAACCCATTATGACTCTTGTGACCTTTGAAATGCAAAGCGCAAGAGGCAAGAGTAAATAAAAGAGCCACTTGAATATAAATTAAGGGATTCCTCTTGAATTACTCTTTCCAGGTGAAACCCGCCACATTTTAAAGTTTTATTACACCAAATCTAAACATGAATAAATAATAAAAAAAATCTTAGGTTGTAAATAAATTAATGGCGTTTTTTAATAAGAAGAACAAAGAACTGTATAGAATATTGTAAACTGTCACAATAATAATAAAACTATTTCAAAAATGTTCTGGTAAGTTAAAGAGTAATTTTAAGCTTTCAATCGATAAATCCCTTAATCACTACTAGTAGGAAGCGAGATTAATTCGTCTTCATGACAATCGGGCCTATGTGTGGCCAGTGTAGCTACGAGGGGCGGTCAATAAGTTTTGCGAATCGGTAGGGCAAAACAGAGGAAGGGGGATGGCTGTTTATGGGGGTGTTAGGACAGGTTATGACAAGTCAGGACCTGCAGCCGCACGCTCCTGCCTCGTCTATTTAAGAAGCAGTAGCTGATCGCGGATCGTCAGTCACAAATTTTTTAACAATGGAGAAGGTTGAGCACCGCGCAGTGATCAAATCTTTGACCAAGGAAGGCAAGAATGCAAAAGAGATCCATGAACGCATGGTTGCAGTGTACACCGACACTGCCCCTTCCTATGCAACCATTGCTCGCTGGAATAGGGAGTTCCGCCATGGTCGTGAGTCCCTTGAAGATGACCCCCGTCCAGGACGCCCGTCAGACGTGACCAACGAGGACAATGTGGCCCGTGTGGAGAGGATGATCCTCGAAAATCGACGGGTAAAGGTCGAAGAAATCGAGCGAGAACTTGGAATATTACATGGAAGTATTATCAACATCATCCACGACAATTTGGCCATGACCAAGGTCTCTGCCCGTTGGGTCCCTAGAAACCTCACGCCCCATGATCGACTTCAACGTCGTCAAAGTCTACAAGGCCAGAGTTGCACAATCTGCCCTGCGTGAGTGCGGATTCGAGGAGCTCAACCATCTCCCTTACAGTCCAGATCTGGCCCCTAGCGACTACTTTTTATTTCGCCAGCTCAAGGCTCCAGTGCGTAGACGCCGATTTGGGGACGATAAAGATGTCCAGCTCGCCGTCCAGGACTAGATTGAACAGCAGTCGGGAGATTTCTGGTTGTCGGGAATTCGAAGCCTCAGGGACAAGTGGCGCAGGTGCATTGAAGTCGAGGGTAGTTATATTGAAAAATAATAAAACACTTTTCCTCATATCTCGTTTCCTTATATCCGAATCGCAAAACCTATTGACCGCCCCTCATACTTAAGATAACCGACCTTGGTTGAGAAGTTCTATCTCATCTTTCATATCTTTGCCACATCAAATTATTACATCTTTGGGTCACTACTAATTGAAAAATGGATTGTGAAATAAATGAGGCGGAGAGTCATAAAAATGCTTACATTTCACCAAAACAGCTCATTCTTTTATAAGCTGAGAATCCTCCTCCTAAAGAAGCGTTTGAAAAACGTTGTTAATTCTAAGCGTTCTTAATGATAAACGGTTTTAATAATAAACTTATTTTATAAGCGTTGTTAATGATAAACGTTTTTAATAATAAACTTATTAGAGAAGCGTTGTTAATGGTAAGCGTTGATTATAAGCATTGTTACTGATAAACGATGTTAATTATAAGCGTTGCTAATGATAAGCGTTGGGAAAGCGTTATTAATAATAAACGTTGTTAATTATAAGATTTAAAGAAGCGTTGTTAATGATAAATGTTGTTAAAATAGGCGTAAAAGAAGCGTTATTAATGATAAGCGTTGGAAAAGCATTGTTAATAATAAGCGTTGGAAAAATGTAAATTATAAGCGTTGTTAATGATAAGCGTCGGAAAAGTGTGTTTAATGATAAGGTTTGGAAAAGCGTTTTTAATGATACGCGTTAGAAAAGCGTTGGAAAGTGTGGTTAATGATAAGCGTTGGATAATCGTTGTCAATGTTAAGCGTTGGAAAAGTATTGTTAATGATAAGCGTTGAAAACACGTTGTTAATGATAAGTTTTGGAATAGCGTTCTTAATGATAAACGTTGGAAATACGTTCTTAATGATAAGCTGGCACCTCTCCCCAAAAGAGGACTGGCCCCTGGGGACCTCGGGTCGACCAGCGATTGTCATACTGACCTTTATGTAGATTCCATTATCCGGTCGGGGATCCTCCCAGTATCATGGAGGATTGGCGCTGACTAACTAACTAACATGATAAGCGTTAGAAATACGTTCTTAATGATAAGCGTTGGAAATACGTTCTTAATGATAAGCGTTGGAAATACGTTCTTAATGACAAGCGTTGGAAATACGTTCTTAATGACAAGCGTTGGAAATACGTTCTTAATTACAAGCGTTGGAAATACGTTCTTAATGATAAGAGTTGGAAATACGTTCTTAATGATAAGCGTTGGAAATACGTTCTTAATGATAAGCGTTGGAAATACGTTCTTAATGACAAGCGTTAAAAATACGTTCTTAATGATAAGCGTTGGAAATAGGTTCATAATGATAAGCGTTGGAAATACGTTCTTAATGACAAGCGTTGGAAATACGTTCTTAATGACAAGTGTTTGAAATACGTTCTTAATGATAAGCGTTGGAAATACGTTCTTAATGATAAGCGTTGGAAATACGTTCTTAATGACAAGCGTTGGAAATACGTTCTTAATGACAAGCGTTGGAAATACGTTCTTAATGATAAGCGTTGGAAAAGTATTGTTAATGATAAGCGTTGGAAATACGTTCTTAATGACAAGCGTTGGAAATACGTTCTTAATGATAAGCGTTGGAAATACGTTTTTAATGACAAGCGTTGGAAATACATTCTTAATGATAAGCGTTGGAAATACGTTCTTAATGATAAGCGTTGGAAATACGTTCTTAATGACAAGCGTTGGAAATACGTTCTTAATGATAAGCGTTGGAAATACGTTCTTAATGATAAGCGTTGAAAATACGTTCTTAATGTTAAGCGTTGGAAAAGTATTGTTAATGATAAGCGTTGGAAATACGTTCTTAATGACAAGCGTTGGAAATACGTTCTTAATGACAAGCGTTGGAAATACGTTCTTAATGATAAGCGTTGGAAATACGTTCTTAATGATAAGCGTTGTAAATACGTTCTTAATGATATGCGTTGGAAATACGTTCTTAATGATAAGCGTTGGAAATACGTTCTTAATGAGAAGCGTTGGAAATACGTTCTTAATGATAAGAGTTGGAAATACTTTCCTAATCATAAGCGTTGGAAATACGTTCTTAATGATAAGCGTTGGAAATACGTTCTTAATGACAAGCGTTAAAAATACGTTCTTAATGATAAGCGTTGGAAATAGGTTCATAATGATAGGCGTTGGAAATACATTCTTAATGATAAGCGTTGGAAATACGTTCTTAATGACAAGCGTTGGAAATACGTTCTTAATGACAAGTGTTTGAAATACGTTCTTAATGATAAGCGTTGGAAATACGTTCTTAATGATAAGCGTTGGAAATAGGTTCTTAATGAGAAGCGTTGGAAATACGTTCTTAATGACAAGCGTTCGAAATACGTTCTTAATGATAAGCGTTGGAAAAGTATTGTTAATGATAAGCGTTGGAAATACGTTCTTAATGACAAGCGTTGGAAATACGTTCATAATGATAAGCGTTGGAAATACGTTTTTAATGACAAGCGTTGGAAATACATTCTTAATGATAAGCGTTGGAAATACGTTCTTAATGATAAGCGTTGGAAATACGTTCTTAATGATAAGCGTTGGAAATACGTTCTTAATGACAAGCGTTGGAAATACGTTCTTAATGACAAGCGTTGGAAATACGTTCTTAATTACAAGCGTTGGAAATACGTTCTTAATGACAAGCGTTGGAAATACGTTCTTAATGATAAGCGTTGGAAATACGTTCTTAATGACAAGCATTGGAAATACGTTCTTAATGATAAGCGTTGGAAATACGTTCTTAATGACAAGCGTTGGAAATACGTTCTTAATGACAAGCGTTGGAGATACGTTCTTAATGACAAGCGTTGGAAATACGTTCTTAATGACAAGCGTTGAAAATACATTCTTAATGATAAGCGTTGGAAATACGTTCTCAATGATAAGCGTTGGAAAAGTATTGTTAATGATAAGCGTTGGAAATACGTTTTTAATGACAAGCGTTGGAAATACGTTCTTAATGACAAGCGTTGGAAATACGTTCTTAATGACAAGCGTTGGAAATACGTTCTTCATGATAAGCGTTGGAAATAGGTTCTTAATGATAAGCGTTGGAAATGCGTTCTTAATGTTAAGCGTTGGAAAAGTATTGTTAATGATAAGCGTTGGAAATACGTTCTTAATGACAAGCGTTGGAAATATGTTCTTAATGACAAGAGTTGGAAATACGTTCTTAATGATAAGCGTTGGAAATACGTTCTTAATGACAAGCGTTGGAAATACGTTCTTAATGACAAGCGTTGGAAATACGTTCTTAATGATAAGCGTTGGAAATAGGTTCTTAATGATAAGCGTTGGAAATACGTTCTTAATGTTAAGCGTTGGAAAAGTATTGTTAATGATAAGCGTTGGAAATACGTTCTTAATGACAAGCGTTGGAAATGCGTTCTTAATGATAAGCGTTGGAAATACGTTCTTAATGACAAGCGTTGTAAATACGTTCTTAATGACAAGCGTTGGAAATACGTTCTTAATGATAAGCGTTGGAAATACGTTCTTAATGATAAGCGTTGGAAATACGTTCTTAATGACAAGCGTTGGAAATACGTTCTTAATGATAAGCGTTGGAAAAGTATTGTTAATGATAAGCGTTGGAAATACGTTCTTAATGACAAGCGTTGGAAATACGTTCTTAATGACAAGCGTTGGAGATACGTTCTTAATGACAAGCGTTGGAAATACGTTCTTAATGTTAAGCGTTGGAAATACGTTCTTAATGATAAGCGTTGGAAATACGTTCTTAATGACAAGCGTTGGAAATACGTTCTTAATGTTAAGCGTTGAAAAAGTATTGTTAATGATAAGCGTTGGAAATACGTTCTTAATGACAAGCGTTGGAAATACGTTCTTAATGACAAGCGTTGGAAATACGTTCTTAATGATAAGCGTTGAAAATACGTTCTTAATGAAAAGCGTTGGAAATACGTTCTTAATGATAAGCGTTGGAAATACGTTCTTAATGATAAGCGTTGGAAAAGTATTGTTAATGATAAGCGTTGGAAATAGGTTCTTAATGAGAAGCGTTGGAAATACGTTCTTAATGACAAGCGTTGGAAATACATTCTTAATGATAAGCGTTGGAAATAGGTTCTTAATGATAAGCGTTGGAAATACGTTCTTAATGTTAAGCGTTGGAAAAGTATTGTTAATGATAAGCGTTGGAAATACGTTCTTAATGACAAGCGTTGGAAATACGTTCTTAATGACAAGCGTTGGAAATACGTTCTTAATGATAAGCGTTGGAAATACGTTCTTAATGATAAGCGTTGGAAATACGTTCTTAATGACAAGCGTTGGAAATCCGTTCTTAATGACAAGCGTTGGAAATACATTCTTAATGATAAGCGTTGGAAATACGTTCTTAATGATAAGCGTTGGAAATACGTTCTTAATGATAAGCGTTGGAAAAAAAGTCGTTTATGATAATGTCTCGCTCTTCATTAAACGTATTCCATATGAATTTTTATTAATGTCGTAGAATGACCCTTGGCTTTGATCACTCTACGCTTTGACACCCTTTTAGTAGCGGTATGCTTTAAGGGGCGTGCGTTCCTTCTATGATGAAGTAGGCTTTGTTCTAAGAGTGCTATTTTTGTGGTTTAGTCCTTAAGGAAGAGCTATTTTTAAACACATAAGGATAAGAGGAAACACCAGAATCTACCAAAATAAACTTGTATTTTAAATTAAATATTACAAACCAACAGTAAACACATTTCTATATTTGGCCTCCCAGATTTTTCAATGACAAAACATAAACAAGAAGGCTTTTCGTAAACATACCAATTGCCAATTAGTATTTTTATCACGACCCTATTTGATTAGCATAAAACATTAAATTAATGTACTGTCATCTACAAACACATATGACCTAGGTTCAAGAATAATGGTTTCTACTCTCCTTTAAAACGTGGGACGTACTAAACTTCTACTATCGCAATAGAGATATAAATGTTATTGTTAACTTACAGGTAGGTATTAGGGATTGCCGGATGCCGCTGGAGGACTTATCTCTCGCTTTGAAGTGGTGTGGCCGCTGGTTGAAATTTTCGAGGAAGGATTGCTTGTCGCCTGTGCCGGGGCTGATTCTGCAACGTAATTAAAGAACGGGAGCTCGTTGGGGCAGGGTTCTTCTCCTCTCACTCTTACGGTGCTTGAGATGTGAGAATCACTCGAGTGTGAGTGGCTTTGCTTTTCTTCAGTCGGGCTTCTTTGCAGACGGAAAAGGCTTCTTCGGTATGGCACCGATATAAAACTTGACTAATTAGGTTAATACGGCCCTGAAAGGGGAATCGATTTTCTCAATCTGATCCTATCGTTTCTCACGGAAATAGTCTTGTATGGCTGAAGGATCGATCTTTACGAACTAATCTTTCTTCTGGCGAATCGACTCCTAATAATCTTCTTGTCTAGCCGATGGATCGATCTTCACGAACTAATCCACCTCTAGCGTATCGACTTCTGATAATCCCTTCTCTTTCTTTGCGGGGCTTATATATAGACGGATTGCCGCCCCATCTAAAGGGAGAAGTGACCAGGCCACAGATGCAGAAGGGGGGGGAGCAAATGGAGAGTTAGCATCTGGGGAGAGCGAAAATTCCTGAGGTGGCACTGGGGTGCCCAAGTCAGCTCGCAAATTATAGGCTCGCAACCGCACCGCTACTTGGCGTGCTTTCTGACTCGCACCGTTTTTTTTTCCTAACCACGGGTTTATGGGTCTCGTAGGTAATACGATCGTTAGAGCGTCGTTTAAGGACCTTAGGTGGTCGCCTTCAAACATGTGTTAGCTCCAACTGCCCACAGCGGCGAGGAGATCACACATGGTAAGCATTTTCGCCGGCTACCTTTCCCACGCTTCTCCTCATGAAGGGAGGGGGGCTTGAATGTACCTATACTCCTCCAGGAGGCTTAATGTAGCCATTTCTCCACATCTACCTCCATTCTTAAGAAAATAACGGGAGGGGGGTGGTTCCAATCCGACGCTTACAATAATATACATGGGTAACTTACGGAACATTATATTATACAATAAATTCTAGTTCACTCGGGAATGCCTCGATAAAATTTCACCTGACCTTACATTAATTCCTATATTACTGTGCCAACTTAGGATTTTCTTACCTACCACTCGGGTTACTCGCCCCTACTTACTTACAATTCTACTGATTTACACTTAACTTTGCTATAATACAATAGTTGGGCTGCTCCTTAATCGTCGACAGGGTTCCGACTTAACGAGTCGGCCATACAATTGTTGGACCCTTTTATATAGTGAATGGAGTACTGGTACTCCATCAAGAGTAAACTCCATCTCAGGAGTCTTCCATTCTTACACTTATTTTTACCTAAGTATGACAACGGTTTATGGTCGCATTCCAACTTAAACTCGCGCCCTATTAGATAATATTTGAATTTACCTATGGACCATATTATGGCCAAAGCTTCGATTTCGATAGTAGCGTAGGCTTTTTCTCTACTCAACAGTTTCCTACTGACATAAGCTATGGGATAGGCTGTTTCGTCATCTTCGTATTGAAGCAATACTCCGCCTAACCCGTCCCGACTAGCGTCCGTGCGAAGGCCGAAGATCTTGTTGGGATTTGGTAAGCGAAGAATGGGCGCAGTTACGAGTTTTCCTTTTAGAACCTCCAACTGAGTTATTGCATGGGGGTTCCACGTGACAGGGTCTGACGCTGTCTTTTTTAACAAATCATTCAGTGGGGCCGCAATGGAAGCGAAGTGTGGTACAAAACGCCTATAGAACGAGGCCGCTCCCATAAACGATCGGAGTTGTTTCTTTGTTTTCGGCCGGGGCATCTTGACTATGGCGTCCACTTTTTCTTGCTGGGTAGTCAAGTGTTTTTGGCCTATTTTGAATCCCAGGTAGTCAATGGATTCGTAGGCAAAATAACACTTGGTCGGCCCGGCGGTTAGACCTTGCTCATTCAATTTCTCCAGCAATGAGCGTAGGGCGTGTAAGTGTGACTCCCATGTCCGGGTAGCTACGTACACGTTGTCGAAGTAAAACGACACGTCACTTAGTCCAGCGATAATTCGCCTCATCATCCTATTATAATTGCTACCGGCTGTAAGTAGTCCGAAGGGTAGCCTGGTAAACTGTAACAGACCTCTCTCGGTCGCAAAAGCCGTCAGTTTTTTGGACTCCTTAGCGAGAGGTATTTGATAGTACGCTTTACACAAATCCAATTCGGTGATGAATTTAGCGTCTTCAAATAAATGGAGATTTTGATCTATCAGTGGGATGGGCTCGGCGTCGAAAACGGTAACTGAATTCAATTTTCGGAAATCCACGCACATCCGAAATGATTGATCCGGTTTCTTAACCATTACTATGGGGGAGCAATAATCGGACTCCGATGGCTCTAAAATTCCCAATTTTAGTAAATTCAGGACTTCCTTATTGAAGGCTTCTCGTAGATGGATCGGTAACGGATATGGTTTGCTCCGAACCACTGAATTAGTTTTTAGTTTTATTTCATGGATAAAATCCTTGGCACATCCGGGGTTTTCAGAAATGACTTCTGGGAATTCCATGAGCAAGTTCAACATTTCCGCTTTTTGTTGAATTTCTAAGTGGGGATTTATCTTTAAATCCACCCGGGGGTCTTCCGGGGTAGGTGAGAGCGAGGGAAGTTCGTATTCCTCGTCTTGTTCCACACACACGGTGTGTATGACTTGCAGAGGCGTACCCGGGTAAACGGCATCCATCGGTTCTTCTTCGTCTAGAAGGGTAATATTCTTTATGCACGCGCGGCGGTGATATTTTTTTAGCATGTTTATGTGATAGGTTCTTCGCCCTGTTGGGATATCTATCAAGTAATCCACTGGACCCCGTGCCTCGATTACTTCAAACGGTCCCTTCCACTGGGCCCATAACTTATTATTTTCTGTCGGGAGTAATAATAAGACTTCATCTCCTGCCTTTAATTTTCGAGCCTTTGCTTTCATATCGAAATAGTCCCGGTATTTGGCTAAATTTTTCTCGGCGTTCTCTCGAGCTAAGCCAGAGCAGTATTCTAGGCGCTCGCGCATATCCATCACGTAGGCGTAAGACGATTTGATTTCTTGCTCGAGCTTCGCGTTGGAAAATAATTCCTTAAGAATACTCATAGGACCTCGCACATTTCTCCCGTATAATAGCTCAAAGGGCGAGAATCCCAACGTCCGATGAGGTATTTCTCGAAGTTTTGACACAACTTCTTCAATTTTTTTTTTTGAGAGTCCCGTTTAATTTCTCGCAGATTCCGTTAGCGGCTGGATGAAATGGACTCGTAAAAATTGGCTTGACTAACAGAAGTTTGTTAAAATACTCCATCAATTCTGACGTGAATTGGCGCCCTCTATCAGGTAGAATTTCTTTAGGCAGGCCTACTCGTGCAAAAATTGAAATTAATGCTTCCGCGCAGGAAATAGTGTCAATCTTCCGTAGGGCCACGGCATCTGGGAACCGGGTGGCACAATCCACTAGGGTGAGGATGTAGGAGTGTCCTCCACTTGAAGGGGGGTGAATTGGTCCCACCAAATCAATTGCCACTCGAAAGAAAGGTTCGGTAATAACGGGCACCTTTTGTAAGGGAGCGGGAGGTACCCGTCCTCTGGAGGGATCCTTCTGACACACGTCGCATGATCGGCAATAGGCCACAATTTCCCTGGCGGCCTAGGGCCAATAAAAGTGTCGGAATATCTGCTGCGCCGTTTTCTTGTGCCCAAAGTGTCCGGCTAATATTCCATCATGCGCGGTATTCAAAATTCTTTGCGTGTATTCTTGAGGTACACACAGTGCTTTCTTGTTCTCCGTATCCTCCTCGCTGATAGTACGGTAGAGAAGTGAGTCTTCTACGATATACTGGATAGGCTTCTTTCCTTTCACTTGGAGAATTTCACCTTTAATAGCTTTCTCCCATAGAGGTTTAAGAGTGGGGCATTCCTTCTGAGCACTGGCGAAGGAAGTCAATTTGAACCCATTGTCTTCGAGGGTAATCCTCAGGGGCAACTTAACAGGTTGCTCTTTCCTCTGGGCTTCTTGGGCCGGGGTGACTACTTGTTGGGCCACTTCTTGCTGGGGAATTAGGGGGTTTTGTCCGATTAGCACTGCGCAGAACTTAATCGGGGCTACTACCACGTCCGTCCAACCGGTGAAATATCTGCATTGTATATGACATCTCACGACGGGGATTCGATTGTCGCGTCCTAAAAAGTCGTGGACGATTGCGAATTTCTTATGGGCAGGGTTTACTGGGGGCAGCAACTTGTCGGATACCACTATGCACGTGCATCCGGTGTCTCTGACTAAAGTGGATACTTGGCACCCATTAACAGTGCCCTCTTCAAATTGTAGGCCGCCTGGCGAACTTTTGTTGAATAGAAAGTTTACCTGTTGCTGGGGCCCTTCGGATGTTGGCGCGGGGACGTAGGACGAATCAGCTTGTCCTGCTGGGATCGCGGCACTCAGGTTTTGCACCTGTTGTCTCGAGGTCTCCCTCAGTCGGGAGTTCTGTGGGCACTGGAAACTCAGGTGACCTATTATCCCGCACGTATAACAAGTGACGGGCTTCCTGGGATACGTGCCGGTATTAGGGTATGATCCTTGTGGAATCCTAACTTCTTTTTGATTTTTTTCTCCTCCAAAATTTGGCTTATAAGTTCCTTTTGCTACTGAGAACTTAAAGGGCTTCTTCTGTAAATGCCTGGGTGGCGGCCCATTTTTCTTTGGGGAGGGAGCCTTCTCTTTCTTGTACTCCCTAGGATATAACCGATGATTTACCGCGTGGAGGTCAGCCTCGTCCAGGCACTCGTTGAAGGTAGAAGCTTTTCGGTCCTTAACGAATGCACGGATTTCCTGGGGTAGTGTACTTAGTAACTGATCTCTAAGCATGAAGTCGACGACCGCAGCGACTTCGTTCTCTACCCCTTCTGACTCCATCCAAAACTGTAGGCTTCGACGAAGCTCAAAGCCAAAATGTTTGTAAGTTTGTCCAGGTCTTATACGAGACTGCCTGAACTTCATCCTATATTCTTCCGGGTTAAGGTTTGTAGCTGAGAGAAGTTCGGCTTTGAGAGTGGAATAGTCCACAGTCGCTTCTGAGGGTAAAGATACGAATATCTCTCTCATCCTACGATTGAGTAGCGGTAACAGTCTGGCGACCCCATCTTCTTCTAGGTCCCAATTATTGACTTCAAATATTTTCTCAAAATGGGAGAGATATGAGCATAAATCTTCTTCGTCCTTGTACTCCGGGAGTTTCATGCTGGCCGCTGGTGACACTCCTGTTTTGGATGACACTGACTGCACCTCTAACTGGTCTTTACTAAGGGCTCTTTCGTGGGCCCTTATCTTCTCTCTTTCATCAGCTTCCATTTTCGTCTTTTCTGCTTCCATTTTCATCTTTTCTCTTCTTTCTTCTCTTTCGTTTCTCTCTTTCTCCTGAATAAACGAACTCAGCTCGGTTCCTTGCAGTCCGAGACTTTGACCTTGCTTCCGATAAAGGTCAAACAATGCCATCGCGCTTATGTCAGTCATCTACCTTGTTTTTAATCAAGCCTTATCTATTCCACCACCGAAACTTACCACTTGGCCTAACAATTACCTTTAGATGGTATCCCCCTCTAACTTTACAAATTTCCCACTCGTCAAATATCCTATTATTCCTGGTGTTCCTTTTATGTGTTAGCTCTTCCTTAAATAGACACTACTGGGTTCTTTCTAATATAAAACCTCTAGACCTGACACCACTTTTATAATATGTCGTAGAATGACCCTTGGCTTTGATCACTCTACGCTTTGACACCCTTTTAGTAGCGGTATGCTTTAAGGGGCGTGCGTTACTTCTATGATGAAGTAGGCTTTGTTCTAAGAGTGCTATTTTTGTGGTTTAGTCCTTAAGGAAGAGCTATTTTTAAACACATTAGGATAAGAGGAAACACCAGAATCTACCAAAATAAACTTGTATTTTAAATTAAATATTACAAACCAACAGTAAACACATTTCTATATTTGGCCTCCCAGATTTTTCAATGACAAAACATAAACAAGTAGGCTTTTCGTAAACATACCAATTGCCAATTAGTATTTTTATCACGACCCTATTTGATTAGCATAAAACATTAAATTAATGTACTGTCATCTACAAACACATATGACCTAGGTTCAAGAATAATGGTTTCTACTCTCCTTTAAAACGTGGGACGTACTAAACTTCTACTATCGCAATAGAGATATAAATGTTATTGTTAACTTACAGGTAGGTATTAGGGATTGCCGGATGCCGCTGGAGGACTTATCTCTCGCTTTGAAGTGGTGTGGCCGCTGGTTGAAATTTTCGAGGAAGGATTGCTTGTCGCCTGTGCCGGGGCTGATTCTGCAACGTAATTAAAGAACGGGAGCTCGTTGGGGCAGGGTTCTTCTCCTCTCACTCTTACGGTGCTTGAGATGTGAGAATCACTCGAGTGTGAGCGGCTTTGCTTTTCTTCAGTCGGGCTTCTTTGCAGACGGAAAAGGCTTCTTCGGTATGGCACCGATATAAAACTTGACTAATTAGGTTAATACGGCCCTGAAAGGGGAATCGATTTTCTCAATCTGATCCTATCGTTTCTCACGGAAATAGCCTTGTATGGCTGAAGGATCGATCTTTACGAACTAATCTTTCTTCTGGCGAATCGACTTCTAATAATCTTCTTGTCTAGCCGATGGATCGATCTTCATGAACTAATCCACCTCTAGCGTATCGACTTCTGATAATCCCTTCTCTTTCTTTGCGGGGCTTATATATAGACGGATTGCCGCCCCATCTAAAGGGGGAAGTGACCAGGCCACAGATGCAGAAGGGGGGGGGAGCGAATGGAGAGTTAGCATCTGGGGAGAGCGAAAATTCCTGAGGTGGCACTGGGGTGCCCAAGTCAGCTCGCAAATTATAGGCTCGCAACCGCACCGCTACTTGGCGTGCTTTCTGACTCGCACCGTTTTTTTTTCCTAACCACGGGTTTATGGGTCTCGTAGGTAATACGATCGTTAGAGCGTCGTTTAAGGACCTTAGGTGGTCGCCTTCAAACATGTGTTAGCTCCAACTGCCCACAGCGGCGAGGAGATCACACATGGTAAGCATTTTCGCCGGTTACCTTTCCCACGCTTCTCCTCATGAAGGGAGGGGGGCTTGAATGTACCTATACTCCTCCAGGAGGCTTAATGTAGCCATTTCTCCACAATTAATAATATTTACTTTTCCTTTTTAAAAAAAAACTTTGACCACGATTTCATAACAACTTAATAATTAATTAGGGAATTAATCAGAATTTGAGATTAATTGATCAGTGCACAAAAAGTTAGCCACGGATTTAAGTTGGTCGGTCAAGAAAAAAGGGCACAACATTAAATTTACCGCACAAAGGTACTCTGTGTTCGACCAAGGTTGGCTGTGACTGTGATTCGGGGGAATTGGTACCAGCTAAGGGAAGAAAGAGGTAGGTTCTTGTACCATACATAAATATAAACTGACAGTTTGGCGTAAGTAGAGGAACTTATGTAGAAAACCTTTATGTAATCGGTGCGTTTATTCAAAATAGGAGACATACGATAGATTTTGTCAGAGAGAAGCCTCGTTGAGTGCAAGGACTGGCAGTGATTCGTTGAAGTTTGGCTGTAAAAAAAATGTTGTGGAAGGAAGATAGCAAAAAAAAGGTTCAGTAAATATGTCGTAGGAGTGTCATCGCGATTGACGAAAAACCATGGATCACCAGAAGTGAGAAAAGGACAACAGTAGAGAAGAGGCACCAGGGATATTTGCGTCGACCAGCGACGGATAATATCGTCGATCAGAAGTGGGAAACTTCAAGTCGTCAGCGGCGAGGCACCTCTGTACACAAGGCACTGTAGCTTCGGTTGGACACCCGGGGTATGGCGGCGATTGTTTCCTGCTTCGTTGGCTTGTCTTCCATTGAAGTTTAGTCTGATTTGTATTATGCGATAAACCTAATTGAAATAGATCAATGTTGCTACTTAAGCGACATACAGGCTTTTTATTGCTGATGCCCTCATCATTCAAGATCTGCCACGATTAGATTTAGTTCCTCGTCATATAGTAATTGATCGAGAAGGAAGTAATCCTATGTTGTCGGGTGGTTGTTCCTTTCTCGACATCAATCACACTGCCCAGGTGAGAGGCCCTTTCAGCCGTGCCCATCTCTTGAAATGGTACAAAAGATACTCAAGAGTTTGAACTGAACAGGGCACTTGTGCCAAGCAAAGTGGGCATGGCGATAGGAATTCACTCAATGGCTAAATAATAGGAAAGCTAAGCGTAAACAGGAGGGAAGCACTGCGAAACCCCAAGAATGACAGGGATCGATCGCCATAGCAAATCTTTCCCACCCATCATGAGTAAAAAAAAAAAAGACAACCAACAGAAGGTATGAACTAATCCCTAGTTTGGAATTATATTAAAATTGAAAAAAAGAGGTGTAGGAACTTGCTCTTACCACAACTTTTTATTTACATTCCACCTTTGACAACTAGAAATAACTTCTCCATTTAACTACTAAGTTGTTATGAAATTGTGTTCGATTTTCAAAGGAGGAAAATTAACATCGTTAATAAAAATTCATATGGAATACATTTAATAAATGGTTAACACCATTAACATCGCTTTTTAACGCTTATCATTAACAGCGCTTTTGTAACTCTTATCATTAACAGCGCTTTTCCAAATTTTATCATTAAAAGTGTCTTTTTAACGATCATAATTAACAATGCTTTCTAACGCTTAACTTCAGCAACGCTTTTCCAACGCTTATCATTAAACACACTTCCAACGCTTAACATTAACAACTCTTTACAACCCATATCAATAACAACGATCAACATTAAGAACGCTTTTCAAATGACTATCATTAACAACGCTTTTCCAATGATTAATTATCATTAACAACACTTTTCCAACGCTAATGTTAACAACGCTTTCGAACCATTATCACTAACAACGCTTTTCCAACGCTCATCATTAAGAATGCTTATTATTAACGACGCCTTTCTAACAATTATAATTAACGCTTTTAACGCTTATAATTAAGAACGCTGTTCAACGCTTATCATTGAGAACGCTTTTCCAACGCGTATAATTAAGAACGCTTTACCAAAGCTTATCATTAAGAATGTTTTTTCCAATCCTTATCATTAGGAACGCTTTTCCGCCCTATATCTTTAAGAACGCTTTTCCAACCCTTATGATTGAGAACGCTTTTCCAACGCTTATAATTAAGAACGCTTTAACAACGCCTATCATTAAGAACTCTTTTCTAATGTTTATCATTAAAACGCTTTTTTAACGCTTATCCGTTTAAAACCAGATTACTGTCCTAATACTCCTGTAGATGGCGCTACTAACATTTGTGTTGATAGACAGGCAATGTGCGGGGCATTGGGCAGGCTTCAATCTATCCGCCTTGACCTGGCATAGGTGAATTCAGCTCCAAACGCGTCCCCGCCCCATGTCCCCCCCTTCCCTTAAACTCGAAGGTAGAGCAGGAAGAAAGGATAGAAACGATAGAATATGAGACATTTCTCAACCTTTTTCGCCCTATTCCAGAAGGTAATTCCATTCCATTACAGCAAAACTGTCTAAACTACAATATATAAAATAGTAATAATAATAGAACAGCTATAAATAGAATAATTCACGGATAAAAAGTGAAATATTTATCTTTAATGCAATCTGTGACATTCGATGAAGTGTGATTCCCTGAAGAGTGAGTATAATTAGGATAATATTGAGTATAATTTGTAGAAAGATCAATATTCTAACAATTTGGGTGTGAAAATCTATATTTCCAAATCCGCCCCCCGCATTATGAACCCCGCTTTGGGGGTTCTAGAGCCCCTGATGATGTGCTGAATCTCTTCATTTAGCGTGGTTCTTATTTTGGTGAGATGATGGGCAATTCTCTGGATGTTTGGCACCCAAACGTGATCTTGCTGAGATGTTGATAGTCAGAAATTTCCACTCGTGTTTAATTTAGCGCGTTATTATTTATTTATTAAGCTCAAAACGAGAAATCAAGAATAAATGGCATGTACAATACATCAAAGACATCGTGAACATCTTCTTAATTCCGAAAGACCTAATCTTTCTGGAGTTCGTAATTCGAAATCTTAGTTTTCGGGCATCGGACGTCACCGGCTATGCCATTTTTAGATTTTTATAAAGCAGTTTGCTATTACCTCTTCTTTCTTGATATATATATATATATATATATATATATATATATATATATATATATATATACATATATATATATATATATATATAATATATATATATATATATATATATATATATATAAAGGCCCAAAGAAATGAAAATTGGTAACACAACCTGGAAAAACAGTTGGGAGAATATCACATGAACCTATAAAAGCTTAAGAAGGAAAATGGGAGATATAGAAACGGAAAAATAGGACAAACTATTTTAACCGTTATATGAAAATAAATAAAGCAGTTGGATTTGAACCTGTTTTAGTAAGCGCTCATCGCTTATATGACCAAGACGCTGATCGCCAGAGCTACTATCCTCAACCCCCAAAAAGGTTGATTCAAGATGCCTTTTGAACAACGAAGTGTAGGTTTTTATCCAGTGAGAGACAGACTTTTATTAAGATTTACAACTTAAATCATTCATATGAACCATAATCCTCCTCTCCGATGTTTTTCTCTCTGCGCTACCATCCCACCACTCCCTCTTCCTGCCTTCTATTTAGTGCTTTAAACCTTCATTCCTGCTCAACTCTCAATTCTTGCTCAAATGCAGATTCTTGGTTCGAATCAGTGAATTTTCTTTCCAATCACAAATCACTGGGAAAACCTTGGAATAGATAGCGTCGACGAACGTTCGGAGTCATTTATTTCTAGATAACAAAACTTTGCCTCCTGATAGTACTTTTAGGATAAAACTTTATTTATTTCTAACTATCATCTACCTCTTCCTGCGTGAGGGATGCCACTAATTG